>JAPPVO010000013.1:69717314-70317314 GCA_030407325.1 Camellia japonica | reverse complement strand
TAATGCTACATGCCTTAAGGAAAAATTTTACTCAAGTTTCTTGCTTCCCTTGGCAGGGGGTACTCGGGGTTTTCTATTTTTTTATGTTTTGGGGTGGAGGAAAAGTTCCCTGTCTCACCTTTGTTCCAAAGGCAAGCTGAGTATTCACTTCTGTGGAAGAACTAGTAGGAGGAATATAATCTTTTATCCCCTTCCCTCCCCCTATATATATATACTCTTTTTATGTTTGGTGAAGATGAAAGGGGGAGAAGTTAAGATCCTTCGTCTTACTAAAATGATGCTTGGATTTTTTTGAACCAAGTATTGGGGGATACCTGTAATAACTCTGGCAACAAGCCCCCAATGAATAATTCAACCAGTTCTCTTATTTTACCTGCTCTCTCAAAAATTACTTGTTACCTTATTGACTATCTTTGAGGAGCTGACTGGAAGTTTGGAATACGTATATACTGAAATTCTATCATCGCTACTATTTTCTCTTTTATTTATTTATATTTTTAGTTATTTTAGTTATTTATTTATTTTAGTTGATCTGCATCCTTGGAATATGTCCATAATCTGATGTAAAATATTTAATCTTCTCATTTGATTTACCGTAATTTGTTTGGAGCCTTATGTACTTAGGAGATTGTATACGACATCAATTTGAAGAACATGTATTTAAATGTGTTGGAGTCACTAACAAATAACTAGATTTGGGTATTTTTTCTCTTCCATTTTCCAGAATTCCTATTATAACTTTTATTTCCTAAATTTTCTCATTTACCCAATGCTTTTAATCATTAACTTGGTTTTTGTTGGGTGGCTTGTTGACCTGACGAATCCTCGTGTATGAAACATCTGATCTTGTTTCCCTAAGAATCTGCTAGAGTCATTTAATTCTGCTTGTGTTGTTGTTTATTCATATTTAGGAGCATTAGATGTGGAATGTGAGAAAATTATCAAGGCATCAGCTTTTGCCAAAATAGTCAGTAGCTCGAAAGGGTTTACAGAACAACTGATTGAAGCATTGGTTGCATTGGAAAAAGCCTCTTTCACTCTGAAACTTCCATCAATTATGAATATCATTGTTAATTTTGCTGACATGTTTGTCACTGGTGCAGGACTGTCTTGAATTGCTGAACAATCTCATTCATGACAATGTGTCTAATCAGGTTTGAAGACCATATGTTACTATTATTCTTTTTTCACACATTCATTTGTTCCCCACTGCTAACCATGGTGTGCACATTGTGCAGGTATTGCTAAGGGAGACTATGGGCTTTGACCCTTTGTTATCAATTTTGAAGCTCAGAGGAAATTCCTATAGTTTCACCCAACAGAAGGTTAGACACTCAGATGTTTACAACTTTGTGCACTTCCTATAGTTTTAACTGTCATATATGTGTGTAGACGGACATATATAGTTATATGTGCGTAGACGTACATATATAGTTATATGTGCTATCACAGAAGCCTTACTGGCCGTTTTCTATCATATCCAATATGTTGCCAGTAGACAATAAATCTACTCAGTGCTTTAGAGACCATCAGTTTGCTAATAAGGGGAGGTCCAGAAGCTGATCCTGGAAAAGACACCAACAGGCTGACCAATAAAACAGTCTTGGTTCAGGTTTGTTTCAAATTTGTTATATGCTCTAATGAATACCTGAAAAATTCTTTATAATTTAGTAAAGACTTTTCTCATTGGTATATTTTCTTGCTTGTAGAGAAAAATTTTGGACCATCTTTTAATGTTAGGAGTAGAAAGCCAATGGGCTCCTGTTCCTGTGCGTTGTACGGTAAGATGATCTTCTCTCTGTGTCTGTGCATGTGTGTATGTGTGTGTCTGGTCTTTTTGTCTGCATTAAAGAATGCACTGTTTCTGTCTTTTTTTGTGTGACTGTGTTAAAGAATGCACTTAAATGAGATAGTGCAAGCAAACGTTAGTTTGGATGCTATGTTACTCATAGTTTATCTAACATGCTCTCTATTGGTGATGCAGATCAAGTAACCTGAATTGTGTAACTCTTTTCAAAGAATTTTAAATCTGGTCCCAGTTGGCTGGAGCTTATGACTCCCATATGGGAAGTCATGGGTTTGAACTTCAAGGGATGAACCAATGGTTAAATTCTCAATTCCTCACTCCCCCTTGAGGCTGCCCCTAGGGCTTTGGCCCAGTAATTACCTGGCTAATGTGGGATGTGGATTACATGTGCCCAGGGGATTAGTTGGGGCGAAGCCTTGGACATCTTTGGTGCCAAAAAAAGAAGAAAGATTGTTAAATATGGCAATAATTACTTATTTCTTTATTCGGCAATAGTGTTTAATAGAAAGTGTATGATACAATTAATTGACAAGTAGTAAATACAGAGTTTCTTCCGAGGACGATACTTCACTGAATTTTTTAATTTATTTTTGATTGGGGATATAGACTGTAAGTCATTCCATTATTGCAACTATGACATTCCACAAAGTAAAGGGTGTATTTATCACATACCCTTCCTGTGTGAAAATGAGGGGGATTCATAGGAATCTTCTTTTGATAATTAGAAGGAACAAAAAAATGTCGGGCTTGTTTGGTTTGTATCTCAAGATACAATTTTTGAGAAAAAATTTCAAAATTTTGTTTGGTTCAAATTTTTTGAAAAAAATTTCCAAAATCACTCTCTCTCTGACACATCAATCAATCACTTTTTATCTCTTCCCTCTCTTTCTCAATCACTTTTTCTCTCACACACATCTACTCAACTATAACAAAATATCAAATCATCCCAAACTCCCAAACTATTTTCAAAATATACATCCAAACAAACTAAAAAAATTTCTAAACTCTCTCCCCAAATTTGTTTTTGAAAATTTATCTCAAAACACAAACCAAACACACCCATCAAGTCTTTTCTTATGGTGAACTTTCAGACACATCTAGCCTGATGCTTATACTCTTCAATATAAGTATATATCTATGAACTTCTCGTTCCATCCAAGTAAGGAAAGGGAGAGAGATAGAGAAGGAGAGAGTTCACTTTTAAGTGTTGCTTGAATTGGATCAACTTTTTATTTATTTTTACTCCTTGGACCATACCAAATGGTTTTTCCTGTTCCTTAGTATATGGCATATGTAAGGCTCATTAGTAAAGGAGTTAATTGTTTTACTGACTTTCATGAAATTTTCTGTCAGATTAAAGATTGATCAATGAGCTTTATGTTAAATTATTGCAAGAAATATAAGGAACAGTTAGTGGCAACCATTTGCTTATACACCAACACAAAGAAACTTCTTCGTGCACAAAAGTTGCCTAGCACTATAAGAAAATTTCAGGACTTCTAACATGTATGAGAGGTTTTTTTTACTTATGTCAGGCACTTAGATGCATTGGCAACCTGATTGTCAGTCATCCAAAGAATCTTGATGCCCTTGCAAGTAAAGTTCTTGGAGAGGAGCCGCAAGTAGAGCCTGCATTAAATTCTGTCCTCCGAATCATCTTGCGGACTTCTAGCATGCAGGAGTTTGTAGCAGCGGACTATGTTTTTAGGTGCTTTTGTGAGGTTGGTATGATTCCTCTGATCAGATATTCTTTATTTCTTTCTTATTTTTTTTATATTTTCTTTGAATTTTGTTTATATGGTTGATGATCCACCTTATTTAAAGCAGAAAAACCCTGATGGTCAAGCAATGTTAGCATCTACATTAATCCCTCAACCGCTGCCAATGACTCATGCTCCACTTGAGGAGGATGTGAACATGTCATTTGGAAGGTCTGTTTGTCCCTGTATGTACTCCATACTGGATTTTTTTTTATTTTTTTTTAAAATTATTATTATTATTATTATTAGCTTGGACTTGCTGCTTCTGATGATTAAATCTTTCGAAAATTTGTTTGTTGCAGCATGCTATTACGTGGTCTTACTTTGAGTGAAAATGATGGTGATCTCGAGGTAACATAGTACTTAATGGTGTCTAAATCCTTTTGTCATTAAAGATGATGAACATCATGACTTTATTTCTTAGTTGAAGATCAGGATACCATCCTGCACAACTTGATGGTGTCCTGAGTCCCAAATCCTCTCTTGTGCATTCTGTGCTCAGTTATTTACATGAGTTGGCTACGAGTCAATTTGGAGCATTTGACCCTCATCTAGTGCTCTTGTGCATTTGGAAGGAGACAAATAGGAAATTTTTTAAAATCTTGAACCTTCTATTGTTAAGATGCACTTCTCTTTGCACAGGGAACTTTTCCTAGAACTTCGATTGCCACACACAACTTTCACTAAGGTCACACACCATTTTTTGTTCAGAAATGAAAGTCAATGGTTGGGAAGTTGGTCACCACACACAATAAGTTTTTCTTGTTGCTTGGTGCTTATCTATGAGAATAATCCAGCTAATATTTGAAACGCAGACTTGTTGCAGAGCTGCTAGTGTTCTGTCTCATGTACTAAAGGACAATATCCAGTGCAAGGAGAGGGTATGCTGTCTCATCTTGTTGTTTTTGGTTTCTTACTTCTAGTTATTTTTATGGTCAGATAATGTCTGGAAAAGAACTACTTCAGAAATAAGTTCGTCATGATTCTATCGTCTTTTAGGGTTTACATACCCCCCTTCTTCTCTTTCTTATTGGAATGTGGAATTTACTGTAGGTTTTACGAATTGAACTAGAGCCACCTACACCATCTTTAGGAGCCCCAGAGCCATTGTTGTACCGTATGGTGAAATACTTGGCTCTTGCTTCTTCCATGAAAAGTAAAGATGGGAAATCAAATGCATCAGGGAATACGTATGTTCAACCAATTATATTGAAACTGCTAGTCATTTGGCTTTCAGACTGCCCAAGTGCAGTGCAGTGCTTCCTAGATTCACGTCCTCATCTTACATATCTGCTGGAGTTGATATCAAATTCAACCACAACGGTGTGCATAAGGGGGCTGGCAGCAGTACTTTTGGGAGAATGTGTTATCTATAATAAATCAAGTGACACTGGAAAGGATGCTTTTACGATAGTTGATGCCATAACTCAGAAAATCGGGCTCACATCATATCTTTTAAAGTTTGAAGAGATGCAGAAAAGTGTTGTTTTTTCTTCTGCGAAACCAGCTCAGTCCCGTACACCGTTGACAAGATCCACTGCTGCTAGTATGGCAGAGATTGAAGACGTTGATGAGAATGAGGCTAGTGACCAGAAGAATGAGGATCATCCGATGCTTGCATCCATGTTTGATGCTCGGTTTGTTGACTTCATTAGAAATCTAGAGGCAGATATAAGAGAAAGCATTGTAGATGTCTATAGTAAACCAAAGAGCAAGGTGGCCGTAGTGCCAGCAGAATTGGAACAGAAGGGTGGGGAAAGTGATGGGGACTATGTCAAACGGCTGAAATTATTTGTGGAGAAGCAGTGCTCTGAGATACAGGTATGGTTGCATGGAAAAGTTTCTTTTTTCTGGATTTTATATATTATCTTTATTCATAATAAATGCAAACTTTTGACAGACCAAACAAGAGGCTGGCTTTGTGTAATTTGTTTAATGCTTTAGTGTCCAGACTCCAGAGGGTTTTTGACAAGTTATCTTTGTCTTCTGCTGTTTGTGTGGGGTTTGGATGGACCCGGAAAAAGCCTTTGAGGGAACCAAATCAGCAAGACTTACCTTGTATGAAGAGTGCCACACTTATCTTCCCCAAAGTAGTTTATCTGTTAGCTGGATAGTTATGTCTTTAGATTAATTTCTCAAGCTGATTTTTTATGATATTGGGAAGCTGCCCTTGTTGGATTTCATATTCTCATTATGTTATTGAATCTTTTTCTGTGTTCTCTACCATCATACTTGCATGCAATTGAGAGTGAGACATGTGCACGATTTCCATTTTTACAATCCTTGCAATAGATAGATCTCTGCATACCATATTTAATTTTCTTGTGTGTTAAATTATGTTGTCTCTCTCGGAGGGGACAACTTCATGTTCTGTGGGCCACTTTTTTCTTGCAAGTGATTCATGTTTTGGTCTCCTTCACATTGTTTCTTTTCAAAGATTGTGATGATGTTTAAAAAAATTGTTGTATTCAACTGTGATTTAGCATGAATTAGCGAGTTAGACAACAGTTGTAGCAACGAGGTTTGGAATACATGTAATCTGGTGTATTACCCATTTCCGTTCTGTTTTCTTTTTATGTATTAATTTATATATATATTTTCTTTTTCAAAGGACCTTCTTAGTCGTAATGCAACTTTGGCTGAAGACTTGGTCAAGATGGGTGGGGGTGGTCCATCTCCACCTGATCACAGAGCTAGTGGGGGCTCAGAAAGAGTCCAGGTGGAGACACTCCGTAGAGATCTTCAAGAGTCCTCCCAACGGCTGGAGATGCTTAAGACAGAGAAAGCCAAGATTGAATCTGAGGCTTCAATGTACCGCAATTTGGCTGAGAAGATGGAAGCTGATCTCAAGTGCTTGTCTGACGCTTACAATAGTCTTGAACAGGCAAACTACAATATGGAAAAGGAAATTAAAGCTTTAAAAAGCGGGGGAGCCACACCCCTTCCAGATGTCGAGGCAATAAAGGCCGAGGCAAGAGAAGAAGCCCAGAAGGACAGTGAAGCAGAATTGAATGATTTGCTTGTCTGCCTCGGGCAAGAGCAGAGTAAGGTAGAGAAGCTGAGCGCAAGGTTGCTGGAGTTAGGGGTAGATGTCGACACGTTACTTGAAGGCATTGGAGATGATATAGGTCTGGCTGATGATGGTGAAGAGGAAGAAGATTGATAGTCGCTTCTAGTAGCCTTGCGTTGTCATTGTGTTCTGTTCTTTCCAACACTTCCCAAATATGGCTGACCGTGCTGATGCTTTGTATAATCTTTAGTGATTTGTACAGTCTGTCACTGTTATTTATGATGTTGATAAGTTTAATTAAAATTCACAAAAGACGCTATTGCTACAGGTTATTTTATTTTATTTTTTATTTTTTTCATGTACTTGTGTTAAGAGAACAGCCCAGAAGATGGAAGATATGCTTGAACAAAAACTAGATTTTACTTGGATCTCTGTCGCGGTTTAACTAGCTGATGATTTTTGTTTTTTGAGAACAAGCTGATGATTTGTTTGGTGTTAGGCAATCATATGCCTTTCTGTTTTTTCTCAAGTGGTTGGGTTAGGTGACTATCCTAGTAATCACATTATTGTGGTGGAATCAAGAAAAAAAGATACATGTTTGTGGTAATTTATTCTCTATCGCTGTATTTGGTTAAGGGATTTGGAGAGGAATTTGAAAAAAAAAAGGGAAAAGGTATGTGAAATTAGGTAAAATGTAGGTATATTTTTTTTATATTTTGTCTAACATTTCTCTTTTTCTTTTTAAATTCATTCTCAAATCTCTCAATCAAACACAACGTACAGATACAGCAAAATACCAACATGAAAATGTAGTGTCCTAGCAAAAGAATGAATTGTTTGGCCCATCTGAGTAAAGTTTTTGCACTTTGTATGCAATTGAATTGAATTTTAGTTAGAAGATTATGGCAATCATATTTGTAGAAAGTTGTCCTCATTTCGGCTTGTGTTTGTCTCTTACAAATGACAATTTTTATTTTTGTTTTTATTGTCCACAATACACTCTTAGATTTATAATTATGTTTTCGAAATTTTTGTATTTTAAAATTTTCCATTACATTGTGCAACTTAAAATAAGATTTTCATTATATCAGTATTTCGACCAAAGTAACCCTGGCTTTCAATCCCTTGTTTTGCTTGTATTAGTATTTAAGGTAAATAGAGAGGAACATATTCATGTTTCCAAGACCTTTCACTTGTATGTTCTTATTCGTTTTAAACATTGGGTTGTTTGTTCTTTATTCCTATAATCTTTTTTTGGAAAGTCATGTTCTTGTTGGTAAGTATGAATCAAGATCTCTTCCTTGCATTTTTTACTTGCAGGGCTATTGGGTCCACTTTTAGATCCAATTTTGATAATTCAAACCATTTAAATTTTAAGATTTGTTCAGTATATCATACCTATAAAAAATCAAGTTGATCGGATATCAGAAAGCATGTATTTGGAAAACTGTTTATTAAATTCTTTAAAAAAATAGTTTTTAGTTTGAGTTTTCTGAACACATGCTTTCTGATATCCGATCAATTTGATTTTTTATAAATATGATATATTGAACAAATCTTAAAATATGAACGGTTCGGATTATCAAAATTGGGCCTAAAAATGGGCTCAACGACCCTGCAAGTAAAAAATGCAAGAAGAAAATGTGAGGAGGGGATCCTGATTCGGTAAGTATCCCCAACAATAACATTTTTGAGAAGACACTGGTCATTGTCAACATAAAGCATACTTCACATTGGGCATTCATGATTTTATTAATATCTTGGTTCCACATGTGATTACTAGGATAATCACAAATTTTTTTTATTAATATATATTGGTAAGTTATACAATTATTTTCTATAATTTAAGCAAAATATTATTTTAGTTTTTATAATTTTAATTTAAACAATTTGATTCTTACACTTTCAATTTTGTTATAATATAATCCTTTCGTTACTTACCGTTGAAATTTTGAATGGAAAAATATAAATTACAAAACTAGAGAAATCAAAGTAAAATTAGAAAGAAAAACAAAAACTATAGGTCTTACTAGTGGTAAAAATAATCTATTGTAGTGGTAAAAAATAGAAAGAAAAACAAAAACTATAGGTCTTACTGGTATTTTTATAATCTATTGTATTACATAATATATAAAAATTAAATACTAAAAATAATTAAAGCATTTTTGTAGTGGTAAAAAAATAAAAATCTGAGTATTTTTTATCTTGTATTTTTAAATTTTTTTAAAATAAGCACAATTTATATAATTGTTCATGTACCTCTATATTTAAAAAAATTACATTTATTTATTTATTTTAAACTACTAATAGCTTTTACTAGACTTAATTCTTATAAGTCCTATTAAAAATAAATGCTAATAAAATTGTAGCTAAAAATAAAATTTTTAAAATAATTTTTTACATATATTGCTAAAAATTGATAATCAGTTACTTTTTTTGTCACTTTTTTTTTTATATAAATTATCGTTAAAACTTACAATTAGTGACCTTTTTTCGTAACGAATTTTTCAAACTGTTGTTGAAAGTTGAAAATTAATGACCTTTTTTTGTAGTGATTTTTTTAAACTGTCTTCAAAACTTATAATTAGTGACATTTTTTGTGACAATTTTTAAGCTATCAGTGAAAATTAACAATTACTGATATTTTTTAATAGTGTTTGATGAAAAATGTCAATAATTTTTACATGACTTATTAGATAATAAATCCACATATTACGATATTTTATTATTATTATTATTATTATCAAAGAGGCATAGTGTGGGGTTATATTTTTGTGTATCAACACGTGGCAAGGTGACGCCGACGTGTCAGCCGAGGTTCCACGTGTCGCGGTAAGTTTTTGCTGAAGTAATCTAAGGTTTGCCGAGGTAATCTCCGAAGATATCTTAATCCGGGGTAAAGGCCTCTTCTTTCCCATATCTCGGCCTCACTTCCAAGGCCGAGCTACCATCAGGAGAATTAAGCCGAGGTAACTGTGAGATCGACCATACCTGCTAATACAATATATTATCTTGGTTGGGTGGATGTACAGCCATGAGGCCAACACTTCACCAACTATCTGGCCTTGAGGCCATGTGAGTTGGCCATGAGGCCACTAGAGGCCATGTGAAGCCATGAAGAGCTTTTACCGGGAAAGCTGCCAAAAGCGTAACAGTGGGTTGGCAGCCAGCTCAAAAGCTGGCGACCTCTCCATTAACTTTTCTAGTATATATGGAGAGGTTGAGAAGAAGAATGACGATTTGATCATTCTGAACAAGGCATGTACAACTATAAGCTAATTGTGACATTTATATTTACATGCTTAGAGAGTGAGAGAATTACAGAAAGTTAATTGTAATCTTTACCATTCATTCAATAGTGAATTACCTCGGCCACCCGTGGACGTAGGCAATTATTGCCGAACCACGTTAAATCCTTTGTGTCTTTGTGTTATTATTTGTGCCATCTATTCTGCCTGTGTTTTTACCGTTGAATCACTAAGATAGGCAGTGTGGTTAGAAAATCACTCACACAATTTGGCGCCGTCTGTGGGAAAGTAAGACGAATAGATGGCCAGTAACGCACAAAACGAGAAGGTCGGAGGCAACACTCCAGCTGGGAGTGGCAGGCCTATTGACCTTGACATCGAAGGAGACACCTACAACGACAAAACCCGTGACCAGGGTCACGAAGGGAAAGACGTCGTCCAGGAGGGCGACACTTCGAAGAAGACAGACCAGGGCAGATACTACAGGGAGGATAACCTCCAGGTATGGAGGGATAGGTGCATACGAAGGGATGAGGAAGTCAAGGACCTGGCAAACAAGTTGGCAGACCTGCAATCGGTCGTCAACTTCATGATGCAAAACAATGTCATGCAGCCGCCATACCCACTGCAGGATACGCCAATCCCAGCAGTTAAAACTCAGAATGGAGGACGGAAGATAACTCCTGAAGCATCGCGACGCTCCACGAGCAAAAGGCACACTCACCCGCCCTCCGGGGAGGTCGGGCGAGAGGAATCCAGACAAGAGAAGTCCCGAAGGACGTATCATACAAAAGATCAGGAACCCAGAGAACATGGGCATGTACAAAAGCAGGCTTTCTGCTTCGACACAACCCATGAAGAAAGGTCAAAACGGGCACACCACGAGGCCGAGAGTAGTGTGCCAAAGGGACTAAAATCAAAAGATAGCCGAGCTCCGGGGAGGAGTAAAGAAGACTTGAGAAACTACCTCAAAAGGAGGGAACAGAACGCTGAAGCCGAGGTAAACTCATTCGTCAAGCCGAGGACACCATTTTCGGTGGAACTGGACAAATTTGAAGCACCAAAAAGATTCAGCATGCCGAGGTTTCAAATCTATGACGGTAAATCAGATCCTAACTTCCATGTTGGATTATTCTTAAACTCAATGGCGTTATACAGTGGGAATGAGCCTTTGCTCTGCAAAGTATTCCCATCGTCCTTTGGGGAGATTGCATCGGACTGGTTCCATAGATTACCAAAGGGCAGCGTCAAGACGTGGGAGGGCCTGGCCGAGATGTTTGTATCCAGGTTCGTGACAAACAAACTACAGCCATTAAGGGTGGACTCTCTAATGGCTTTAAAGATCAGCAAGGATGAAGGCCTTAGGGCCTATGCAAAAAGGTACTACGAGGTGTTCAACCGAATACCCGAATGTAACCAGGAGGTAGCGGTCGTGTCTTTCAAGAACGGCCTGAAAGAAGATTGTTCACTACGGAAATCTTTGGCAAAGACATTGCCAAAGAACATGGAGGAACTCATGGCAAGGATTGAAAAATATGCCAGAGCCGAGGAGGATACATCGGCACCAAAGCAGGTCAAACAGGAGCCGGGGAACGGCTCGCCGAAGCGAAGCCGAAGTAACAATGGATTCAGTAAAGCAGAGGTAGAGCTGAGGGCTAAACAAGCAGTAACAACCGTGTTCCGAATTCCAATTCAGAAGGTCCTAGGAAAAATTCGGAGCCAGCCCTATTTCAGAACACCAGCAAGGCAACCTGGGGAGTTTATGGGAAGAAACGCGGAAAGACATTGTTCGTACCACAATGAAAACGGACATACAACGCAAGGATGCAGAGCCCTCAAAGCACACTTGGAAGACCTGGTGAGGCAGGGCCACTTAAGGGACCTTGTTGATGAAACCAGAACAAGAGAAGAACAGGAAAGGCTGCCTCAGGCTGAAGCAGCCCCACCACCGCAGCAACCCCGGGCAGAAAGACCTCGGGTAGTAAATGTGATTCATTCCAAGGTGAATGAAAACGACGTTCGGGGGGAAACCCAAAGAGTAAAACACTTGCAGTACGTGAACCAGGTCGGACTGAAAAGACCTCGGCCGGAAGATTGCCAAGGTCCGATGATAACCTTCACCGAGGCCGACCTAGAGATAATCCAGCACCCGCATAATGATACCTTAGTAGTATCCCTCCAGGTTGGGGAGTGCCAAGTAAAACGCATCCTGATAGATCAAGGCAGCTCTTGCAACATCATGTACGTTAGATGTTACAAGGAGCTGGGCCTTCATCCTGATGACCTGGAGCAGTCGGATGGTCCGATGGTCGGTTTCAACGGAACGCCGACGTGGCCCCTTGGTGCCGTAACCTTGGACGTACAAGCAGGCACAAAGATGATCCAGACCGAGTTCGTCGTGATTGATACACCTTCACCGTACAACATCATCATGGGCAGGCCGTGGTTGCATGCAATGGGGGCAGTCCCCTCAACATTGCACCAGCTACTGCGCTTCCCAACAGAGCATGGGATTGAAGAAATCCGAGGAGATCAGCTGCAGGCAAAGAATTGCTCCATGGCCGCAATGAAGACTACCTACAATATTCGAGAACCAGCCAAGGCAGAGATTGAAGACGAGGACGTGGAAGTCCTGGACGATGTCGGTAAGGAGCCGGCCGAGAAGAGTGAGGAATCACTAAAGAAAATTCTCGTCCAGGAGGGCGATGAGGAGCGCTTTTTTCTTCTCGGCTCAGGCTTAGCCGAGGAAGAGGAAAGAGAACTGGAAGCCTTTTTGAGAGCAAACATAGAAGTGTTCGCCTGGACGCCTTATGAAATGCCTGGTATTGACCCCGAGGTCACATGTCACAGACTGAACGTCGACAGGTCGGCTAAACCTGTAATTCAGCGAGCAAGAAGACCGACGTTGATACACGTCGAAGCAGTGGAGGAAGAAGTTGACAAACTTCTAGAAGCCAGGGCCATCAGAGAAGTCAACTATCCAACATGGCTATCAAACACTGTGGTGGTAAAGAAGAAAAACGGCAAATGGAGGGTTTGCGTAGATTTCACAAGCCTAAATAAAGCCTGTCCCAAAGACAGCTTCCCCCTACCAAAAATTGACCAGTTGGTGGATGCTACATCTGGACATGGAAGGATGAGCTTCCTGGACGCTTACAGGGGGTACCACCAGATAGCCATGTACCCCCCAGACGAGGAGAAGACAGTATTCATCACCCCAAAAGGTTTGTACTGTTACAGGGTGATGCCATTTGGACTGAAGAACGCAGGAGCAACCTACCAAAGGCTGGTAACCAAAATGTTCAAACACCAAATAGGCCAAACAGTGGAAGTCTACATCGACGACATGGTTGTAAAGACCAAGGATCCAAAAAATCATCTTGCCGACCTAGCCGAGGTATTTAACATACTCAAAAGATATCGGCTTCGACTCAACGCATCAAAGTGCGCGTTTGGGGTTGGATCTGGTAAGTTTCTAGGGTACTTGGTAACAAGAAGGGGAATAGAAGCCAGCCCAGATCAGATCAAGGCCATCCTGGATCTACAGAGCCCAACCTCGGCAAAACAGGTTCAAATACTCACTGGCAGGGCCGCAGCCCTAAACAGGTTCATAAGCCGAAGTTCGGACAAGTGTAAACCCTTCTTCAACCTGGTAAAAAAGACTGCAGACTTCCTATGGACCGAGGAATGTGAGGCCGCTTTGGCCGATCTAAAGAAGTATCTGACCACGGCTCCAATCCTCTCAACGCCGGATCCCGAGGAGGAGTTGTTTTTGTACTTAGCTGTGTCCGAGCACGCTGTGAGCGCAGTACTAATCCGAGAAGAGCAAGGGGAACAGAAGGCTGTCTATTATGTAAGTAAAACCTTAGCCAGCGCTGAAACAAGGTACTTACTACTGGAGAAGTTAATGCTGGCCTTAGTTATGGCCTCAAAAAAGCTGAACCACTACTTCCAAGCACACAAGATTGTGATACTAACAGAGCACCCATTGAAATCCCTGTTACAACAAGGAGACTTAACAGGAAGAATCGCAAGGTGGGCAGTGGCCTTGGGCCAGTATGACCTGGAATTCAGGCCCAGAACAGCAATTAAGGGCCAAGTTTTGGCCGACTTTGTGGCAGAATTCACACTGGAGTTCAACGAACGTCGGCCTCCGTTGAGCCGAGATCCTAGCAAGCAGGCGGAACCCCAGCCGACAGTAAAAGAGCAAAAGAAAGAACAGCTCAGACCTTGCAGCATCTACATCGGCGACTCATTCAGACTCTTTGTCGATGGAAGTTCAAATCGACGAGGAGCGGGGGCAGGAGTACTGCTGATATCCCCAGATGGAGAAATAATAGAACAGTCCATCCGTTTGGGGTTCAAGGCCTCAAACAATGAAGCTGAATACGAAGCATTGATTGCAGGACTAAAACTGGCAGCAGCAGCAGAAGCAGATGAGGTGATCGTTTTTTGTGATTCACAGTTAATTGTTAACCAATCCACAGGAGAATTTGCAGCCAGGGACGAGAGGATGTCGGCATATGCAAAAGAGGTTATCAGATTAGCTGAGTTATTTCAGAACTGCCGACTTCTTCAAGTTAGCCGAGATGATAACAGCCACGCCGACGCGTTGGCCAACCTGGCGAGTTCAATGCAGACTGGGAAGATGAGGACAATTATGATCGATTACATGTCGGGCCCGAGCATAGAACCACGGCACGCAAAGCATGAGGCAATGTGTGTGGACATGGGGCCGAGCTGGATGGATGCAATTGTTGCATTCCTGAAAGAGGGAAAACTGCCAGAAGATCGCAAGGAGGCACACAAAGTCAGACTAAAGTCGGCCAGATTCAGCCTGACTGCGGAGGGACATCTCTACAGAAGGTCCTTCACTGGACCCCTTCTAAGGTGCGTACATCCTTTACAAGTTGAAGATTTTTTATATGAAATTCATGAAGGGGTTTGTGGAAGCCACACGGGGGGCAGATCGTTAGCCCATAGGGCCATTACCCAGGGGTATTGGTGGCCATACATGCAAAAAGATGCAGAAGCATATGTGAAGAAGTGCGAACCATGCCAACGGTTTGCACCTTTGATTCATCAGCCAGCTGCCGACCTGAATCCAGTATCTAGTCCTTGGCCGTTTGCCCAATGGGGCATGGATCTGGTCGGACAACTTCCCCAAGCAACTGGGCAGAGGAAATACCTGTTGGTGGCAACAGATTACTTCACAAAGTGGATAGAGGCAGAACCTCTTGCTAAGATCCGAGATGTCGACGTCAAGAATTTTATATAGAAGAACATCATCACCAGATTTGGCATTCCCAGAGCCATTGTTGCCGACAACGGAACGCAGTTCGACAGCAAACTCATCAAGAACTTCTGTGCGAAATTCAAGATCAAGAATTACTTCTCAACACCGAGTTTCCCCCAAAGTAATGGACAAGCAGAAGCATCCAACAAAGTAATTTTGGATGGAATAAAGAAGAGGTTGCAGGCAGCAAAAGGGAAGTGGGTAGACGAATTACCCAACGTGCTTTGGGCATATCGGACTATGCCGAGAAGATCAACAGGGGAATCTCCCTTTGCCATGGCATATGGCACAGAAGCAGTCATTCCACTGGAAGTCGGCATCCCAGGGATCCGAACCCAGGGAGTTGAAAATGGGACTAATGACATACTCTTAGCCCGAGATCTGGATCTTTTGGAAGAACGAAGAGAGAAGGCTGCAATTCAGCTTACAGTGTACCAGCAACAGCTTGCCAGAGCCTACAACAAGAAAGTCAACCCAAGAGATTTTCAAGTCGGCGACCTAGTCTTGAGAAAAGTGGTCGGGAACAAGAAAGATCCCAGGGAGGGAAAGCTTGGCCCAAACTGGGAAGGGCCTTACAGAATTACCTCGGTGATAGGTAATGGAGCTTATCGGCTTGAAGACAATGAAGGCAAAGCATTGCCAAGACCCTGGAACACTTGTAACTTGAAATTTTTCTATCATTAAGATGATCATTATTCTTGGCCGATGTCATCAATAAACACATATGATTGATAAAGATGCTGGAAGACACGAAAAATGAGAACCCAAGTGGAACTCAGGTTCACATTGGGGGCAGAGAAGATACAAAGCCTACCACTTGTTGAAATTTGTAGCAATTTACAAGTTGGTCTGGCCGAATTACAAAGCCTACCACTTGTTGAAATTTGTAGCAATTTACAAGTTGGTCTGGCCGAATTACAAAGCCTACCACTTGTTGAAATTTGTAGCAATTGGTCTGGCCGAATTACAAAGCCTACCACTTGTTGAAATTTGTAGCAATTTACAAGTTGGTCAGGCCGAATACAAAGTCTACCACTTGTTGAAATTTGTAGCAATTTACAAGTTGAGGTGATGCTGATGCTATTGCTAACCGACATGTAGCAATCTACAAGGTGGTCAAGCCAAAGAAGATGTTTAAACACTTGTTGAAATTTGTAGCAATTTACAAGTTGAAGCTACGCCGACATGTTATCATCTGTTGAAATTTACAACAATTTACAGGTTCAAGTAAAAGTTGAGATTATTATTCAAACACTTGTTGAAATTTGCAGCAATTTACAGGTTGAAGTTAAGCCGACATATGATCATCTGTTGAAATTTGCAGCAATTTACAGGTTGAAGTAAAAGCTAAGTATATGATTTAAACCCTTGGTGAACATTGCAGCAATTTACAAGTAGATCATTGTTTAATACTTGAATATAATTTGAGAAAAGTTTACTGTATTTGTTGACCCTTGTTGAAATTTGTAGCAATTTACAAGCAAGTCAGATTGAGATTATCGATTAAACACTTGTTGAAACAATTGGATAGTATATGTTTTATACTTATGAAAAGATTGCAGGTCAGTATTATGCCGACGTAAAACTTGAAGTTATCATACCCGAGGTATGTAACCCCGAGGAGATTATGCAAAGGAAGAATTATATAAATCATGCAAAATATTCTAAGTACAGAATCAAACAGAAGCAATGAAGAAAAATTAAAGACTGAAGCATAAGGAGAAAACAGTTGCATAAAAAGAAGGCACTATGGCCTAGCAGCAGTCAAGTGTTCACAAGTAACAAAGAAAGGCACATCGGCCATAAAGAAGAAGCTTACATTGTTCAGGGAACATCAGCAAGAACAAAGAAAAGAAACAAAGTACAAAAGTAAAAAAAAAAAAAAAAAAATTAAAATTAAGTTTCTCCAGCCTCAGGAGCTGGTTGGGCTGGGACCTCGGGCGCCTCTTCGAGAACAACCTCGGCATCTTTTGGCTCCGCAGCCTCTGCATCTTTTTCTGCGGTGACCTCGGTGTTTGTCTCTATTACCACCTTGGCCTCCTTATCAGCCGCGATCTCGGCGTCTATTTCGGCCAATGTCTTCTCCACGCTTTGCTCAGCCAACAGAAGGTCAGATGATAGATGGGTGGAGCCAGTTTCCTTGGGCACCTTCTCAACCTCCTCATCTTCCTCTAGGGTCAAGTCCATGACTTCATCGCCCTGAGGAGGTGACTTGGTTTCAATGGCTTCCTTGGATTTCCTGACCAATGCTTCATTTTCATCTTCACCTTCATCTTCAACCTCGGCTTCAGAATCAGCTTCTTCTTCAACCTGGCTTGGAGGCGGAGGAAGAGAAAAGGGAAGACGAATGGCTTTGGTTTTGCGCCAGGGCGAGTCGGCAGGAAGATCAAGCTGTTTGGCCAAAGCATTCCAACCTAGGGAAAATCCCCTGTTGCATGCCTGCTTGACCTGAAGCTTATAATCCTCTGCGACGTCGGCCATACCCTGACTGTAGGCCTTTTCATCGGCAGCATCAATTTCGGCTTTCTTGGTGGCCAGAGCCTCTCTCAGTTCTTTCTCGGCTTGATCCCTTTTAACCTCGGCCTCTTTTTTCTCGACTTCGGCGACCTTCTTGATGTCTTCAGCAGCCTCAGCTTTTTTTAGAGCTATCTGCTGGGCCTTTGTGGCCGCCTGGCCTGATCCTCTAGCTTTTTCATCTTTAATAGATCCCTTTTATGGATCTTCTGAAGGGCAGAGAACTCCTTCTTCAAATCAGACAGTTCCTCCCTTGTTTCAAACGCCTTCATGGAAAAGGAGTGGGCGTGTTGAATGGCCTGAAAAGTTCACAAGGCAAAGGTTATTACAGAATAAAACAAAGTGATAGTAAGACAAAAATATCAAAATTCTGAAAGACTTACTTGGACGGAGCACTGCAGCATAAGGGCATAGTTCTCATATTCACTGATCTTGGCATTTTGCTCAAGATCACCTTCAAGAAGAACTGCCGTACTGAGTGCCACGCCGACGTTAATATCGGCGGCGCTTTCATTGCCATAAATTGGCCTGTTTTCAAGGGTTATTTTGGGTTCCCAGGGAACTTTGGGAACCCTGGATCCCGAGGTCGAAGGTTTCTGTTTCTTCGATGAAGCGGACCCTGATGGTTGGGCTTCGGCAGATCTTTTGGCGGGTGCAGCAGTGGTCTTCACAGTTGAAGTTAGTTGGGAGATGGGCAGAGCATCTTCGACCTCGGCCTCAGCAGCCTTGGATTTTTGTGGGGGCTTCTTTGTCTTTTTCGGCTTTGGTGGAGGCACCGCGTCAGACGGCACAGAATCCACGTCGGCTGGAAGGTCGGCGAGAAGGTCTTGCACTACTGGCCTCGGGCGCACCATATCGGCAGTTTTGACAAGACGTCGGCGACGCTTTCTTTCTTGAACTGGAACCAAGTAGGGTGCCGATGTGGAAGGTTGATCGGCTGGGTCAGGTGTGGACTCTTGATCGGTTCCTGATGTTGATGCAGTTAGCAGAGTGGTAGCAGAAGGAGGGGAGGAGCTTTTCTTCTTCTTCTTTGGAACGTCGGCCAAAGTTGACTTGTAGGTGGGGATGAAATTCAACAACAGTGGGGCCTTGCGCTTCTGGAGTGGAAGGTCTAAGAGCTTCTTTAAGCCTTTCCCAGGGTAATAGGACTGGCGAAAGTTCTTGGGAGGCCTGCGAACGTCTGCAAAAAGAAACACAATATCAAAAACAGATAGAATTTTTGGAAAACTTGAAGAAAGCAACAGCTAAGCAGTTGATGTTGGACTCTTACCCTTGCCCTCTTTTACTGTTCGGGGGAGAGGGAAAAGATGGACTTCTTCATCTGAGCCAAACTCCCAATTTTCAGAAGCAATGAGATAGTCATCTCCAGCCCCTTTGTTGGAGTCTGGGAGGTCGGCTACAATCTTATACTCGGTAGACCTCGGCTTAAGGAAATAAACGAAACCTTTTTCCTTCAAGTTGAGGGCGCACATGGTGTAACAAAATTGGATGTCGGCAAGAGTAATCCTAACACTCTCCTGCCGAGCTAAGGCAATTATACCATTAAGGGTTCTATGGGCATTAATGGTTAGTTGCATGGGGTTCAAAGAGTAGTAATGAAGGACTTCACAGAAAAGGGGATTAAGTGGGAGCCGAAGTCCACACTGGACAAAGGCTACAACAGGAAAAGGCATGGTATCATCCTCGGGCATAATAGAGTCGTTCTCCCCAGCTAGCCTGAGGTGAACATCAGCAGGGATGGAGAATTCTTGCCTAAAAAACTCTAGTTTGGTTGGGGAATTAACCCTATCTCTCCACACACCCATGGATTTGGAATACGAGTTCTTGGCTACAGAGACAGAATGTTCCTAAAGGGCTCTTGGGACCTCGGCTTAAACCTAGGTGTATATTGGTGAAATTGGTTTCAGTTTTTCCTAAGGATTGAAGGATCTATAATCAAATCCCAAACCTAAATCTACGAAGAACGAATATGAGGGGCAGAAAATCTGGAAAAACAGAAAAGCAAAAAACGAAGTCTCAGATTCAAGAACAGAAAGGGTGAAAGACCAAGAACAAGAGGTGCAACAGTGCGAGTGTTCAAGACATGTGCAAAAAACAGGAAATAATACACAGTCAGATGAACGATTCACAAATTAAATACTGGAGCAGAACAACAATGGCAAGAAATTTCAGGGATAAATCAAGAACTGGAGGAGAAAAGCCAAATGCTTACCAGAAAAGGTGAAGGCCGGAATGAGCTTTGCCGAGGTTAGATAATGGAGGCAACAGTGGCGAAGAGCTTCGCAGAAATGGCAGAAGGAGGCAGTTGCAGAGCTTGACGCAAGGAGCAATGGCAGATTCGAAGGAGAGAAAGAACTCTTTAGAGAGAGAGAGAGCAAGGAAATCGAAATGCAAAAGTGAAAGGAGAGAGAGAGAAGCAAATGTTTTTGTCCAAAACATGAAACGGCGAACAAACGTAATTATTGCGCCGGCATGTAGGCGCGTCACCAGCACGGACCAATAAGGTTCAAACACGTCAGCAGAACGGTTGAAAATGATGCATGACAGCTCATGCGCGTAGAAGTGATGATCTGAATTCTTGTTCTTTTAAGAAGACATGTCGGCCTGAAATGGATGACCTCGGCTAGAAAGTTTTAGGCCGATGTACGAGAAAGAAAGTTCAATGTAAGTTCTATCACCTCAGTATGCCGAGGTAATAGAACTTAGGGGGCAGTTGTGGGGTTATATTTTTGTATATCAACACGTGGCAAGGTGACGCCGACGTGTCAGCCGAGGTTCCACGTGTCGCGGTAAGTTTTTGCTGAAGTAATCTAAGGTTTGCCGAGGTAATCTCCGAAGATATCTTAATCCGGGGTAAAGGCCTCTTCTTTCCCATATCTCGGCCTCACTTCCAAGGCCGAGCTACCATCAGGAGAATTAAGCCGAGGTAACTGTGAGATCGACCATACCTGCTAATACAATATATTATCTTGGTTGGGTGGATGTACAGCCATGAGGCCAACACTTCACCAACTATCTGGCCTTGAGGCCATGTGAGTTGGCCATGAGGCCACTAGAGGCCATGTGAAGCCATGAAGAGCTTTACCGGGAAAGCTGCCAAAAGCGTAACAGTGGGTTGGCAGCCAGCTCAAAAGCTGGCGACCTCTCCATTAACTTTTCTAGTATATATGGAGAGGTTGAGAAGAAGAAGGACGATTTGATCATTCTGAACAAGGCATATACAACTATAAGCTAATTGTGACATTTACAATTACATGCTTAGAGAGTGAGAGAATTACAGAAAGTTAATTGTAATCTTTACCATTCATTTAATAGTGAATTACCTCGGCCACCCGTGGACGTAGGCAATTATTGCCGAATCACGTTAAATCCTTTGTGTCTTTGTGTTATTATTTGTGCCATCTATTCTGCCTGTGTTTTTACCGTTGAATCACTAAGATAGACAGTGTGGTTAAAAAATCACCCACACACATAGTATTATTCCATAAACAACCCATGTAGTTGTACCGTTATGCTTACTCATGGAGGGTAAGTATCCAATACTTATATGATAATAGTTTTGGTGTACCCATGCTTCATAGGCGAGGAATTGGAGATCTTTGAACAAAATTTGAAAACAAATCAAATTATAAAAATCTTTCAACCAATGAAGACGGTCTGATTCGATTTGAAATTACGATTTGTAGAAACCTTCTCATTATTTATAACATGATAAAAAAATATCATTCAGAATTTTTTTAATGGTAAATATCATTCATAACTTAAAAATATTAAATAATTATTTCAAAATAATTTTATCACTATACAATAACACACTTACCAGAATAAAGGGCTACAGCTTGTGTATATGTGGACGGACCGACGCCCAGACCAATAGGGACCACGGCTGCCGCTCAAATAAAAAAATATAGGAGAAATTATAAAAAAAAAAAAAAAAATCTCAGGATTTAGAGTGTTTTTAAAATTAAATCTCATAGTTTTTAATTTTGACAAATTAAATCCTAAAATTTCTTCCGTGTTTCAATGTAAACCTGTCGTTTATATCCGTTTGATTGAATTAAAGAAATCTGGGTAAAATTCTCAAATTTTAGCACACATGTTCAAACACTTGTATCTCCATCGTCGTAACTCCGTTTAGCCTTATTTTTGCATCGTTGGATTCACCTCATTGTTTAATTTTCATTTCATCTCTCATACGCCTTGTTCCACCTCTTTTTGTGTGCCGTTGGAACTCTAAAAGTTGGAAAAAAAAATAAGATTTTTTTCTCTTTGGGCAAAATTTTCAGATTCAAACACACATGCACTTGTATCTCCTTCGTCGTAACTCCGTTTCTTCTTATTTTTGTGTCGTTGGATTCATCTCATGACCTAATTTTCGTTCCACCTCTCATAAGCCTTGTTCCACCTCTTTTTGCATACTATTGGAGCTCCGAAAGTTAGCCAAAAAAAAAAAAAAAAGATAATTTTCATATTCAAACCCACATATTCAAACACTTATATCTCTCTCATTATAACTCTATTTCACCTCATTTTTTTTTTTAATTAGATTCAACTCATGACTTAATTTTCATTTCACCCTCATCTGCTTTATTCCACGTCTTTTGCTTTGTTGGATTCATCTTTATTAATTTTTAATAATAAATAATTATTTAAGCAAAGATGGCCCCTCTGCTGTTGCTTTTGTTGTTGTCAAATGGCCCCACCTATTATGGCCCACGTCTCTTCTGTTCATAATAATAAAATAATAAAATAAGCGCTGAACATAGAATAAAAAATAAGATATAATTAAAAACTCACTTCTTTTTCTTGATGACAAAAGAGACAGAAAGCAGAAAAGGAGAAAAAAAAAAAAAAAATTAAGAAGGATTTTGACTTGTTGCACGTCGTTTTATTGATTAAAAGTGTAGGTTTTTTTTTTTTTTTTTTTTTTTGAGTCAAATCTATTTATGTTTATTTTCATTTTTTAGAAAATACTTTTTAGAAAATTATACTTTCTTATTTTTCGTATTTTTTTGTTTTTACTGAATTTTTTTAAATATTTTAAGCAATTTTTTTACTTTTTAGACACACCTAACATAAATACACCTAAAAAGTAAAAAAATTGTAAAAAAAATCTTTTAAAAATTCACTAAATACCAAAAATATAAAAAAATATAAGAATTCAGTACATTTTTTGTATTATGTATTTATTAATTTTTTAAAATATTTTTTCACAAATTTTTTACTTTTTATATACATCTAACTAAGGTGCATCTAAAAAAGTAAAAAAAATGTTTAAAATTTAAAAAATATTCACTAAAAATAAAAGAATACGAAAAAAAAAAAAACTCAATTTTTAAAAAATTTAATCCAGAAAAACTCAAACCAAACATTGTGATTAATCTTCTCATTATTACAAGTATGTGATTCATATATTTTTTTATTATTTTTTTAATTTATAGTACTTTTATTATTTTTTTTCAATATCATGTTGATACAATTGTAATTTTTTTTTTTAATTTTACATATTAAGAAAAAATCATGAATTATGACGTATGATTTCAATTACTAGGATTTTTTTTTATCATATTTGAGAAAATTTAATTTTATTTAGATTAAGTATTATAAATTCAAAATTAAAATGAATTGAGACTTACATATAATTTATGTATTGAATCTGAATTCATGTCTTACCCCTCCACAAATAAATTACTAGTTTCATCCCTGTGTATTTAACATTAATAAGATATTCAAGTATTTATGATAGACAATAAACTATATATATAAATAGTCCAATTCAATTTTAAATTTGATCCTTAATAATAATGCACAAACCAAATCATATTTTAAGAGAATTAAACCAAATCAAACCGTGGATGGATTGGATAAAGGGGGATTGGAATTTATCAGATTATAATCTTAAGATTCATAGTCTTGGGACTATTTAGTTGGATAGGATATGTATCTCATGTTTGTTTAATTATGGAATTAGATGTCAGCAAAGGACTATTTAGTTGGATAGGATATGAATCCTATATTTGTTTGGAATATTATGAAGAAAGATAAATATTCAAATGACTATTTTACATTTTTCAATTATTTACTAAGTAATAACAATATTAAACATATCTTTAATATTTTAAGTATTTTTGGCTAGATTAAATAATATTTTATTTTATTTTATTTATTACACAATTAAATAAATTTATTTTTTAAACATTAAATAAATTAAATAAATAAAATATCAATAAAAATATATGTTATTTTTTAATTAAAATTTTAAATAAATTTATTTTTAAAAATAATAATAATTAAATAAAACATCTATTAAAATTTAAATAATGAAATTAAATAAATGATAAACAAAATTTTAAAATAAAATATCAATAAAATATCTATAAAAAATTGTTTTAAAAAATTAAATAAATAAAACATCAATAAAAATTAAATAAAATTATTTATTTTTAAATTGAGACATTTAAATTTTATTAAGTTTTACTAAATATAATACATAATTAAATAGTAGAGGGTCAAAATAATCATTTCACCATCTAATCTCATATCTCACCATTTGTGTCCCCCCAATGGGACTGAGCAAATTGGAAAACCAAACAATAGATATAAATCTTATCCCACCCTCTAATCCCATCCCATTTTCCAATCCTTCCAAACAAACATATATATATATATATATATATATATAAATAGTCCAATTCAATTTTAAATTTGATCAAAGCATATGTTAAAAGAATTAAACCAAATCAAACCCTGGGATTTGTGCCAGGCTTTCCAGAAGGGGACCCTATTTCGTTTTGAGTTTTTAAAAATAATAATTTTTTGAGCTTTTAATTTATATTTTTATATTTTTAATAAATTTGTAAATATTTTAATGATTTTTTTTTTTTTAGATTTTTGGATCACTTAATCTTAATATACTTAAAAAGTAAAAATTTGTACAAAAATCTTTAAAAAAAGTCATTGATTACAACAAAATACGAAAATATATTTAATTTTTATATTTATTTTTGTATTATTTGTATTTGGTGAGTTTTTTTATTAAAAAAACTTCAGAATTATTATAGTTTTAAACGTATTTAAATTAGGTATTCTAAAAAATAAAAAAAATACGTAAAATATTAAAGAAATTTATTAAAAACAAAAGAATATGAAAAGCAAAAGAAGAAATTAATTTTCTGAAACTATATATGCCGCTATAGATTAGATCGGCCTATTTTAAGAAGTAAGTTAAAAATTGATTTTATATTTTTTTTAAATATAAAAAATAAAGAAATAATAAAAAAATTGACTTTTAACTAATTTTTTAAAATAGGCCGAGGTGTGAAAATGTGCAAAGATTGGTGTTTGGTGTTGTTTGGAACTTGATTCCCAAATTTTTTTCTTATTTTTTTCACTAAAAGACAAAAGTTTTGTAAAATAAAAAAAAACACATCCAAACAAAATATCACATCTAACCCCATAATCATTTCACTTTTTCTCTCACAAACATCACATCTAACCACAAAAAAACCCAACTATCTTCCCAAACAATAAAAAATTTTTATCCAATAATATCCTACAACTAAAAAAACCTACATAAAAACTCACTCCCAAACACCCACTTTGACTGACTGGTGAGTGAGTTATTGATGATGGTGATGATAAGTATGAGCGAATTAGTAATGGTCACCTATTAATGTGGGCCTAGCTTTCCTTCATAAAAGCCATTTGAGCGCTGGTTTAGCATAATTTAAAATAAGATTTTTTTTTTGGTTAAAATAGTTATAAAACGATAAAATAATTTTTTTGATTTAATAAAATAAAATATTAAATCTAAATTATAATTATTTCATTTTTTTTTTTATAAAAGTCAAAAAAATTAAAAAAATCAATCCTAAACGAAACTTTTAATCTCAAATTAAAATAATTAAAAAAATCAAAAAACCAAACAACCAACTCACATTCCAAACCAACCCTTATTTTCTCCCTGGTGTACTGTTCTGGTCTGTGACAAATTACAGTTGTTTGTTTTGTGGTGGAACCCAATCGAGACTTTCACCCACCCAACCCTCACAAATTTAAAATAATAAAATTAAAAAAATTAATAATATGATAATGACAAACAATGATTTGGATACGTATTTTTTTTATATCAATTTTGCAATAAAATTTTTCCTCTCGATAAAAAAGAAAAAATAAAGGCATGTTGTTGCCTTTGTTTATGATTCTTTGAATGTTTTTCAAAACATATTGTCATTTTCACAAATTTTAATTGCACCGTCTCGTTGGAAATAGATTATTTTTGTAATTTTTTAATGTTTTATGAAAAAGATATATAAAAAAATAATGGGCAAATTACAAACACCCCTTTCGAGATTTGGTAAAAATACAGATTCCCCTCTGAAGTTTGAGAAATTACAAATTACCCCTGAGGGTCAAATTTTCATAACAAATTAGGAAAAATTAGGGGACAATCTATATGAAAATAAAAATTTCAGTGGATAATTTGTTATGGAAATATAAACCTCAGGGGGCGGGATGTAATTTCTCAAACCTCAAGAGGGAATCTGTATTTTCACCAAATCTCGAGAGGGTGTTTGTAATTTGCCCAAAAATAAATAAGGTGATATGACGACTTATAGTGACTTTTTGACTAAAATACTTAGGGATGGTTTGGGATGAGGCCTCATTTGGGAATAAGCTATTTTAGTAATTTTTTGGCTTTTTATGAAAAGATATCCAGAAAAGTAGAGAGAGTGATGTGATAACTTATAGTGACTTTTTGACTTTTTAGCTAAAATAAGTACACTTTTTGACTTTTTATGAAATATGAGTTGGGTATAGGTTGAGTTTGAAGTGATATGGTAGAGAGGTGATGTGACTTAAATAAGATGATGTGACTTAAATAGGATAGTGACTTTTTGACTTTTTAATTTTTGTAAATTATGACAAATAAGACCTTAGTTACAAACATGGCTAAGTGTCAAAGTACATTATTAATAAGCCTATTTTAATAATTTTTTAATTTTTTATGAAAAGATGTACAGAAAAATAATGCATTGTTTGTCATCCCTTAAAAAATTCAAAAAGTCACTATCCTATTTAAGTCACATCATCTTGTTTAAGTCACATTACTTATCTACTACATCACTTCAAACTCAACCCATACCCAACCCATATTTCATAAAAATAAAAAAATATACTTATTTAAAATATTTCAAACAACCACTAAATACAATGATATAACAACTTATAATAACTTTTTAATTAAAATACTTGATTGCAAACATGGCTAAGTGTCAAAGCACATTATTAATAAAGCCAGGAAACAAATTGGAATTGGGGTCACTACTGTTGTGCCTCATTTTATAGTGCATTATGGATTTATTTTTATAATCTGAACCGTTCATATTGTAAGGTTTGTTGAGTACTTCATGTCTACCAAAAATCATATTAATCGGATACCAATAACTATATGATTGATAACCAAAAAAATAAACAAGAAGTTTTTCTTTTGAAAAATAGTATAAAAATATGTAATTCGATCATATAGTTATTGATATCCGATTAATATGATTTTTGGTAGGTTTGAAGTACTTAACAAATCCTACAAAATGAACGGTTCAGATCATAAAAATAAGCTCATAATGCATCTCAAAATGAGCCACAACAGTCAGGCACAGCAGTGACCCCAAGTCCAAAAAAATTGGCGGTGAATTTAATTTTTCTTTGCCACCCCAACCCCTCATTTATCCTCTTTTGCCACTAGTAGCCCCTCTTCCACAACTCCTTCCACCTCTCACGCCCTCTTTTCCCTGCTTATAGTCCAAGATTCTCTTTCTCTAAATAATCCTGTCAATATTACCTGGCAACACTCCAAAGCCCTATCTCTCCACCACTACGATAACCCCAACCTCTGCAAATCAAGTTCCTTCAAACAATTCTTAATCTCCTCTTGAAAACCTAGATCCACATCGCTATCAATCTCTTGCTCATAATCTCCTCTCTAAATCTATGGTGGTGGAGATTAATGGCTATGGATCTACAATTTGGCAATGGTTCGCAATGGTTGCAATATGTTCTCTGTCTCTCTCTGGGTGACCGTGGTGGAGAAATGTGATTGTGATTGTGATTGTGATTGTGGGAAAGATGGAGAATTGATAGTGAGTGGTACAGTGAAGGGTGGTTAGTTGGGTGGCGGGTTGAGGTGGTAGAAGGTAAGAAAAATAGTGTGAGAGAGTAGGAGAGGGGTGGTTACTGATAGAGAAGGGTGGTAGGGACACTGGGAATTAGGTGTTTAAAATTGGGCTGCGGCCACCTGAGTTGTAAAGGAAGTGAATGGAAAAGAAAGGTGAGAGAAGGGAAGATAGAGGGGAAAAAAAAATGTATTAAAAAATTAACAGTGCTAGATAGTTTGAAAAATCATAGTTTGAATAGTTCGAAACATCTAAAACGACGTCGTTTTGGATATAAAACGATATTGTTTTGACACATTCGACCTATTCGAGCCACAAAAATTTAGGTTACCAAACATTTTTCTTAAAACATGGTGACTCCATTTGTAACTAATATTTTTACATAACAAATAAAATCCCATCCTTGTTATAGTTATAAAAAATTCTATATTTTTTTGTAATATTTTTCCCTAATTCTCAAATTCTCTAATTTTCTCATAAAAGAATATAATAACAACAATTTTAAATTTTTTTTTTTTTTTTTTTTTTTTTATGCATGCAAAAACATCATTTAAATATATACTAGTAGACTTTTTAGAATCCTAGTTACAACAAAAGTTGATCGTTGTGTAATTATGCCGGTACATTCTTTGGCTAGGCTTGTGAACAATTTTATCAGTTAATTATATGCTAGTTTCTTAGTTCTAAATAAAAATAATAATAATAAACAAAATAACGGAAAACAAAACAAAATAAAGCCAAAGAGTAGAGAGAGGGCCTCAAAACCCCTCCCACTAAAACGACCACAAACACAAATTAATAACAACAATGATTTCATTGCCCACCACACCTAATCATGATATGATATCACTTTAAAGTCCACATTTGGCTAATTTCATCCACCAATGATATCTTAACAATAAAATACAATGATATCATTATTGAAAGATATCCTAAATGTTATATACATACGTCATTATGAATGATTAGGACGAGGGGAATCTATGCCAAAATGAAAATATACAAAAGTAATGTAACCAACGGGTGATCAAAAATTTTAGTCGATAAAAATTTTTGATGATTAAAAAATTGATTTTTGGTGATTAAAAATTTAGTTGTCAAAAGTGTAATTTGTTGTAGTGAATCTGTTTGAATGTGTAAGCTGAATATCATATACACTTAGTAAGTTTTTATAATAATTTATAAATTATCTTACAAAATCGCGTAAATTCTCATAGATATACGTAAGTTGTGATTTCTTAAATTTTTATGAGTTCAATTACGTATATTTATAAAAATTACACAATTTTATAAGATAACTTACGTATACGCAAGTATATATGGTATGTATTTGTACACTTAAAAATTGCCCAACAATCATAGGTCACAATTGTTGTTAAGATGATAATTACATTAAAATTTGAATTTAAAAAAAAAAAAAAAAAGATGATAACATTAAAATAATTAAAATCACAATGCATTTTTCGTGTGTTTATTATACACTTTACATGTGCTTTGAGGTTAAAGGCCATCCACCAAGCCATTATTAATATATATATATATATATATATATATATATATATATATTTTTAAATAAGAATGTGGATTAGGCTTTACACAAGTCTCATTTATAAACTCTACCATCCATTTCGTCCACACATGCTTGCCACATGACCTATTTTGATGATTAATTTTATTATTTTTTAAATTTATTTATTAAGATCATTTAATAGTTTAATTTAACATTCATAGTGCCATAAATTCAACATATTCTAGTTTATACATTAGGATAGAGTTTGAGATGATTTAAATAAGTATTTTTTTGATTTTTTACCAAAAAAAATGTATAAAAAAATAAAGAAATGATGTAACTTAAAAAAGATAAAAAAAAATAAAAAATAATAATGCACTTTTGTAGGGAATGCCAAATAATGCCTAGATTGGAAATAATCCAGTCTCTTTTCATAATAAAATTACGACTTAATAATGTAAAAAAGAAATTCCAAAAATTGTGAAGTAGTGAAAAAATGTAATATTTTATAGTGCAACTCTAACATATAAGATGGACTTGCACTATGCAAAAGAATAACTTGGACCATACATACAAAAAAAAACTTACACCATCATACAAATAAAAATATTTTTTCACTGCATCACTTACAATTTCTCCTTAACGTTGTGTTTGGTTGAAGGATTTGAAAAGAAAGAGAGAACAAGTGTGTGAAATTAGGTGAAATATAGGTATATTTTATTTATATTTTACCTATATTTTTCATTTTTTTTTCCAAATATCCCCTTAAATCACCTAACCCAACACAGCATAACTAAAACTCTGGATGTTCCGCCCTTTGAATCTCTCTGCCTGAATGAGATCTGCATGAAGCATTGTTACAAATTTATAATTTAAATCTTACAATGATAATAATTAAAAGTTGACACCTAACAAAATAAATAAAATTAAAAAATATTTTTTTTAAGAATCTCAAATATATATATATATATGTATATATTTATAAATCACATTCATCATCAGCAATTCTGGAAAAAGAAATATAATAATGATGTTAAAAAAAATAAAACAAAAACAAAAACAAAAACAAAAACAAAAACAAAAAATCATTCCAAACTCTCAAACTTCAAAACTATTTTCAAAATATGCAATCAAACAAACCAAAAAAATTGTAAACTTTCTCTCCAAATTTTTTAAAAAAAATTTATCTCAAAATACAAACCAAACACACCCCAAATGTCCATATCAAAGGGAAATGTCCATATCAAAGGGATAGGGACGGAGCTAAACAATAATTTGTTGGGTAAACAATAATTAGCTGGAGCAGGACTCTCCTCAAAAGGTTTTTGTCCTCGTTTGTCAATAGATAAAAGAAAAATGATCGCTACATCTAATTTAAATTCGTTTGAATTATATAAGTTTGATGATCGATTAGGTAAGCTCAAATGATTGACATCACTTTTATCAATTACAATTATCATTCTTGTTAATTAACGTATCAACAGACATATAAATTCAATCAATTTAAGTGAGTTTGAATTCAGTAGATGTAACATTACAAATAATAATAATAATAATAATAATTTTATAAAAAAACTCAGGGTGAAAACTCCACTATACTTTCTATAGATAGTATCAAAGTCTAATTCATGCAAACTTTGATTTATGTGTAGAATTGGCATGGTCGACATGTCAATTTTTCCTCACCAATAATATTACTTTTTTTTAATTGATACATTAAAAAAATCAAAAACAACACAACATCAATTCAAAATGATTAAGGGTGTTTATATATATATATATATATATTGGATTGGTATATTTTTTTATTTTTTACAAAAAAAAAAATATAAAAAAAAATAATAAAAAAAAATAATATGACTCAAAAAAAAATAAAAAAAATTTAACAAGTGTACTTTTTTGAGTGCTAGCCAAATAACCTCTAAGTTTTAAACTCAACATGTTTACATTTATGATATGGTGTTATGAGAAAATAGTAAAAAATTAACTTTTTAAACTTTTTTTTCACTGTTTAATGTGAGAGGTGATGTAATTCAAAATTGATAAAAAACTAATTTTTAGCTTTTTTGGTCCCTTCCCAAAACACCCCGACTAGCTATTTGACTATGGTTTGACCTAGGAATGGACAAATGTCAAGTCGAGTCGGGTTTGAATAGGGTTAACACCATATAGGGGTCGTTTGGCAAGAAGGTTGGGGCTAAAATAGCCACAAAAGACAAAACAGGCTATTTTAGCCCCAAAAAAACAAAACATCACATCCAACCCATAATCATTACACTCTTCTCTCACAAAAAAACTTAAAAAAGCCAAAAAGCCAAAAAGCCAAAAAGCCCTTCCCAAACCAAGCTTTTAAGCCCAGGCTAAAATAGCCAAAAAAGCCAAAAAGCCAAAAAGCCAACCCACTTCCCAAACCCACCCATAATAAGAGATTTTGTGTATGCTCAACCCCGATCCAAAAAAAATTATAAATTTCAAATTTGTCTATCGGGCTATATGTTAAAAAAAAAATTTAAATGTTCTATAACTAAATTAAATTACACATTATATTTCTTAAATAAATATATTGATATCATTATATAATGAAAGATTTTGTATATAAATTGAAAGATTTCTTAAAACATCACCGCAAATATGAGTCTCAATAAAATCAACAAAGATAAAATTTAGATCTCAAAATATATTTTTATGTATTATAATAAATTAATTAATTGGTCGGGTCAAAAGAATAAATCCCAAACCTAGCCTAATAATATTTCGGACTGAAAATGTTAACCCAATCCGGTATTATAAGCCAAAACAACATTTTTAAATTCTAAAAAAATAATATTAGGCCGAACGGATTGAACGGATCAATGAGTCAATATCCACCCGCAGCTCCCTAATTACGAAAAGGAAAACAAAGTCAACCACAGCATACAAATTAGAAAACTTATTATATAACGAATTTGGTTAACAAGAATGTATTAAATGATATTAATTAACACATTCTTAAAAAGTTTAACCCGAGAGGTATAGCCGACTTGTTAAGGGTTGAGGTATAAATCTTGAGATTCTAAGTTTGATTTTCCCTAAGAGAAAAGTTAGAGATCATGAAAATTTTTTTATGAAAATGATCATGAAAGAATTATGATCTTTGGATTACCTTGATTAGTATGTGATACTTTGTTTTAAGTGTAATCCAAGAGTCATAAATCTTTCATGATTATTTTCATAAAATTTCTTTCATAATACCTAATATTGCTCTTTCCCTAAGCCAGTAATTCGGACGATAGTACAGAACGAAAGTCTCGTCTCATAGGTGTGAGCCTATGGTTAGACCTTTTTTTTTTTTTTTTTCCTTTCATTCTTAAAAAGTGATGTATATTTTTTATTGTTTATATTTTCTATAATAATGGATTTAATTAGTATTATTTAATACATTCTTAATAATTCTTTGAAAAAATTAACATTTAAATTGAAGAATTTGTTACTAAGGTCATATATATATATATATATATATTTAATATTTATGACTAAGGGTTATTTTGGAAAATATTATTTTATTAAAAAGTTAAAAAGTCACTATAAAAAAACAACAATGATTCATCCCCCTTTTTCCATCACCCTCTTTGACCCCCTCTCTCTCTCATTGGTTGCTTTTTCTTTTTCTTTTTCTTTTTTTTCCTGGTCCTCCAATCACTCCCTGACACATGGCAAAGGGGGGGGGTGAGGGGGTGACCCCCAAAAGGGAGTCTCAAGTATTATTCATAAAAAAATTAATTATTCTTTTTATTTTTTGCATGTCCTTTCATATAAAGTTAAAAAATTACTAAAAAAGTTAATTCTCAAAACAATCCTAAGGTCGTGCTTAGTTCATAAATTTGGGTAAGAATTTAAAAAATGAAAAGAAAATATATGAAATTCATTCATATTTTACCCATTTTCTTTTTCTCTGACTAAATTCATACTCAAATTCATCTACCAAACACAAAATAAATGAAAATTTACATGGATTGTAGAATGAAAATGTAATACTCCATCCGTCCCAATTTATTTGCCCATTTTGGAGAATTCAACTTATTAATGAGACAAATGATTTACACATCAATTCAAAATTTAAAATACTTTTACCATAATACCCTTTCATTTTGTATTTTAAAATATGTTTGTACTTGTATATAATGGATAATTTTGAAAAGTTGAAAAATTTTAATATCCAAAATAGAAAATGAATAAATATTTTAGAACAAATTAAAATTAAAAGGTGAAAAAAAATGGGACGAGGGAGTAATAAAATTGTACACAATAAGATGACTAGCCTCTTGGAAAATATGTTATTTTAGTAATTTTTTAACTTTTTAATTAAAATATGAGGTAACAAAATTAATATGTTTGGGATGATTTTTTAATTTTTTATGAAAATATGTATAAAAAATAGAGAAATTTTTTTTTTTGACTTTTTAATATAATTTATTGATTTTTAATTTTTTTTAATAATTTTTTAACATTTAAACTAAAAGATTGAGTTGTCAAATAAAACCTTAAAACAAAAGGGAAAATTATTTATAAGTCCTATTAGGGAAACTTATGCTACATATGGTCCTACTAAAAAACTTATGTTCCCATAAGTCCTGTGGAAAGTTTGTTGACACATTTATCCTTAATATTAGTTGTTAATATCATAAATAATAGTAAAACCATATATAAGAAATTGATATAAACGTAACGTAACGTGACACATACATAAACGTAACGTGACACCTATATGTAACGTGACATCTACATAAACGTAACGTGACATATGTCACGACCCAAACCCGCCCCTAGAAGGTTGGCATCGTAACCGGCCAGTAATTCTAGATTACCACAGGCCTTTCTGTACATAACATAAATAAACGGGGCTCGCGGAAGCGAACACAAAACACTAATAGTTCAAAGAGCTGTGCATTTATATGAACAAGTATTTACATGCCAAAAATGTTAATTTACCCACTACTGTACATAACATGGATCAAAAGATCATATACAGAACATAGGCACTTGCCACTAATACAACTCAAACCACAACTCATACGGCCTTCCAGGCCTAGCCCCAGCTCGGAGGCACACAAGACATCTGGTTGGCTTCAAAACGGCGGCTCGAACAAGACCCCGCCTAGGCTTGACTCCCTGAGGGCTCACCTATAAATACATAAATACAAACAATGAACTAAAGCTCAGCAAGTAACATTAACGTAAAGGGTTAGTGAACGAACTTCAACATTTCATATAAATCCATAAAACATAACATTCATATACATAATCATACTCATCATAGAACATACATAATGGCATACTCCATAGAACATAACATGTGTCGACTAACGACTAGAGTAACCGGTCCCGGACACCGATTAAACACATACCGAGATCTCGTAAACTGGTCCACTTAGGACTATCTATGGATGCCATACTAGATTCGCAAACTGGACATTCGTTCACAGAAAACATTTATCATTTCAAAACCATAGCACAACGTAGCACTTTTAAACATAGTTCATAATAACATATCTTTACAGAAATGTTACTCACAATGGGTTTCCAAAACCGGTTGCACGGTCTTCACCTCTTGACCTGCAATTAACAACATTATAACACATTTCCTTAACATTCATCATCGATAAATCATATCATTCATGCCATTACATTCTTCTTTACTTCATTTCATGCTCAATCTAATCTTTCTTTACTTTAATTCATGCTCATGAGATACTAAATGATGCAATTAACATGTTAAAATCACGTAAAACAACTTCCCAAACTTTTCCTGAAATAGGCCCTCCCGCTCGAGCGCCCACTTGTCCGCTCGAGCGGACTGCACAATTTTCCAAAACTGCTGAGAGTCTGATTTTCACGCTCGAGCGAGAATCCCTCCGCTCGAGCGGACCATGCGAAATCCGAAATTCTGGACTTTTCAAAGCTTCAATCTTCCCTTTTTGCAAAACCCACTTCCAATCTTATGAAATTCAAGTCTCAAAATACTTGATCAACAACATGATTTAACCATTAACACTTTAAAACAAAACCCACAAGAATCTTTAGAAGATTACACTTGGACCAAAAATGGAAAACCATAAACATATACATACAAGCTTCATATCTCTACATTCATGGAGATTCTTTCTCAAATATACAAATAGACATGATTCATACTACTTTAAGCCATGATCTTGAGTTCAAATGCTAGATGCCAAGAATCAACAACCAATTTCATGAAAATCTTACCTTAATTGCTTAAATGGAGGAATTGAGCTTAATCCCCTTTCTTTCTTCTATCTTCTTCCCTTTCTCTCTTCTCCACGAATTCTCTCTTCTCTCTCTCTTCCAGATTCTTCTTCTCTTTTCTTTTTGAGTCCAAATGGGTCAAAGCCTTATCTCATATCATATATATCAAATAAATAAACATTTGTGCCATAACTTTGAGCCAAACAAGACTTAGCGATTCGGACAAAATTCAGTCATCAATTTAATTTCCCAAATGATTCTAAAAATTCCCGGTATCACATAGACATGTTCAATTTGGTTTTCCGAACCCGTTACGGTCATCAATTTCAGTCCCAAAGTTATAGCCTCAGCAGATATTTTTCTAACTCCAACAGTTATTCTTCAATTAAATCATACTAAAGCTTAATTAATTACTGTAATTATGACATGCGTATTGGGGTCATTACAACATATCTACATAAACGTAACTGTAACAACCCTCGTCCTAATTACCGATAAACTACTGAATTAGCTACTGGTTACTGCTAAACTGAACTGATAATGACTGATAATTGGATTAACTGAAGTACTGAATGGACTGATTGAAAACGGAACTGAAATTGAATAAGTTTATCTATTGAATTGCATATTGCATCTGTTTGATTGATTGATTATCTGTTTGAATTAATGTGTTTAAACTGCTAGTCGAAGGCCTTATCGGCGGCCGAATTAGGAACCGTTTAGAGTTTTGGGATCAGTAGAATATTTGTGATTTAATGGTATATTTGTCTGAAAATTTATTAGGAATGATTAAATTAGATTAAAATGAGCTAATTGCAAACTTGGGCTTATCTACCAAATTGCCACTTATAGTGGACCTTTGTTTATTATTATTAGAGAGCCTTCTTACACCCAAACAAACAATTGATCAGCCATTTTGTTGCATCTAGCCGACCATAGTTAGAGAGAGAGAGAGATTTGAGCTCATCTTGTGAATTGCTAGAAGAACTTGAAGATTTGTAACATAGATTGCTAATTTGAGCTTGCAAGACTTGTAATTGAGGCTTAGGTAAGTGAATCCATCTTCTTCTTGTTGTCTTTAAGCTTCATCTTGCATGACTCATGCTTCATTGTAGAGCTAAGACATGTTTTGGTCCAAAAGTGTTGAATTGAAGCTCAATCTTTGCATGCATGTTGGTATTGTTGGGTTCTAAGTTGATTTCCTAGTCAAATGACACATGCATGTTCATAATCATGTACAAATCCATGTTTTCATCTTATTTTTGAAGTATTGAGCTCATTAGAGCATCACATTGGAGCCTTGAGTTGGTTTGAATGCATGCATGTCATGTTGAATGTGGTTCATGCATGATTCTTGAAAATTGATTTGGAAATGAGCTTGATTAAACTTCCCTTGGGCTTTGATTTTACAAATTGAACTTGGAATCAAGTAACATTACGTGTTTTAAAGAGTTTTCCAGAAAATGGGCCCAAGAGGATCGATTTTGGTGTTTGAAAACTTGGTTTTGAGCTTGGAGGTCGAATCTGGGTTTTCCAGATTTCTACCTTCCGCTCGAGCGGGGAAATCAAGCTCCCAGTATTTTGACCTGTGTTGCAGTCCGCTCGAGCGGAGTAATGCGCGCTCGAGCGGAGAAATCAAGCATCCAGCATCTTGCACTGTTCATCAGTCCGCTCGAGCGGAGGAATGTACGCTCGAGCGGAGGATTGTGTGTCACGCTCGAGCGGGGAAGCTGACGCTCGAGCGGGGACCCTTGTTTTGCTTGTCCGCTCGAGCGGGGAAACCTGCGCTCGAGCGGAGGCCTTGTTTCACTGAAATTTCTGGAATTGTTTCCTAAGTGTATTTTCGCATCCTCATTCCATCCTAAGCATTCTTAGGCCTAGTTTAAGACATCTTAATGAGACTATAGATGTAGAACACACCGAGGCCTAGTAGGGAGTTAATTATTATACTTCCCAACTGTTAAACTTAGAGTGTGTTCAATCTGTTGACTGTATAGGGTTGGCATTCCGAGGAGACGCGCTAGCTACTGATAGCCCAGAACACTGTGAGTAACAATTGTATAAAGATATGTTCAAAAATGGTTATCTGATTTTCTTCTGAACTGTCTACTGAATGGAACTGCAACTGAACTGTTTACTGAGATGTAATTATTTACTGAATGAATGTATGTCATTTATTTCTGAACTGTACTGTGGCATCCTTAGCACCCATTGTTACTGTTACTGTTACAGAGATCTCTGTCGGTTCCCTTGTGGAACCATACTGTTTACTGAATGACTGGCCATCATTACTGTTCGGTCTTTAAGACCTACTGTTTACTGTTATGCTAATGGATGTACCACATAAGACTGTATAACTGTTCTGACTGAAAGACTGAAATACTGTTTAATGAACTGTTTTCATTACTGTAAGGACATTACATTTTTAACCTCTTTATACATTATGTTAATCACTGGGCTTTAGCTCACTGCTCATATATATATGTAGGTGTACAGGCACCGGATCAAAGCTAGAGGCGCCGGGGTAGAGTCCCAGTTTTGTCAAGCCAGCCAATGTGCCTCACTGCGAGGTTCCGAGCCTGTTATGCTAAGGCTTAGGGGTGTTTCAGTATTTCCCCTTTTGTACTGTCTCACTGTTTTGTAATGACCGAACGGATTGTATAGACTGAACGTTTACTGTACTGTTATCGAGGGATTAGGTCCCCGTACTGAATGTTTGTATATAATCGTATAGATGGTATATAGACTGTACTGTTCTGAACTGTATGAATGCATGAAAAATGTTTTTGGCATACAGATTTTCACAGCTCAATGGACACTAGTTATTTACTGTATTGGCTTCCGCCAGGCCCTGTACTCTGATTTACCGTATTACTGTTAAGCAGGCCTTCGGTAATCTCGGATTACTGGCCGGTTACGGTGCTAAACCCATAGGGCCGGGTTTGGGTCGTGACAGAGTGGTATCAGAGCGATACTTAACCACGAGTTATACCGCACACACGTGTCCAAATGAGCTATAGGGTGTCCTAGAAAAGCAATTAGGGCATCTCATGAACTTGAAAAGTGTGTGCTTATGACTGGCTGATTATATGTTAAAATGTTAAACTGTTTAATTATACAACCGCTTATAATGATAACTGTTATAACTGCTTATAGTGAAATGGATAACGCAAACACTGCAAATGAAATTGAATCATCATCCTCTGAGGCCAGAATGGCCAGACTTGAACAAATGATGGGACTGATAATTGAAAGGCTAGACCAACAACAGAATCAACAGCCTCCACCTCCTCCTCCGGTACAGCCGGACCAAAATGTGAATGTGCAAAATGTGAATGCAAATGAGGGGGATATTATTGCTCTTACCCAGAAGTTCAGCAAGTTGAAACCGCCATCCTTTCAGGGAGGCCTTGAACCATTGAAGGCTGAAGCATGGGTTCTAGAGACTGAGAAACTGTTTGAAGTGTTTCCGTGCTCGGAGGCACATAAGGTACTGTTGGCCACCTTCACTTTGCAAGAAGAGGCGCGAAGGTGGTGGATGCTTACTCGTGATGATAATACAGTTATGACTTGGGCCCAGTTTAAAGTAGCCTTCTTCGAAAAGTACTTCCCCCAGTGTGTTAGGGACAGAAAGGTCACTGAATTTGAACAGTTAAAACAGGGCACAATGTCAGTTGCTGAATATGAAACAAAGTTTACCGGACTTGCTCGATATGCACCACATATGGTGGATACCGAATACAAGAAGGCCAGGAGATTTGAAGGCGGCCTGAATGTTGCTATCCTCGACCGAGTCAATATGTTGAAATTGCCAACTTATGTGGGTGTTCTTGACAGGGCCTTGATGGCCGAATCAAATATTGAAGCACTGAAAACTGAAACACCAACAACTGAATGGCATGGAAAAAGGCATGGGTTCAAGTTTAAGAAAGGCAAGCATAACCCTGCAAACAAGAAACAGAATACTGGGTCGACAACTAGCCCCAGCCAAGGGAGTGGATTCATTCCACCCTGCTCTACATGTGGCAACAAGCACAAAGGAGTTTGTCACAACATAACGGGAGCCTGTTTCAGATGTGGCAAGGTGGGCCACAGAATTAAAGACTGCCCTTCTGCTCCACCAGTTAGTAGTAAAGCTACACCGAGCGCAGCAGCAGCAAATGTAGCACCAAAGCCTAACCCCAAAGCTACCGGGAAAGAGCCCGTGAGGCAGGGCCGAGTGTTTGCCCTAGTACCGGGAGACGTGCAAAATACTGAAACCGTTGTGTCAGGTATCCTCTCTATTTGTGCTCAAAATGCATATGTATTGATTGATTCGGGGTCTACACATTCTTACGTGTCGCATGCTTTCTCACGAAAATTGAATAGACCCTTAGAACCTATGAATTACTTGTTAGCGGTATCATCACCTATTGGGGGATCCATGACATGTGCATATATGTATCCTGCTTGTGAGATTATTGTTGGGGATATGCATCTGTTTATTGATTTACTGCCATTGAATATCGATCATTTTGATGTAATATTGGGGATGGATTGGTTACAAAAATATCATGCTACTATCGATTGTGTGACCAAGCAAGTTGTTTTCCGTCCACCGGGTTTACCTGAATTTGTATTTGATGGGGTTGGAGTAGTGCCTCCTCCATATCTGATTTCTTCTGTGAAAGCTGTCAAACTGATTAGGAAGGGGTGTAAAGGATATCTGTGTTCTGTACTGACTGTATCTGCTAGTAATGATGTTAAAACTGATGTGAATTGCATTTCTATAGTTAGAGAATTCCCAGATGTATTTCCAGATGATCTACCAGGGGATTTGATTGACAGGGAGATTGAATTCACCGTTGATGTAGTTTCGGGTACACAACCAATATCTAAAGCTCCTTACAGAATGGCTCCAACTGAACTGAAGGAATTAAAAGTACAATTACAGGAACTGTTAGACAAGAAGTTTATCAAACCCAGTACATCACCGTGGGGTGCACCTGTTTTGTTTGTAAAGAAGAAAGATGGCTCACTGAGACTGTGCATTGATTATCGTGAACTGAACAAGGTAACTGTGAAAAATAAATACCCATTGCCACGTATTGATGATTTATTTGATCAGTTACAGGGTACACAAGTGTTTTCCAAGATTGATCTCAGATCAGGATATCACCAACTGAAAGTTAAACCAGAAGACATTGATAAAACTGCTTTTAGAACGAGGTATGGCCATTATGAATTTTTAGTTATGCCATTCGAAGTCACGAATGCCCCTGCTGCATTTATGGACCTTATGAACAGAATTTTTAAACCATACCTTGATGATTTCATCGTAGTATTTATTGATGACATACTGATTTATTCTAAGACTGTTGAAGAGCATGAGCACCATCTGAGACTTGCCCTACAAACCTTAAGAGAACAGAAACTGTATGCTAAACTGTCTAAATGTGAGTTTTGGCTTGATCATGTTATGTTTTTGGGGCATGTTGTTAGCAAAAATGGAATTTCTGTTGATCCGCAGAAAATTGAAGCTGTAGTAAACTGGCCTAGACCAACAAATGTGACTGAAGTCCGAAGCTTTTTGGGATTGGCTGGATATTACAGAAGATTTGTCAAAGATTTCTCCAAGATTGCCTTACCACTGACTCAGTTGACGCAGAAGGGAATATCATTTGACTGGACTGACCAGAGGGAATCAGCATTTCAAGAATTGAAAACCCGACTTGTGACTGCACCGGTTTTGACTCTACCTTCAGGTACGGATGGTTATACTGTTTTTAGTGATGCTTCTCATAAGGGTTTGGGATGTGTTTTAATGCAGAATGGGAGAGTTATTGCTTATGCTTCCCAACAGTTGAGGCCGCATGAAAAGAATTACTCAACCCATGATTTGGAACTTGCTGCAGTGGTTTTTGCATTGAAAATTTGGCGTCACTATTTGTATGGGGCGACATGTGAAGTATACACCGACCACAAGAGTTTGAAATATTTCTTCACGCAGAAAGAACTGAATATGAGACAACGGAGATGGCTTGAACTGATCAAAGATTATGACCTACAGATTCTGTACCATCCGGGAAAAGCCAACACTGTTGCCGATGCTTTGAGCCGAAAATCGATTGGGAACTTAGCCTGTTTGCTAACTGGACAGAAGGAGTTGCTTTGGGATCTTGAAAAGTCCGAGATTGAAATTGTTTTGAAGGAACAAGGTGGAACCTTAGCTGCCATTACTGCCCAACCAGCATTGATTGAAGAGATTAAGGAGAAACAACAACTGGACGATTACTTGAAGAAAATCATCGAAGAGAGAGATTCAAAACCGAGACCGGGGTTCAAGTTTGACAACAATGTACTGAAATTTCAAGATAGACTGTGTGTACCAAATGACACTGAATTGAAAAGAAGAGTTCTGCAAGAAGGCCACAATTCGAAGTTTTCGATTCACCCGGGGAATACGAAAATGTACCAAGACCTGAAGCAGAATTTCTGGTGGCCGGGAATGAAGAAAGAAATTGCCGACTTTGTGTCCAAGTGTCTTCATTGCCAACAAGTTAAAGCTGAACATCAACGACCTGCCAGATTACTGCAACCCTTACCCATACCAGAGTGGAAATGGGAGCATATCACGATGGATTTTATCGTTGGATTACCTCGCTCCAGGAAAGGTATGGATTCTATTTGGGTTATTGTTGATAGACTGACCAAATCTGCTCACTTCTTACATGTCAAGACAATTTATAATGCGGACAAACTGGCTGTTATCTATATTGATGAAATTGTTAGACTGCACGGAGTGCCTGTGTCTATTGTTTCTGACAGGGATTCGAAGTTTACATCGAGGTTCTGGCAAAGCCTACAGACTGCATTGGGTACTGAATTGAGGCTGAGTAGTGCCTATCATCCTCAGACAGATGGACAGTCAGAAAGGACCATCCAAACTTTAGAGGATCTACTGAGAATGTGTGTCCTTGATTTTCAGGGAAACTGGGAAAGTCATTTGCCGTTGGCCGAATTCGCCTACAACAACAGCTACCATTCGAGTATTGGTATGGCGCCTTTCGAGGCATTGTATGGCAGAAAGTGTAGATCTCCAATTTGCTGGGCAGAAGTTGGAGATGGGCCTTTGCTTGGGCCCGAGATTGTATATGAGACGACTGAAAAGATCAAACTAATACAGCAGAGACTGAAAACCGCACAGAGTAGACAGAAAAGTTATGCGGACGTCAGAAGACGGGACAGAGGGTATGAAGTAGGTGATCACGTGTTTGTGAAAGTGACACCAATGAAAGGCCAGACTCATTTTGGAGTCAAAGGTAAGTTAGCGCCGAGATATGTCGGGCCGTATGAGGTGATTGAGAAAATCAATCCGGTGGCGTATCAAGTTGCGCTTCCTCCTGAAATGGAGCATATGCATAACGTCTTCCACATTTCGATATTGAGAGACTATCTTCGAGATCCGTTTCATGTGATTGAGCCTACTCGAGTAGTATTGAGTGATGACTACACTTACGAGGAACGGCCTATACAGATTGTAAACCGACGGATCAAGAAACTGAGAAACAAAGACATCCCGTTAGTGAAAGTTGACTGGCAGAACCATGGTGGTGTGTATGCCACTTGGGAAAGGGAAGATGACATGGCTAAAAGATACCCAGAACTGTTCCCGCTGAATCCTGTTTTCTTCCAGAATGAAGGTAACTCGAGTTTAGAGGACTAAACTCCTTATAAGGAGGGGAGACTGTAACAACCCTCGTCCTGATTACCGATAAACTACTGAATTAGCTACTGGTTACTGCTAAACTGAACTGATAATGACTGATAATTGGATTAACTGAAGTACTGAATGGACTGATTGAAAACGGAACTGAAATTGAATAAGTTTATCTATTGAATTGCATATTGCATCTGTTTGATTGATTGATTATCTGTTTGAATTAATGTGTTTAAACTGCTAGTCGAAGGCCTTATCGGCGGCCGAATTAGGAACCGTTTAGAGTTTTGGGATCAGTAGAATATTTGTGATTTAATGGTATATTTGTCTGAAAATTTATTAGGAATGATTAAATTAGATTAAAATGAGCTAATTGCAAACTTGGCTTATCTACCAAATTGCCACTTATAGTGGACCTTTGTTTATTATTATTAGAGAGCCTTCTTACACCCAAACAAACAATTGATCAGCCATTTTGTTGCATCTAGCCGACCATAGTTAGAGAGAGAGAGAGATTTGAGCTCATCTTGTGAATTGCTAGAAGAACTTGTAGATTTGTAACATAGATTGCTAATTTGAGCTTGCAAGACTTGTAATTGAGGCTTAGGTAAGTGAATCCATCTCCTTCTTGTTGTCTTTAAGCTTCATCTTGCATGACTCATGCTTCATTGTAGAGCTAAGACATGTTTTGGTCCAAAAGTGTTGAATTGAAGCTCAATCTTTGCATGCATGTTGGTATTGTTGGGTTCTAAGTTGATTTCCTAGTCAAATGACACATGCATGTTCATAATCATGTACAAATCCATGTTTTCATCTTATTTTTGAAGTATTGAGCTCATTAGAGCATCACATTGGAGCCTTGAGTTGGTTTGAATGCATGCATGTCATGTTGAATGTGGTTCATGCATGATTCTTGAAAATTGATTTGGAAATGAGCTTGATTAAACTTCCCTTGGGCTTTGATTTTACAAATTGAACTTGGAATCAAGTAACATTATGTGTTTTAAAGAGTTTTCCAGAAAATGGGCCCAAGAGGATCGATTTTGGTGTTTGAAAACTTGGTTTTGAGCTTGGAGGTCGAATCTGGGTTTTCCAGATTTCTACCTTCCGCTCGAGCGGGGAAATCAAGCTCCCAGTATTTTGACCTGTGTTGCAGTCCGCTCGAGCGGAGTAATGCGCGCTCGAGCGGAGAAATCAAGCATCCAGCATCTTGCACTGTTCATCAGTCCGCTCGAGCGGAGGAATGTACGCTCGAGCGGGGAAGCTGACGCTCGAGCGGGGACCCTTGTTTTGCTTGTCCGCTCGAGCGGGGAAACCTGCGCTCGAGCGGAGGCCTTGTTTCACTGAAATTTCTGGAATTGTTTCCTAAGTGTATTTTCGCATCCTCATTCCATCCTAAGCATTCTTAGGCCTAGTTTAAGACATCTTAATGAGGACTATAGATGTAGAACACACCGAGGCCTATAGGGAGTTAATTATTATACTTCCCAACTGTTAAACTTAGAGTGTGTTCAATCTGTTGACTGTATAGGGTTGGCATTCCGAGGAGACGCGCTAGCTACTGATAGCCCAGAACACTGTGAGTAACAATTGTATAAAGATATGTTCAAAAATGGTTATCTGATTTTCTTCTGAACTGTCTACTGAATGGAACTGCAACTGAACTGTTTACTGAGATGTAATTATTTACTGAATGAATGTATGTCCTTTATTTCTGAACTGTACTGTGGCATCCTTAGCACCCACTGTTACTGTTACTGTTACAGAGATCTCTGTCGGTTCCCTTGTGGAACCATACTGTTTACTGAATGACTGGCCATCATTACTGTTCGGTCTTTAAGACCTACTGTTTACTGTTATGCTAATGGATGTACCACATAAGACTGTATAACTGTTCTGACTGAAAGACTGAAATACTGTTTAATGAACTGTTTTCATTACTGTAAGGACATTACATTTTTAACCTCTTTATACATTATGTTAATCACTGGGCTTTAGCTCACTGCTCATATATATATGTAGGTGTACAGGCACCGGATCAAAGCTAGAGGCGCCGGGGTAGAGTCCCAGTTTTGTCAAGCCAGCCAATGTGCCTCACTGCGAGGTTCCGAGCCTGTTATGCTAAGGCTTAGGGGTGTTTTAGTATTTCCCCTTTTGTACTGTCTAACTGTTTTGTAATGACCGAACGGATTGTATAGACTGAACGTTTACTGTACTGTTATCGAGGGATTAGGTCCCCGTACTGAATGTTTGTATATGATCGTATAGATGGTATATAGACTGTACTGTTCTGAACTGTATGAATGCATGAAAAATGTTTTTGGCATACAGATTTTCACAGCTCAATGGACACTAGTTATTTACTGTATTGGCTTCTGCCAGGCCCTGTACTCTGATTTACCGTATTACTGTTAAGCAGGCCTTCGGTAATCTCGGATTACTGGCTGGTTACGGTGCTAAACCCATAGGGCCGGGTTTGGGTCGTGACAGTAACGTAACGTGACACCTACATAAACGTAACGTGACACCTATATAAACGTAACGTGACATATCTACATAAATGTAACGTAACGTGACACCTACATAAACGTAACGTGAGATCTATGGTAACATTCAATTTTTTATATAGAAAATTGATTTTATTTATTTTTTGAATTTTTTTATTTTTTTTTCAGAGATTTTTTCTGCCACGTCAGTGATTGTGCTATGAACACAACACAATAAAATATTGCATTATTGATGGCTAGTACCGTCCAATCAAGTCATATTTTAGAAGAAATTCAGTGTGAGCTTGTGGTTTCAATGTTCTTGTTTTTTTTTTTGTTTTTTGTATTTTTTTCCCTTTTTGGTAAATATTTTCTTGTTTTGTTACCATGTATTACATATTTCCATCTTAATTGAATTTGGACATGCACTCAGTTGTGATGACTCTTCAGGTTTGAGGATTCAATTTCAGAGAGATCTTTAAGTTTTGAGCTTTCCACCGAGGATGGACTACGTACAAGAAGAAGTAGATCAATTGTAGGCTCAGTATTGAGGAGTACTCAGAGAGGATTTGAGAAGGTTTCAAAAAGGATTAGAAGCTTTAAAAAACTGTTAGGCAGAAATCAACTCGATCATCTGCCAATAAAACAGTTGGGTCATAAGAAGACAATTCTTGATCCGCAAGGGCCATTTCTTCAGAAGTGGAACAAATCTTTTGCGTGTGCTTGTATGATTTCTTTGTCCTTGGATCCATTATTCTTTTACATCCCTGTGATTGATAGCAACAAGAAGTGCCTCAGTTTGGACCGCAGATTGGGGATCAATGCTTGTGTCAATTTTTTTATTTTTTGATTTTTTTTTGTCATATTACATCATATTTATATAAAACGTAATATGACACCAACATAAATCAGTAATATTTTCACATTCAATTTTAAAAAATAAAAACTTATTAAGTTTGCGAAACGTAACGTGACACGTTACGTTACGTTTATGTAAGTGTCACGTTACGTTTATATAGGTGTCACATTACGTTTATATAGGTGTCACGTTACGTTACGTTTATGTAGGTGTCACGTTACGTTCATATTGGTGTCACGTTACGTTACGTATATATAGGTGTTACGTTACGTTACGTTTATGTAAGTGTCACGTCACGTTACGTTTATGTAGGATCTTGTGGAATACATTCTTATGAAAATAGGACTTGAGACTCTATAAGAAATTATACAGGACTTAGCCTAGCATAAGTGTTTAAAAAATGACTTATAAATAAGTCTCCCAAAACAAAAAAGCATCACAGTGAAAAAATGTGCAACAGTGCAAGATTGGAATCCGGACAACCACATCCGTGAATTGAAACGGCTACTAATTTGGGGCCCGACTTGCCTGCACTCATAATTTATTACTATTATTACTGTTTTTGGAAAAAAAATTATTAATTATTTTTGACGTGGCACGTTTCTAGGCTGACAAATTACACTTGTTTGGTTTGGGGTGGAGCCCAGTTGGACTTTCAAACCACTCAAAAGCAAAAATTATTTCTCGGGTAACGTTTGAGAAGTAATAATTTTAATTTAAAAGTTCAAAAAAAATAAATAAAAGAACTTATAATTTATTCCAAAAAATTTTAAAAAAAATTTCTCTCTATTTTTTACATATTTTTTCATAAAAAATTAAAAATTTATTCTAAACTTATAAGTTTTTTTTATTTTATATTTTAACTAAAAAATCAAAAAGTTACTAAAATAATATGTTCTCAAACGAGGTCTAAGTTAGGATTGTTTTGAAAAGTTAGTTAAAAATTAATTTTTGATTTTTTTTGAAAAAATATATAAAAAGTAAAGAAGTAATATGACTTAAAATAAGTTAAAAATCAAAAATTAACTTTTAACTATGCTCCTAAATTAGCCCTTAATGTGATGCTCTAACTTAATTGTTATTCGTTGAATATATGAAATTCATCACATTTTGCATTTTTTTTAGAAATAATAGGATACTTGTTCATCAATAAATAATGTAGAGCCATGCTCCAAGACTCGCCACTTCTCCCCCAAAGGGCCCAACCGACACAAATTTCCATCCAGTTTTTAAATAAATAAATAAATAAATTACACATCTCTAAGATTTTTTTTTTTTAAAAAATGATTGATATATCGAATTTGGCCTTGCTAGTTGTCTGAATTATGTAAGTCAGATGATCAATCAGACGACTTTTTGGACGACCGTCCGAATGATCGGCGTCATAATTATCAATCACGATTGTCACCATTGTCAACTATAACTGTAATCGTTATTAACTGGGGTGTAAATCAGTATTTACCCAAATGATCGATTGAACGACCTTGTAGATGATCGGTGTATTAATTGACATGTTCAAATTTAGACAATTTAGGCAAGTCCAAATTTGATAAATGTACCATTACTGGAAGAAAAAAAAAAATACAAGTTTATAGTTTTGACAAAATTATACAAATTATTTTATCAGATTAAAAAAATTAAAATTAACGTAAATAGTGCAAAAATATAAAGATGGAAAAAATCATATATATATTAATATAAAAAAGATTGTAATGTTATTTTTTTTCTGTCATATTATGCAAATGTTTAATCTTTTATTTATTTTTATGAATTCAAAGGTTCCATTAGAGTGAAAATTACACAAAAGGGTATTCATTTACACATTTGGGTTTAATTTTTTAGAGATAAAAGTAAATTTCTCCAAATGTGAAATTACATATTTGGACATTCCGCACTATAAAGATTTTGAATTTTCCCTCATTCTGAAACAAATCTCACATTACGAATAATAACATAACATTCCAATGTAACATTTCAATAACGTAACACTCTAATATAATATATTAAAAATTTCTTAGTGTACTTTTTCCAAATGTAACATTCCAATCAATGTAATCTCAAACGTAACACTGCAATATAACACACTCCAATGTAACACACAAAAATACTAAAATATTCCTTAGTGTATTTTCTCAAACGTAACACTCACATTTTGAAATTATACATTTATCCAAAACTTACTAAGAAATTTTTATATTCCTTTTGGAATGGTTTGAAGAATCTCACATGCTTTTGAAATGGTTTGAAGAATCCCATATAGACTAAAGAGTTTTTCTGTATGTTACGTTACAGTGTTACACTAAGAAATTTTTTTGGAATGTTACGTTTAAAAAAAAATACACTAAAGAATTTTTTTAGGGCGAATTACACTAACAATCCCTATAGTTCGGAATTTGTATCATTTTGATCTCCGAATTTTGAATCTCATTCTAAATAAAAGACAATTGAAGACATTGTTACTATATTTGAAGGGTAAAATCGTTATACAACTTATTTTGTATTAGTTAACTTATATGTTATTTGAAATATAATCGTTTTTTTTTTTAATGAATAATGTTAAAACTTTTTTAGTTATAAAGTTCTGTTTTGTATGGTTTTCAATTTTTTTTCTAAGAAATTAAAAATTAAATTGGTGAAAAAAAAATTTAAAATACATCATTTTTATATAATTTTATCTTTTGGGAAAGTAGAAATAATTTTTTTAAATAATTTCTTTGATATTTATTTCATTAAATTAGTTTTTATTTTTGTTAAAAGCTAAACATGGCGACAATTTTGATATCATTGTTAAACCAATCAATTTGATCAAAAAATTCAAAACTAAAAATATTTCATATATTAAACATATTGATTATATATTAAAAACCTAATAATCATCCAAATACAACAATCTATTACATGATAACCATCCAAAAATATCAACAAAAACAACTACTCATTACATGATTATCATCCAAACACATACTAAAATAGAGCAAAAATAAAAAAGATTTATCATTTTTATATAATTTTATCTTTGGTGAGTAAAAATAATTTTTAAAAATTTAATAAATTTTTGACATTTATTTTTGTCAAATTAGTTTATATTTTATCAAATTGACGACTTTACTCTTAAAATAGAGCAACAATGTCTTCAATTGTTCTTATTTGGAACAAGATTCAAAATTTAAAAGTAAATGTATCACAATTGAAATGTCAGGTATTAAAGTGGCATAAGCCCTAAATTACACAGACCGTTAGTGTAATTCACCTATTTTATTTTTATTTTTATGTGTTACACTAATGATTTATTTATTTATTTATTTATTTATTTGGAGTGCTACATTTAAGAAAAATATACATTGGAATGTTATGTTTGATTATTATATTGAAATGTTATGTTTGAGTGTTACAGTTTAAAATTATACATTTGTCCAAAACTTTACTTATGTGGTGTTTGGTTGGAGGATTTGAGGAGAGATTTGGAAAGGGAAATGAAAAAGGTAGGTGAAATACAAATAAAACATACTTATATTTCACCTAGTTTCACACACCTTTTTCCTTTCTCTTTCTAAATCTCTCCCCAAATCCCCCAACCAAACACAGCGTAAAGTGATTTTGTACTCTTAAAATGTTTGAAAATTTTATTTCAAGCCATTTTTGTACCAATTTTGAAATGTTTGAAAAACTCACAATCACTCCAAATAAAAAAAAATATTATATAAAAATTTATTCAAAATTTAATTCTTATAGGTTATGTATTTTACCTTTCTAGCGCGCGCACACACACAAAAAAAAATAAAAATAAAATAATAATAATAATAATAGAAATAAAAATATAACTGTAAATTTAACATTTAAATAATATATTAAATTTACATTTTCAAAATCAATAGGAGTAATTAGTTTATAAAAAAAAATTCTTGAAACTAAACCAATCACTATTGCACAATATGAAATTTATAGGTAAATTTTTCATAATGTAATTTCAATCACACATCTTCTATCAAGGGTGCTATTGTGCCCTTTCGTGAAAGGTCATCCCGAGTGTTTTTTGATGATTTGAACTGTTGATATTGTAGGGTTTGTCAAAAATATTATCCATGTAAAAAATTAAGTTAATCGGATATTTGTAATTCCGTGATTAGGTCCTAACTTTTTTTATAATTTATGAAAATTATGTTAACCGTTATTTTTATAAAAACAAATATACTTTTGTTATAGGGTTGCATTTATCCAATCAATTTGATTTTTTGTATAAATGATCTACTTAATAAATCCTACAATATGACAATTCAAATTATCGATAGAGGCTCGGGACGACACTTCACAAGAGAGCACAACAAAATCCCATATCCTCTTTGTATCACCATGAATCCATGAATCAAATCATCTCTTCCGCAGACTATAGAGTGAGAGAGAGAGAATTTCAAACAGGGGAGACAGAGTAGAGGATCCACCCTCGTACTTTCTGGGACAAAATATATTTTTAATTTTATTAATTTAAAAATAATCTTTTAATTTATTTTTAATCTAAATCATTTGTTTTTTTTTTAAAGTAAATCAATAGAAAAAAATAATTTTAACTATTAAACTAAATAAAGGTATATATAAAATATCAAGTTTAATGATTAAAATATTTAATTTTTTCATTAATTTTACTTAATAGAAATAGACAAATGATTTATATTAAAAGTAAATAAAAAATTTAGAATTTAAGCTGACAAAATTAAAAATTTAAGATTTCTTTTATTACAAAATTAAACACCAAGATAGTATTATTATTTTTAAAATTTTCCTTACTTTCTATAATACAACATTTCAATGAGTTTTTTATGCTCATATAATTTGATATCCACTAACCTAAAAAACATGATATAACATCACTTTGAATTCCACAATTGGATAACTTCATCCACTAATTTTTATTTTTTTATTTGTTTATATTTATATTTATTTATATTTTTTTGAAATGAAATTTAACATCTTCCATACATAGAAAGCATTACACTTAACATATGTTGTGAAATATAATAATTAAAAATATATATATTTTTTAATATAAAAAATATTAACATCAACATTTCAGCTAAATGATTAATAAATAATTGATGATGTTAAATATTATATTATTTTCAAATTTCAAAAAAAGTTAGTATAATTTATATTTTATTTTAAAATAAAACATCCATGATACAAAAAATTATTTACAAAACCTTCATTACCATATCATTCTCGAGGTATTTCTATATATATATATATATATATATTTTTCCGATGGTGCTAGCACTAATTAGTTTACTAACTAATGTACCAATCGGTGTTATATCATTATTACTGATTCTACCTATTATATAAATTACAAATACTAAAAATTTCTAAAATTATGCCACATCATTTGTTAGTACACTAGTTAGTACAGTAATTGATACATATAATATTTTTCTTTTTTTTTTTTCTATTCATATTCACTTATGAGTAGAGATTTTGAAAACAATGTAGAATAATATCACAATCAAAAAGAGAAATTAGCCAACAATGGGGAATTTGAAAAAAAAAATTATTACATATTTATAAAATATATATATATATATATATATATGATTTTAATTATTAATATTTATAAATTTTATCACTTATTTATAATTATTTTTTAAGTTTTACACTGATATAATATAAAATTTCCCCAAATCAAAATAGTTATTAAAAAAAGAAAAATTATAAAAACACACAGAATTCATACAAAAAAAACTTAACAATAATGATATAACAATACTATTATTGTCAATAAATCCATCTTCAATAATATTTTATTTTAAAATAAAAAATTCATAATAAATCATATCATTATATATAAAAATTATGTATAAATTTTTTATTTATATAAAATTATTCTTAAAAACAAATCACAGCCTACAACTTGATTAAGGATTCGTTTGGAAAGTGAGTTAATTTTTTGACCTTTTAATTTTTTAACTATTTTAACATGAGACTAAAAGGTCTCGTTTGGAAAAGATTTTTTTACTTTATTAATTTTTTGTTAAAAAAAGAATATAATGATTATAAATTAGATGTGATATTTTATCTTATTGAGTCAAAAAACTTATTTTATCTTTTTATGACTAAAATAATCTCAAACCCAATCCAATTTAACTCATTTTATCTTTTTGTACCTAAAATAATTCCAAAGTCAACCCAAATCACAACCCAAAGGAAGCCTAGGATGTTACACCCACCGAATGAGATATGCACGGAGGAGCCACAGTTTCTCAACGTAGATAGACATCACATTCATCTTTAACCATTCTAATCTCAAAAAAACATAAAATATATATAAATATATATAACATTAAAAATATTTGGAAAATAGAAAAAATAAAATAAAATATCCATATCAATATCAAAGGATATGGACAGAGAGACCCTTGTGCCTTGGAAAAGGACTGGGCTTAGTTTGAACAACATTTTCAACGAAGGTTCTGTTGAATTTTAACACAATAATAGAAGAGGTCCAAAAATCATTTGACAAGGATTTATCATCATCATTCACAAATAATGTCCATATTCCAATCCTTTTGTCATGTTCCTCCAAACTGTGATTTTGAACAACTACTCAATTTGACAAGCAGCTTCCTGTAAAAATCATCCAGCTATCTAATGCATTTGCAGTCCAGCCGGGTAGATTAAAATGCCAAATTAGTCGACATGAACGACAAAGACCCTCGTATTAAATTAAAATTAACATCAATGATTAGAGACTCTAATTTTCTCTGTCGACTATATATCCTCTTCATTTTGACTTCATTGTCAACGACAACATGTCAAGCGTTCTTTCTAACAAGGAAAACATTAGACACATCATCAAATTTGACCACCATTAAACCAAAATGCAATGAATCATTTATGTTATGAGCATAAACTACAGTTTTTTTTTTTTACATTTAACATTTTTTTTTCAAAGATTGATTGTCTAGTGGCGGTCAAAAAAGATCTTCGAAAGAAATTTCGAAGGCGTGCATTAACAAATTAAGAAATGGAGAACCAAGAACCAAGATAGAAGGAAAAATGGAAACAAGAGACAAAAAAGCTCTGATCCTCTGGTTTTATGACTATTATATTTCACTGACCTCACCTTCCCTACATACACCGACATCGATCACCATGCTTCTTCTCTTCGCGCTCATGACCCTGCAACAGTCTCTCCGTGGAGACTGCAAACAAACAATTAAACCCGCATTATAAAAACAAGTCACAAACAATATACACTAAACAAAACAATGACGCACAAATTACAGATTAGCCGCAAGAAAACTGCCCACTTAGTAATAACTCAAAAAACTCAAAATTTCAAGAGTTTAAAAGTGGGATCTAAGAGCACGTGGCGATGGTGCAGTGGTAGCGGACTGTCATTCACCTGGGGTTGCGCTTAATGGTTATAGAGACGAGCAGGCCATATATTGCACTAGAAATTGACCACCCACATATTACACTACCAAAATGAATCATTACTATTGCAATAGAAATCATGTTTTATGTTATGTAATGTAGGACCGCAGTCAAGTTTTAAATATCGGCTGTTCTGTATTTGGGATTTTGGACTTCCGATACTGTTATTCATCAATATATTAGTCCATATTGTTTGATACTGTTTTATATTGGCCGACATAAGACCGTATCACGTATCACCGATACCGATATATATCTTGATATCGTTATTTAAAACTATGCATGCAGTATAAATGTTCCATGTCAGAATAGATCAAGATGTTGCTTACCCTATCCCATAGATGAGGGTCGGGTTTTTTGTAAACCTCGACCCTGTCAAGGTCAGAAGGATCCACCATCTTCCATTTGCACACCGGATGAGGCACGCGATGCCGAGAATACTCGCTCACCGTTTGATTCGTGGAAGAATCTAACCTCGCCTTCGTCATGTAGAACACAAACGGCTTCTGACAAGGATTCCGGGCAACCGGTCGCGTGTTGAATGCATAGGCCGTGTAATCAGCTCTCTTGTACCAATTCAGGAATGTCCTTGAGGGCATTTCTATCTCCCGTGGGGATAAAATGCCTCGGAAAACTTGGACTGCGAAGCCCCATGATACTGAGACTGTCCACTTCTTCGCTTTATCATAGCAAATTGACTGTTGTATAATACCTGCTGAATCGAGCTTCATAGGGATCGTGAGCCGCCGCAGGGCTTCCACCTGTGTCACATTAGGGAAAATTGGCTCGACCACATCTAGATGGTGCATCGTCACCAATGGTGCCACCGGGTGAGCCGCTAGGAGCCCAAATAGGTTTCCAAACACATCAAACTACAATTTCATTCACCAACAAAAAGAGTCACTATTAGAGAATTGAGAGAAGTAATGATATCATACATTGCCAAAACTTCCAAATTAAAAATATTACTAGTAAACAATTATCACTATCAACCAGCATGTGTCGGCTAGGCGACTAGAAGAACAGATTGAGTTGCAAACCTGATTTTACTCAATAATAGGACTAGGACCCTGAGGATTCTATAGACCAAAGTTACAGTCTAGTGAACTTGAACACTATATACTAGTAAAGATAGATACCCCCATTGAATGTGGTTGAAGAAATTAATAAATTCCTATGTCGGGATCTAGTACTAAAGTGTTAGGTGCGAGTTCTGTTTAATTGAATCAGTTAAATAATTAATTATATATAAAAGTATTAAAAAGGGCATGTTTTAAATTTTTACATTTAAATCATTAATTTCAAGAGAAAAGAATCCTTCAGAAACAGATCTTTCCCTCTGTATCATTTTAAAAGCACTCCAATGAAACAGTCAAAAAAGCAACAATTCAACACAAAAACTAGTTAATTCCTAGAATTCCCAAATCCACAACACAAAACACAAAATTACAGTTCTCAAAACAAAATGCAATGTGGAATTAAATTTGGGAGCTTTTTTCAACAATTGTTAGTAAGAATTGGCAAAAACAAAGCATCAAAACAAAAACAAAAACAAACCCCAAAAAAAAAAAAAAAAGGAAAATCATTAGCAGAAAGAAGAAAAACAAGAAAACAGAAAAACACAAACCTGGTGAAAACCGGGTTCTTTGGTGAGTGGAACACCGAGTTCAGCCATACAAGCTTGCATACGATCATCAGAGGCGAACAAACCAGGGTACCTCTGAACACACCTATCTTGCATTTTCTCCAAAGCTTTAGCCAATGGGTAGCTAATCGCAAACCCACCACCCCCAAACGCCATACTCGACGAAAAATATATGTTCTGCAAATGACACTCGGAAGAACTCCCGATGTAATAATACTGATTATGATCATATTTCGACAGAACTCTCACCAGGTTGTCTGTCACAAACACAGTATCATCGTCCCCCATCACGAACCACCTCACACCCTCAAATCCCAGCCTGAATGTCTCCGACACGATCCTCGAGATCCGAATCGCCGACCTGTGTCCCTGCCGGTTCGAGTACGCGAACCGTGTCGTGTCCCCAGAGAGTTTGAGTCTCGGGAGTTTGTCGTCGGGTCGGCTCTTGACCGGGCTGTCGAGCCAAACCACGCCTCTCATCTCCTTCGGCTTCCACCAGAGTTTGATATAATCTTTTCGGTGTTCCCAGAAAAGGGCCGACCCGGCAATGCCGAAGGCGATGTGTTTGAGACCCGTTTCTTCGGGTCCGACTGGTGGAGCCATATCCGGCGGCTGAATCTGAATCGGTGGCGGGGATTCGGAGGAGGACGAGGTTTTGTTGGGCTGTGATTGGCGGAGAACGAAACGACTGCGTGAGGTTGTGAACAGAGGATCATCGTCGCAGGCTCGGGAGGACGAAGAGACGAGCTTGAGAGTGTAGACAACGTAGGAGACCAAGACGAAGAGGATGAGCCAGACCATGAATTTGGGCAAGATACGATTTTGGGAACCAGACGAAATAGGTGGTCCAGATGGGTTTCTCATCTGATCCCAACCCACCTTCTCTGAATCTTTCTGGGTCACTTTCATGGCCTCAAATGGAGGCTCACAACACGATTAAATCAACGAATCGAGTGGTGTTTTGTTTCTTTGTAATGGGTTTTCAATCTTTTTTTGAGAAAGATAAACCAGATCTGTGTAATGGGGGGTTTGAAATTGAATCTCTGTTGGAAATTTTAGGTAAGAGGAAGAGAGATTGGTGGGGATTGAGGATGACACAATAAAAGAAATCAGTTTGGGGTAGCTGAGGAAATCAGGAGAGGGATATAGGGTTAGAGAGTGAAAGAGGAAGAAAGTTTCAGAGATGAATAAAAAGTGAGAGCATGCAATGCAGCCAGGTTGCAACACTATGGAGCTACATGGACAGACTGCTTTATATCATTCTAACTTTGGATTTATACACATTATATATATATATATATACAGAGAGAGAGAGAGAGAGAGAGAGAGAGATATTTGGTCCTTGGTGACAGTGCCACTACTGTAAATTCCATACAATTCAATTGGATTTATAAATAAATATGATTATCAACCAGAGATTAGTGGACACAAACAACATAGGCCAAGTTCAACAATTCAATGAACAAGACTATGGTCAGTACTTTCTATTTTTTTTTATTTATTTTGGTAAATCCCAAGTCACAATCCTATTTATTAATGCTTTACAGTATAATATGCATTATTAAAAAGTGAAGAAAGATTATGGTACATGTGTCTATCCTTTGTATTTTATAGTTATAAAAAAAAATAATATAATTTTATATTTTTGAAATTATAATTAAAAAAATTTATAAGTAAATACAAAAAAATCATAACTAAATATTTTAAAGAAAAATTTATCAATAAATCTCATGAAAGAGAATATTTATCCAATTGGTCTTGTATTTTTTCTTTTTATGAACTATTTAATCTTATTTAATTTAGTAATGAGTATTTATTTGATTTGATAATGTTGGAGTTTACAGTTCTATGCTTGACATGAGATTCCTTTTGCATTGACTTGTGATTGACTTGTGGGATTTGGGAAAGTAATGTATGCAACATTTCCATTAAGAGGTGATTCCATAGTGTTTCACAATGGTAGGGTTCCATTTAATTATGGTTAACGTCAGATTTACTAATGTTTGACTTGTTTTCATCACCTTCAAACGCAGCAGGTTAATACTAGTTATAGAGAGATATTGAACCTCTTTGCTAGCAATGTTTTGAAGCCTGGATGGGATTGGCTAGTCAAACCGGTTGTACAGGGAACCGGGCCTCGTTCCGGCCCAGTCAATTCCCTAAAACTGGACTGGGTGCAAAATCGGTGTAGAAATGAAAAATTGGAAGGCTCGACGGTCGAACCGACAAAACCGGTGACTCGGACCGGGTTTGCAGGGTCGGACCATTTTCTTTCTTTCTTTCTTATATATATATATATATATAAGTATATTTCAAAATTTTGATTAAAAATTCTTACTTCAAAAGTCTCCTCTCATAAGGAAGAGTCTTTTGGAAGTTTGAGAAGATTATAAAAGTCTATTCTTATTTATAGAAAAAGATTTTTCAAAGAGAACCTACAAAATTCTATGTGGGATTTAATCAAATTATTTAAAACATATTGATTGAAGGGAGAGTTGAAAATTTCATTTCCCTCCAAAATTAAATCTAGCATTCAATCAATTTGTTTGGAGGGAATGTTTAAAAAATTTAATTTCTTTAAAACAAGTGACTTTTTTTTTTATCAATTATGACTTTATTAAATATTATTAATAAATACTATGCAATAATTTTTATTTTTATTTGAGTATTTATATATATTTTTATTTATTTATAATTTATAGTTATATATTTTAATTATATGATATTAATTATAAAGTCATAGTTTGACCGCTTTGACCCAACGGTTGAACCGGTGACCCGTCCACCAGGTCTCTTTTCCGGTTCGCTTACCGGTCTGATTTTCAAAAACTTATTTGCTAGACTATAAAATTGTTTCCATATTCTCTTTGCCATAAGCATCAATCCTACGAGAGAGAGAGAGAGAGAGAGAGAGAGAGAGAGAGAGAGAGAGAGAGAGAGTGGGTTCCAGATCCATGTCAGAGAAGCCTCATGTAGTGTGTATACCATTCCCAGCTCAAGGCCACATCAACCCCCATGCTAAAACTAGCCAAACTTCTCCATAGCAAAGACTTCCATATAACCTTCATTAACACAAAGTTCAACCACAAGCGCATCCTCAAATCCTGAGGCCCAAACTCGCTCGACGACCTTCCCTCCTTCCGCTTTGATATTGATATTGATGTTGATGTTGCTAGGCTTGCTTTTTGTGGGCACTACCGTCACAACACACTTAACACTAACATTTCAATGTTGCGGCTAACGATACTGTTACAATCCAACAAACTCACTTACAGTGCTAACCCATGACATACAGCAAAACGTATTGCCATGAAAATTGCACAAAATGATACCCAAACATTAACACAAAATAAATAACTAACATCACCATATGAATCTCAACCATACATCCCATCCACACTTGTCCCCTAACATCAATGCACACAGTAAACAACAACAAAGTTTGACAACTAACATCGAAACGCCGTAGGCACACCCCCGCACCAAACATCAGACAACTATGACATTATCATTACACGTTCACATGGTGATGTTAGGGGACTCATTTCCACCACATCGCTTACCTCCAAACAAACTAGCACTCCCATCCTTATGTGCGACTACTGCACCCTATGAACAAAGGGTCTTGACAATGCAACCCCCCTCAAAAAAAATTTCCTATAGCTACCATTGTACACCACCAACGCAATTTCCCCCCTCGCAACGGTGATTAACATTGAGCTGAACGCTACAGAACAACAATCACGAACAATTACACCCCTAATACTGCACACAAAACAATTGATGAACATTACACCACCCACGTCTCCAATGTAATTCGATGCCCCAAAGCCCTAATCACACAACAAAAATGTCAATGATAGTTCAACATTATGACATTAATGACCACTGCAAAACATGCTCAAAAATGTAACGTCAAACACAAAAGCTTCATGAACTCACAATGTCAAATCAAACGACATAAAAACGTTATGATGTAGCAAATACCTATTCTCATTTTACGCATAGATATACCGCCGGCAATGAAGGTGGAGTTGTGAAGTCACTGCAATACGTCGTTATCGCCAGACAACAAGGCAAAATCGATCAGCATTCGCTACCAGTCGACGTTTGGAATAAAGGGGTTTCGATGTGGTTGGGTTTGTGGGGTTCTTTCAAACATAGAATTGTAATAACCCTGACCCTGATTAACGCTAATTGGTACTTAATTATGCCTAATAATAATTAAGAGGGAATCTGAAATCAATTTGCATGTGTATTGCATGATTTATGTGTTTCTATCTGTTCGGTGTCGAAATATCTATTCGTGTTTAAAACTTTAAACTGCGAATTGGAAGCCTTATCAGCGCCCGACTCCGAAATTGATTAGTGTTTTAGACTAGTTAGATTTTATGTGATTTTATGGTAGGTTCAATTAAAATTTGATTTGGGAATGTTTAAATCAGATTAAATAATGTTATATTAATGAACCTAGGTATTTACCCTTTTGCCATTGTGAGTGGGCTACCTTTGTTTCATCTTGTGTGAGGTGTCATTACACCATTTCATCATTTTTGACTGAGGAAAAACGTAGGCAAGAGGGAGAGGAGAGAAAAACTTAGTTTCAACAAGGATTTTGGCTAAACACTTGGAGATTTGAAGGTTTATAACAACATTGAGCTCTTAGACTTGGAATTCAAGAGTTGAGGTAGGAGGTTTCTCTTTTATTTGTAAGTTTAAGAGTAATCCTTGCATGGTTCTTGATTAATTTGGTATTTAAGGTTAGAATTGGGTTTAACATGTTGAATTTAAGCTTAATTAATGCATGCATGTACATGTTCATAGAAATTGAAGTTGTTTTGTACCAAGTTTTCACATGCATGCTCATATTTTTGCTAAAGTCCATAAATTCATCAAAATTCTAAGTTTAATTTTGCTTTGGATCATGTTTTGGAGCTTTGAAATTCAATTGGACTCATGCATGTTTGTTTAATTTTGTTTTTGGTGATTTATTGAATTTGTGACCAAATTGACTCACCCTTGGGCATTTATATTCCAAATTGGCTTTTGAAGCTTGTTGTACTATGAGTTTGAAATGTTTTTCTAGAAAATGGGCCCAAGAGGTTGAGTTTTGAGCTATAGAATGCTTGCTTTGAGCTTGGGAGGCAAATCTGGAAATTCCAGAATTTGGCTTCCTCGTTCGAGCGAAGGATTCCTCGCTCGAGCGACCTTCGTTTGTTCAGAGCTCCGCTCGAGCGAAGAAATGGTGGCTCGAGCGTAAATTGCAAGCTCTCAGATTTTTGGTGCACGCAGACGCACGCTCGAGCGAAGAGACCTACGCTCGAGCGAGGAGCTGTGTCTCACGCTCGAGCGAGCATCGAGCGGAAAAAATTAGCAACCAGTACTTTTTCATCTTTGCAGATCACTCAAGCGAAGGAGTCCTCGCTCGAGCGAACCCTTTGATTTTGCAAGCTCACTCGAGCGAAGGAAGGTTCGCTCGAGCGAGACCCCTGTTTTCAGCAACTTGTGAAAAATGTTTTCTAAGGCATTTTTGCATCCTCATTCCATCCTAGGCATTCCTAGGCCATGTTTAAGGCTCCATAATAAGGATAAGAGGTTAGGTACACACTTAGGATCATTGATGTGAGTTTTGTACAATTGGATTGCGTGTTTCAAGTGTGTATCCGTGATGTGTTATGTAGGTCGTGTGCCGCATTTTGTTTGACCGTTTGGCTCCGTCTATCTATTTCAACGCCCACTGTGAGTAATAACATTATAAAGATATGTTCAACTGTACTTACTTTCTGTGTGATAAAATGAGATCTGTTTTCTAAAATGACATGTTATGTACAATGAATGATTGTCCAATTTCTGATATGTATTCGTGACATCCTTAGTATCATGTGTTATCTACAGCCGTGACCCGGTATCGGAGGTTCCTCGTGGAACTTTACGCTTTATGCGTCCTGTTATGTTACGCTTTATACGTCTTGTTTGTGCACTGATGCCCGTACCAGAGGCCCGCCATGGGGGCTTAGCTGTCTTGTTACCCGGATCCGGAGGTTCCTTCATGGGAACTATGGAGGTTATTCATAACCTTACGCATTGCGCGTCCTGTTCAGTTATGCTAATGGATGTATCACGTAAATGTAACCATGACTTAAGATTTCTGTCTATATATGATCTGATCAAGTATGAATTTGATAAAGCTGAATTATGATTTCGATCTGATCAAGCATGATTTTGATACAATATGAATTGATTTCTAAAATCTGTATGGACTTATTCATTGAAACCCCTTTACTCTGTTTATTATTCACTGGGCTTTCGCTCACAGTTTACTATATATATGTAGGTGAGCCGGCACATGACCAGGGCCAGAGTTGAGGGCCTTCTGTTCCTTTTTGTCAGCCAACTGTTGTGCCTCCCGAGGAGGTTCCGGTCAAAGCCTAATGCCATGGCTGTTTTTGCACTTCATGCTAGTCTGTTGTAACTATTTTGTAATGTCAGATCTTGGGATTACATTTTGTAAATACTTTGTACATATTTGGTGTATCTGACTAGCATGCTTATGTATATAAATAAGATTTGAATTTTCTGTCCCATGTATGTCGTCACAGCTCATTGGACCTTGTTTATTTTATATTATTGCTTCCGCAGCCCCTTACTATTTGTAAATCTGTTCATAGGCCGTAGGTAATCCTCGGATTACTGGTCGATTACGGTGCCAAATCTATAGGGGCGGGTTTCGGTCGTGACAAGAATCAACGAAACATGGAAATAGGAATTAACATCATGGGCCTAGGATTTACCAGAAGTAAATCAAATATCAATGATCTAACATTGGCAACAAAGATCTTTCCATTATCGTCTCAAACGTTAAACACTTACTGTGCACTCTTTGGATAGATTTGTAATTTCTACATTTTATAAAACCCATTATATCCCTATTTGATGTCAACCACGCTCGAAAACAATGGATATTAATGTAATTAACATTAGGCCAAGACTTATTAGTTTATAAGATAAATTGTAGGACTAAATGGTTCAAAAGATCTGATTTTGGGATTTATTGGTGTTTCACCCTATTTTAAAATAATATCATAATTAAAAACATTTTCATAATTAAAATATATATATATATATATATATAACTAAAGGTACATATAATAGGTGAGTGTAGAATAAAATTCTCCTAAAAAGTTTTACTTCTTCTCACTTGGTCTTCTTTATGAAGTAAATATTTTCAATTTATCACTTCACCCAAAATCCTTAATGCAAATGTACATTAATTGGGATAAGGAGTGAATGAGATGTCAAAGCTTTGGTTATGGTTTTCCCTTGGGAAGAAGTAATTGAACCCCTCAAGAATTGAAAAAAATTTCAGTTAGTCTCGGACAACATGACAATTCTCTTACGAATCACTTCTTTTCTTATTGTTCTGCCATTATTCAATACCAAATTGTGAGTCTGACTTCTTACACCAATTACAATACTTATGGACACCATCTAATCAAGCTTAGGGCCATCAAATAACTTATCAAATAATTACCCTTCCTATCACGAGTACATTCATTGATATCTTCCTTCAATGATTCTCATAGATCTAAAGGATACTTTGGTAACTTAATATATATTAGTAAAATTTGAAAAATCCCTGAAAAAAATAAATAAATAAAACATTTGAGTAAATGTTGGATGGATGCAAAATTTAAGGCATTGGATTTTCTATTTGGATCTCGCCCATCCACCTCAACATCAAGCTAAAGAAATCCAAATCCACGTACTTCAAGAATACTAGGCAAAATGCCTTTTAAAGGTACACAAAAAATTTTAAGGAGTGGGTCTAGTGGCTTGAGATTTGGAGTTGTGGGATCTGTTTCCTATATGTTTTAGGTTTGATTTGCCCAATCAACATAAAATTCTTGAGGTGACGGACTACAGAAAAATTTATTTTAAAAGGTTTCGTGTTTCAAAAGATTTGTTTAAACCGTAAAAATCTAGTTTGATGTGTGAAAACTAGCATAATAAAAAAAAAGTATATAGAAAAGTACAATTTTAATTTTGCCTAACTAATTTAGCTAAGTGTACACTCCAATCATATTCTTTATTTTATTTAATCAATCAAACTATCTGTAACTAATTTTTAAAAGAAAAATAGTATAAACATAAATAAAAGATATTATTTTTTGATAATATGTTGTTTATGCACCTAGTGTTGACGTGACATTTACAAAAAATTATTTATTTTTTAAATATATAATTAAATTATTTTTAAGATAATATTCTTACACAATCATATTTTTAAAAATAACAATGGGTTAGAACAAGCAAAAATACAACAAAGATTAATGGAGCAAGAATAGATTGAAATCTCAAAACAGAAGAAAAGCTATTTTGCCTAGCAATGGAAGTTAGCTACATGTAGAGGTCGAAAATGAGAATGGACAAATTGGCTTTTGTAATGCAGAACTTGTTGGCGGAAGAAAAAATCAACTTCACTAGCAAAAATGTCTCATGTGGTCATTTTACCTCCTCCTTTGAAGATGCTCTTATGTTCACACGGTTTTTTTTTTTATTTTTGTTTTTGTTTTTGTTTTTATTTTTTCAGATTTTGAGTCTCATAATACGAGAAAGGATATATCAAATAATTAATATGAATTTAGGATTTGTTTGGGATGTGGGTTAATTTTTTGATTTTTTAATTATTTTAACCTGGGACTAAAATAGCCACGGTTGAGATGAATTTTTTGATTTTTTTTATTTTTGTAAGAAAAATAATATAATGATTATAGTTTGGATACGGAATTTTTTAACCTGGGACTAATAAATTTATTTTGTCTTTTTATGACTAAAATAATCCCAATCTAACCCAAATCCAGACACCAAACAAGTACTTCGTAACATTTTTAAATTGATCTAACAGAAAATATATTTTGCCACTAGGTACAGGTTTAATTACAAACATGAGAGGAATTATATCATTGTAGACAATTATACTGTTCAATAATGCATAACTACTAGACAAACAATCACCACAAAAAAGGGCCTATAATACATTATGAGCAGCAACGGTTAGTCATTCTATTTCAATTCAAAAATTATCTCAATACCTTCAATTTAAATTTTAAAATTTTAATTTTTGTTATATCTTAATATAAATTTACTAATAAAGGAAATACATATTAAATATTAAAATAAATTATTATTTTTTTCTCATGGTAGACCCTAATCAATTATACGTATTCTTTCTATTCAAATATCTTCATCTTCTTTCTTAAGTTTTAATTATTTTCTCTTCTTCTTCTTCTTCTTCTTCACTCCGAAATTTCAATCAATCCCACCACAACTCACTATTATTATCAACATCATTATTTTTTATTATATTGTTATTGCAAATAAAAAAAAATTTGAACAAAATCAAACAATAGATAAGAGTAAAAATAAAAATAGTTTTTTAAAACAACACATCAAGTGGGAAATAAGTGTTCACATAAATATCAAAATATAGTTATTGATTTATGTGTTTTTTTTTTTTTACATAAAAGCGAATATTTAACATGTTTTTCGTTATTATTGTTCGACTTTCAGAACTGAAGAAAATCACTTTGTTCGGTTTTGAAAGCCTTATATCGAATAAAGTGAAATTGTTCGGTTTTGAAGGTCTAAACAATAATGACGAAAAACATGCTGAATATTCATCGTCCTCTTTCGTCGCTTTCCTTCTCCTTCATCGGTGTCGGGTTTTCCTAATCGTGTTCTATGCATGTACGTGAAAAAAAAAAAAAGTTTTTCAAAAGTAAATTGATTTTTTTAATTTGTTTTATTTGGGTGTACTCAAAAGGGTAATTTGGGAAAAAATAGGATATACTAAGAATAAATTGTAACCCTAAATAATTTAGCCTTCGTTTGGCATGTCAAGCTTTTTGGCTATTTTAGCCACAAAAAGACAAAACAGACTTTTTAGCTTAATAAAATAAAACATCACATCCAAGCCACAATCATTTCATTTTTTGTCTCACAAAAGTCAAAAAAATCAAAAAGTCTATCTCAAACAAGACTTTTTAACCCCAAAGTAAAATAGTTAAAAAGCCAAAAAGATAACTCACATTCCAAACAAAACCCTAATAGGGTGTATTGAAAATTAGATCCACTTAAACATTTTTTTGATGTAAATAGAATCTCCCCTTTCTTCTTATAGTTAATTGATGCATAATATTGGTTTTTCTTACACTCTTATTGGAGCCCAAATTTAAGGTAATTAGTTGCTTGTTTGAAGAGAAAAAAGAAGAATAGTTGGAAGAAAGTTTCATGTTGTTTGTAGGGTTACTAGATTTAATTGAATTATAATAATGATCTCATGTTAATGACACGTGCCTTGCCTTTTATCAAAAGGAATTAGTATTTTCCACACTGACATGGATAGGCCCATAAGGGGAACCCGGCTGGTAAAGCCCAGGACAGCTGGAGGCCAACTGAGCATGAAGGGCCAATGATATTCGGACACGTGGCAGGTGCAGAACAGGCCACGTCAGTAAACAAAGATCTGCAAAGTTATTGCCACAATACATCACCATTAATGCAGCCCATCACAGCATTTATTACGACAACACCTCCCCGTCGGAACAGCGCCCCCTTACCCTGTACAAGGTAAGCTACAGCACAGGCTTTCGGCGAAGGGGGCACGTCGGAAGGGACAGCGAAATGATTACCAAAGGATTTAAGCAGGCATCGAAGACAAGAAGAAGGTTAAGCTCTCTATCTCCAATCTCTCTCTACATACATCATCTTCTTTCCTATTTGCTAACTTGCTCGTCGGAGGGTTCACTGGGGGACTACCTTGAACTTACTTGCAGGTCATCTTGTGGGCTCCGCCACTCAGACGTGGGCTCGATGAGCTTGGATCGGTCCAGCCCATCCACCGGGAACGAACTGTATCATCAGTTAAGGGTTCGCTGGGGGACTACCCCGTTCCCCATTAAACTTACTTGCAGGTCATCTAGTGGGCTCCGCCACTCAGACGTGGGCTCGAGGAGCTTGGATCGGTCCAGCCCATCTACCGGGAACGAACTGTATCATCAATTGGCGCCGTCTGTGGAAACTGGTTTGTCCGTGCGCCAGTTGTGTTCATTGCCGCCGGAGACCCTGTTCCAGCAATCTTTTCATCTCATCTATCAAGGTGTATGGTCACGACTAGATCCATGGCTTCCCACCATAATGCTGCCGACCACCAAACCGACCCTCCCAATCCAAACAACCCACCACAGTATTTCACCGAGCTTACCAACAGCATTAATCGTATGGCCGAGCAAAACCAGACCCTGATAAACGCTTTACTCCAAGGAACCCTCCCCATTCCTCAACCACCACCTCCAGATATTCTACCCAACCCAGAACGAACTCCGGGCCATACTGCCCCACAACCCAATCCACCTAACTTGGGAGGTTTGCAACCTCCTCACCCACATATAAATCCACCACCTCCACCCCCACACCTATCGGTCATAGCACCAGCCCCCGAGGGAGAAGCCAGCAGCATCCAACACCTGTCTCCCTCTGGTGGTGACAACATTCCCCTTTGGGACGCTGAACTCCGCGCCATGAAACTCCAGCTCCAAGGGGTTATGTAGAACATCCAGCATAAGCCCTCTACTACGGCAAACTCACCATTTGTTGCCTCCATCCGAGACAAACCTCTGCCCGCCAAGTTCAAAATGCCCTCCATCGACTCCTTTGACGGTACGACAGACCCGGTCGACCATCTGGAGACCTACCGCACCCTCATGATTCTCCATGCCTTCCCAGACGAGATCATGTGCTGAGCTTTTCCCGTGACACTGAAGGGGTCAGCTCGGCAATGGTTTAGCCAGTTACCACCAGACTCTGTCTCCACCTTTCAACATCTCAGTGACTCTTTCCTGGGCCACTTTATCGGAGCCCAGCGCCAGCGACGCCCGGCAACCCAACTCCTTAATATTCGTCAGACCGAGGGGGAATCACTACGCAGCTTCGTTACTCACTTCAACACCGAAGCCCTGCAAGTTGCAGAAAATGACGACAAGGTCATCTTCACAGCTTTCATGGCCGGTCTGCGGTCATCTGATTTCCTTTTCTCCCTCTCTAAAAACCCCCTGACCTCAATGGCAGTCCTACTCTCCAAAGCCCAAAAATACATGAATGCCGAAGATTCACCAGCCGCTCGGCAGGATCCAACAGCTAAAAACCCGAACCCCAGAGAAAAGAGAAAAGACCCAGAACCCAGAAACGCCCAGTATCATAGCCAAACACCCCGCTATACCGATCGACCCTCTCGTGCAGACCGGTCGGTGCCAGTCCGACCGCCCAGTCGGTTCGAGCGGTATACACCCCTCAATTCTCCCATGGAACATGTCCTCAACCAGATCCAACGGGACTACCTCCTCAAATAGCCTCCCCCTCCACGGAACCCTTCCAACCGGAAAGACCAGTCCAAATATTGCCGTTTCCACTAGGACCATGGCCATAACACTGACAACTGCATCAACCTCAAGGATCAGGTGGAGACCCTCATTCGCCAAGGGTGTCTAAGCCGGTTCACAGACACCCGCCCTCAGCAAAAGCACAGAACCGAACCCCACAGAGACAATCGCCGACACACCCCACCGCGACAGCCAGCTCAACCAAATCAAGGCCATAATCGACCTCCCCAGCAACCTCGGCCACAAGGTAATCCACCTCCACCCGTTGGTGAAATTAGAGTTATTTCAAGTGGTCTTGCTTGTGGGGGACCATCTCGCTCAGCTCAGAAGGCAGAACTTAGAAAAATACAACAGGGCTCAGACAAGGCAATCACCACGGTAGACCGATCCCCCAAACAGCCCAAGTAGTGGACAGAGCCCATCACCTTCACGGACGCCGACTGTACAGGCATCCGTTATCCTCATGATGATCCTCTTGTCATTTCCGCCATCCTCTCTAACTATAAGGTCATACGAGTTCTCATCAACAATGGAAGCTCTTCAGACATCATATTCCTCAACTGCTTCCGCCAGCTCAAGATCGGAGAGGAAAGTCTGTCTCCCCTCCAAACCCCTTTGGTTGGTTTCACTGGCGACCGGGTGACCTCCATCGGCTCCATTGATCTCTTTATCACCATTGGAGAATACCCACGGCAGACCACGAAGTTGCTTACCTTTCTTGTTGTCGACTGCCCGTCTGCCTACAACATCATCCTTGGTCGCACGGCCCTCAACGCCTTCTAAGCGATTACCTCCACCTACCACCTGGCCCTCAAGTTTCCTACTGATCTCGGGGTCGGAACAGTGAGGGGAGAACAAACCGTGGCCAGAGAATGTTATGTCGCCTCACTCAAGGAAATTAAACTGAAGGAGGCCATGATTATTGAAGGACTTGATGTCCGAGACGAAGATGAGCTGATCAGGGGAGAACTTGCTGAGGAGCTCATTGAGGTTCCCATCGACCCCACTAACCCAATGAAAACTGCCAAGATCGGCAGTCAGCTATCCCCCCAAGCTAGGGCCGACCTCACCGCCCTCCTGACTGAGCACAATGACGTATTTGCCTGGACCCATTCTGACATGCCAAGCATCGACCCCTCCTTCATAACTCACCGCCTCAGCATCGAACCCTATTTCCGACCTTACCACCAGAAGCAGCGCATCTTCCACCCGGAGCATAATACTCTTATAGCCGCAGAGGTCGACAAACTCCTTGAGGCCCAATTCATCCAAAATGTAGACTATCCTAAGTGGCTGTCCAATGTGGTTCTAGTCCGTAAGAACAATGGCAAGTGGCGACTGTGCGTTGATTACTCCGACCTGAACCGAGCTTGCCCCAAAGATAGCTACCCACTCCCCCGCATAGATCTGCTGGTCGACGCCACGGCCGGTCACCAAATGCTCAGCTTCATGGATGCTTTCTCTGGGTACAACCAAATCATGATGCACTCATCCAATCGGGAACACACATCCTTCATTACCGACCGAGGTACCTACCACTACTGTGTAATGCCGTTCGGACTGAAGAATGCTGGGGCCACCTATCAACGGTTAGTCAATGCTGTTTTCCACCATCAGATCGGTCGGAACATGGAAGTGTATGTGGACGACATGCTAGTCAAGAGCAAACTCTCCACTGACCATCTGACCGACCTACGAGAGACCTTTGCCACCCTTCGCAAGTATCAGATGAAGCTCAACCCCGAGAAGTGCGCCTTCGGCGTAAGATCTGGAAAGTTCTTGGGTTTTATGGTCAGTCAGCGCGGCATCGAAGCCAACCCTGAGAAGATCAAGGCCTTGATTGAGATGCAGTCACCCAAAACTGTCAAAGAAGTCCAAAGACTCACTGGTAGAGTAGCGGCCCTCAACCGTTTCATTTCCCGCGCAACAGATAAGTGCCTACCATTCTTCAAAGTCCTTCGGCAGACTTTTGAATGGACAACTGAATCCGAAGAGGCTTTTCAGCAGTTAAAGCAATGCATGGCCAATCCCCCCCTTCTTTCACAGGCAATCACGGGCGAGCCCCTCTTCCTCTATTTAGCAGTATCGAACACCGCCGTCAGTGCAGCTCTTATCAGGGAAGACGGCTCAGTCCAACGGCCGGTCTACTACATCAGTCGAGCTCTCAGGGGAGCGGAGCAGAATTACCCATTGCTAGAAAAGTTGTCCCTGGCCTTAGTCATCGCCTCTAGACGACTTCGTCCTTACTTCCAGGCCCATTCCATAGTGGTCCTCACCGACCAACCCCTGAAGAAGGTCATGCAGTAACCAGAGCTTTCTGGCCGACTTATGCAGTGGTCAGTGGAACTCAACCAGTTTGACATCTCCTACCGTCCTCGCACAGCAATCAAGGGACAGGCCATAGCCGACTTCATCCTGGAATTCACCAATCCCACCCCAACCACTACCTCTCCACCACCACCAACTCTTGCCGACCCAGAAGACCCCCATTCTTGGACTCTCAACGTCGACGGGTCATCCCGGAGGGAAGGTAGTGGGGCTGGCCTCATCCTCACCTCCCCGGAGGGTGGTTATTTCAAATGTGCTCTCCGTCTCTTGTTTGAGGCCAGCAACAATGAGGCCGAATATGAAGCATTGATAGCAGGACTCCGCTTGGCCAAGGATATTGGTGTCAGCCACATCCGAGTGTTCAGTGACTCACAGCTCGTCGTCGGTCAGATTACGGGGGAATTCGATGCCAAGGATGGCACAATGCGGGCCTATAGGGACATGGCACTCCCTCTTGTTCGCCTCTTCAATACTTTCCAGATCCAGCACATACCTCGGGCGGAAAACTCCAAAGCTGATGAGATGGCTCAGTTGGCCTCTACAGATCAGTCCGACCTCAGCCACGGAGTCCGCCTCGAATACCTAACTCATCTGGCCATCTCACCCGACTCGCACGAGGTGCAGTTCCTCCAAAATGAACCCATCCCCTGGGCATCCGACATCACCCTATTTTTGACAACAGGAGAACTCCCAAATGACCAACAGCAGGCCGCCAAGGTCAGGGCTCGGTCGTCTAACTACGTCCTGGTCAATGGTGTCTTGTACAAACGTGATTTTTCACGACCATATCTGCGATGCCTCAACTCAACCCAAGCAACCTATGTAATGCAAGAAATCCATGAGGGAATTTGTGGCAATCATTCGGGCGGCGGGTCTTTGGCCCACAAAATACTCCGTAGTGGTTATTTCTGGCCGACCCTCAATCAAGATGCCACTGATTTTGTCCTCAAATGCGATAAGTGTCAGCGCTTTGCCAACATCCCCCATGCTCCTCCCACTGAACTGATTACGCTCTGCAGCCCGTACCCGTTCGCCAAATGGGGGATCGACCTAATTGGTCCACTTCCCACCGGCCGAGGCCAGACCAAGTTCGCAGTTGTTGCCATTGATTACTTCACCAAGTGGGTCGAGGCAGAACTCCTTGCCACCATCACCGAACGGAACACCACCAAGTTCATCTGGCAGTCAATCGTTTGCAGGTTTGGTATCCCTCAGGCCATCGTGTCTGACAACAGCAAACAATTCGACAACGCCAGATACAGAAAGTTCTGTGCAGACCTCCAGATCCAACCATGTTTCTCCTCCCCCGGTCATCCCCAAGCCAATGGCCAGGTTGAGGTCACCAATCGTTCTCTTCTGAAGATCATCAAGGCTAAGCTGGAAGCTGCTAAAGGACTCTGGGCCGAGGAACTACCAAATGTACTCTGGGCCTACCGAACTATAGCTCGAACTCTCACCGGGAAAACCCCTTTCCGCCTAACATACGGCGCTGAGGCGGTTATTCCAGTGGAAGTCGGGCTGCCAACCCCCAAAGTTTTACATCCGGATCCAGCGCTCATTGACGAGCTCCGTCGAGCGGACCTAGACCTAATTGAAGAACTCAGGGAGACCACTACTGTCAGACTGGCTCATACCAACAAAAATGAGAACACATTACAACCGCAAGGTCCGACCAAGGGAGTTTGCTGTTGGGGACCTAGTGTTGAGAGAAGCAACCCTTGCCACCAAGAATCCGACTGAGGTAAATTGGCAGCCAAATGGAGGGACCTTATATTGTGAAAGCCAGACCACGTCCAGGCACTTACCGGCTTCAGGATCTGGAAGGACGAAACCTCCCACACCCTTGGAGCACCGAACACTTGAAACGTTATTTTCAATAAACTACTGCTTTTGAGTTGCTCAGTTATTGTATTTTCTTTTCGAGAAGTTACACGCTTGAACATTCCTGTCATCCTTTTTGTGCAATGTAATTTATTGACATTTATATCTCTCAGTCATATATATGGTGTCTCAATGACGTTTTAGTTCCGGTAAGCCTCAGCTAGACTGAGCACCTAAAGCCTCGGCCAGACCGAGCACCTCAAAAGCCTCAGCCAGACCGAGCACTTCCAGAGACTCAGCCAGACCGAGCACCTCCAAAGCCTCAGCCAAACTGAGCACTGCAAAAGCCTTGGCCAGACCGAGCACTTCCAAAGCCTCAGCCAGACTAAGCACTTCAAAAGCCTCAGCCAGACTGAGCACCTAAAGCCTCGACCAGACCGAGCACCTCAAAAGCTTCGGCCAGACCGAGCACTTCCAGAGACTCAGCCAGACCGAACACCTCCAAAGCCTCAGCCAAACTGAGCACTGCAAAAGCCTCGGCCAGACCGAGCACTTCCAAAGCCTCAGTCAGACTGAGCACTTCAAGAGCCTCAGCCAAACTGAGCACCTTGAAAGCCTCGGCCAGACCGAGCACTTCAAAAGCCTCAGCCAGACCGAGCACCCCAAAAGCCTCGGCCAGACCGAGCACTTCCAGAGACTCAACCAGACCGAGCACCTCTAAAGCCTCAGCCAAACCGAGCACTGCAAAAGCCTCGGCCAGACCGAGCACTTCCAAAGCCCCAGCCAGACTGAGCACTTCAAAAGCCTCAGCCAGACTGAGCACCTAAAGTCTCGGCCAGACCGAGCACCTCAAAAGCCTCGGCCAGACCGAGCACTTCCAGAGACTCAGCCAGACCGAGCACCTCCAAAACCTCAGCCAAACTGAGCACTGCAAAAGCCTCGGCCAGACCGAGCACTTCCAAAGCCTCAGCCAGACTGAGCACTTCAAAAGCCTCAGCCAGACTGAGCACCTCGAAAGCCTCGGCCAGACCGAGCACTTCAAAAGCCTCAGCCAGACTGAACACCTCGAAAGCCTCGGCCAGACCGAGCACTTTAAAAGCCTCAGCCAGACTGAACACCTCGAAAGCCTCGGCCAGACCGAGCACTTACAGAGACTCAGCCAGACCGAACACTTCAAAAGCCTCAGCCAGACTGAGCACTTCAAAAGCCTCAGCCAGACCGAGTGCCTCCAAAGCCTCAGCCAGACTGAGCACTTCCAAAGTCTCAGTCAGACTGAACACCATGATCACCTCAGCCAAACGGAGTGCCATCACTTCAGGTCCAGAAAATTGCTTAAATTTACCCTTAGTAGCACACTTAGTCACAATTTGAGGTCAACATTTTTATACCACCCTTTACTTAGTTAAACTCCCAGAGACTTTCTTTCACTTTTTCTTCACCAATCAGATTACTTCCTCAGCAGCACGGTAAGCACCAACACACAACTCCATCACATGTTCAATACTCCAACTTTGATCTACATTGAATCATTATTACAAGTTCAATTTCCCTCTACGTTGAAGAATTCCTAACTTCACTTTACATTATTACAAATTCAGTTTCACTATACAAAGCGGAATTTCTAACTTAACTTTGTATTATTGCGAATTCAATTTCATTCTGCACTTAGGCGTCCCTAGCCTTACTCAACTATTATCACCAGTTTCTATCACAAGTCTTCATCTATTTCAGACGCATGGGTAAACATACTCAATTGCAAAACAAAATTGAAATTTCATTCATTCAGAAATGTGTACATCAGTCCACTACAGTACTTCAAAAAAAAAAAAAAAATAATGTGTATACAAAAACCAAACAAAAACTCTTAAGTACACACATCTTCAATTCACTCCTCTTCCTCACTGGAGACGAGATCTACTTCTTCAATTCCTTCATCCAGGGGGGTCTGGGCCACGTCATCCTCCCCAATCGTAACACTACTCAGGTCAAGCTCTGGGAACAACTCCTCCGCCCTACGTTTGAACATCTTCCACCCGCTGTTCCAGTACTCAGCCATTTCGTGTTTGTAGAAGTCTGACTACTGGAAACTCTTAATGACTTCAGACTCAGTCCTCCCCCCAGCAGTCGTCCTTGATGGCCCAGCCCCCCCAGATTCCACCCCAGCTAAGCTACTGGCGACTGCGGCATCCACTGCTATCTGAAATTCAGGGGATCCTTTGAATTGATTAACTGCTGCAACGCACAGATCGGGGTAGGCCGCCCTTTCCGAGGCTGCCTTCGCCCTTTCCTCGTCCAGCTCTTTTTGTAAGATCGCCTTCTCAGAGGATGCTTTGGTCCTTTCTATCTCCAGCTCCTTACGCAGAGCCTCCATTTCAGCGGCTGCCCTCGCCCTCTCTGCTTCCCTCTTCTTCTGCAAAGTCTCCCTCTCCACAGTCGCTCTGCCTCCAACTCCTTACGCAGGCTTTCCCTCTGCTCCACCGCTTTGGCATGTTCGCCCTCCAACTCCTTTTGCAGAGCATCGACCTTAATATCCGCCTCGTCTTTTTGCCTGACGAGCTCTTCATTATTTGTCATGGCCTCCTCATGCCGCTCGACCGCAACGGCGCAAGCTCTTTGGGCTTCCTCCAACTTCTTCTGCTCGCCAGTAAGTTGGAACTTAAGCGACACAACCTGGCGGCGTGTGTCCTCCAGATCCACCTTGACCGCCTGCAGATCACTGTGAGCAGTTTCCCAGCCTGCACTATCTTTCTTCAATTTGGCCAGCTGAGCCTTGGCCTCATTAGCCTTGAGTTTAGCAGCCCCTGCTTTCCTCAGCAGAGCCCCTGCGAGGGTGGTTACCTCCATTTGAGCGGAGCATAACCCCCTCAACAGGTCAGCCTCGCTGAATCTGGGTGCCGAGCGCAGAGCTGACTCCTCTACAATCTTCACCAGGCGGTCTGCTCCTGCCCTGGTTGGCCCCTCCTCTCCTTCCAGCCGTCCAGCCACCGCACGGGCATGATAAATAGCTGTGGTGAGACTGACTCCCCCTTTCTGGAGATCAGAGCCCCTTTGGGTCTGTTGCCCCACACTCGGCTTTGCACCAGTTACCCCAACTCCTACTTGTGCTACTGGGGCAATCTCCACAACCTCCAACATTGAGGTTACCCCCACCACTTCTGGGGCATCCTTGACCACAGAGGTCTCCACCATGCCTAGAACGACCTTAGCCTTTTTGGACCCAGGCTCATCTGCAGCCTCCTCTGGGGCACTTCTCTTCTTCTTCAGAGCCTCCCTCTCCCTTCTGGCTTGTTCTTTCACAGGATCAACTGGGGGTGGTCGCGGCTCAAAACTGCTTAAGTCCTTCCCCCCCAGTGTCCTTGGGCGCGGTCGGATCCTCTCCCGTGCGATCGGTTGAGCCGGTCGGTCTTCTTGCGCTTCTTTAAACTTTTTGGCTTTGGCTAGGATGGCCTGATCCTCTGCCTCCTGAGCTTCCCTCCTCGCTTCCAACTCTGCTCGGTCGAGGTCCCCACCGATCGGCAGTGGCCCCAACCCTGCCTCGAACAATGCGGACGACTAAACGAGCTCGTCCCATTTGACCTTCTCTCTCTCCCTCCACTCTTTCACCCTCTTCACCCTCTCCTCTGCCGCTGCCCCCAGTCTTGCCTCCATCGACCTGATGGGCACCTTCCAGATGGTGCGCATCCCAGGCCCCCCATTGGCAGACACATAGAACCATCTTGGTCGCCACCCCTTGATTGACGACGGCAGCCCCGCCACCAACCCCTTCCCCATTACTGCCTGCAAGGTGACCCATGTCTCTTGCTGTCCTGAGGCTTTATAGCAGGCGAAAAATTCATCTACTGTCATGGCCTCCTCTCCATTCGTCTTTGGCCATGCGCTTGCACAGGCCAGCAGGATCTTCCATGCATTGGGCATCAGCTGGCCCGGTGCTACCTCCAGACGGTTGAGCACGTCCACTACAACTTGAGGCAGTGGCAACCTCAGTCCACCCCTCAGAGCCTCCTCGTACAGGGAAAACTCTCCTGGTCTGGCGTCAGATGGCCTCTCCGTTGATGTCGGCAGCAATAACTCCACCTCCATCGGAATTTGGTATTTTTCACGAATAGCCTCCAAATCCACTGCAGTAACCGTTGATTTATCCGCCTTTGTGTGCCAGTGGTCCGGTTCTGCCTGGCTGATTGGCTCCGCAGCTGCTATCACGATGGCACTGCGGAATCATGCAATCGTTTCCCCCGCCCTCTCCATCCTATACTGCTGTGCCAACTCTACGGCATCATCCTCCCCAAGCGGATCTACCCTGACAATCGCAGTTTCTTCCTGGGCCATTTCTAAGCTGTGTCTGCGAATCGCTTCTGACGCAGGTGCCAGAAAATTGAAGAAGTGTTGTAAAGGTGTATCGTGAGCAATGAACGAAGTAACCCTTGGAATATTTTGGTTCTTTGTAAACAAGTAGGTGAATCGAATGATGCCAAAAGCCCACGGTTTGCCCGTATTCCAAGGATCCCAATTAATTTTCACCAGTTTGAAAACTTTTCAAATCATCCGCCAAATTTGTCCTTACAACACCCATAATAATGGCCTAACGTTTCGTCTCTGATCCAACGCCTAACCTTTCCCCCCCCAAGATCTTGCTACGTGTATGACCACGATGCACTGACTCTTGCCCTTACCTTGTCTTTTCCACTTCAAATCATCACGTGGCACGCCGCATTTTGAGCCCTACGCCTTTTCGCTCGGCCACCCCCGCGGTCGGCACGCCTCGCGATCGGTTTTTCCCCTCGGCCATCCCCGCGGTCGGCATGCCTCGTGATCGATCTTTCCGCTCGGCCACCCCCGCGGTCGGCACGCCTCGCGATCGGTCTTTTCCCTCGGCCACCCCCGCAGTCGGCACGCCTCGCGATCGGTCTTTCCGCTCGGCCACCCTCGCGGTCGGCACGCCTCGCAATCGGTCTTTCCGCTCGGCCACCGTCGCGGTCGGCACGCCTCGCGATCGATCTTCCCGCTCGGCCACCCTCACGGTCGGCACACCTCGCGATCGGTCTTTCCGCTCGGCCACCTTCGCGGTCAGCTCGCCTCACAGTCGGCCCTTCCGCTCTGTCCACCAACTCGGTCACCCTTGCCGGCCGGACTCATTTCCCTCATTACTATTCCCTTCGTTGGACTGAAGCTGCACTCGGGAATGGGGGACTACTAACATGGATAGGCCCATAAGGGGAACCCGGCTGGTAGAGCCCAGGACAGCTGGAGGCCAACTGAGCATGAAGGGCCAATGATATTCGGACACGTGGCAGGTGCAGAACAGGCCACGTCAGCAGACAAAGATCTGCAAAGTTATTGCCACAATACATCACCATTAATGCAGCCCATCACAGCATTTATTACGACAACACCTCCCCGTCGGAACAGCGCCCCTTTACCCTGTACAAGGTAAGCTACAGCACAGGCTTTCGATGAAGGGGGCACGTCGGAAGGGACAGCGAAATGATTACCAAAGGATTTAAGCAGGCATCGAAGACAAGAAGAAGGTTAAGCTCTCTATCTCCAATCTCTCTCTACATACTTCATCTCCTTTTCTATTTGCTAACTTGCTCGTCGGAGGGTTCGCTGGGGGACTACCCCGTTCCCCATTGAACTTACTTGCAGGTTATCTAGTGGGCTCCGCCACTCAAACGTGGGCTCGAGGAGCTTGGATCGGTCCAGCCCATCTACCGGGAACGAACTGTATCATCAGTTAAGGGTTCGCTGGGGGACTACCCCATTCCCCATTGAACTTACTTGCAGGTCATCTAGTGGGCTCCGCCACTCAAACGTGGGCTCGAGGAGCTTGGATCGGTCCAGCCCATCCACCGGGAACGAACTGTATCATCACACACAATGTTCTATATTAAGAATGTATCCCTATATTGTGGGTTTTAATATTTTCCTCTTTCATGCTAAAATAGTATTAAAACAATACACAAAATAACTACTTAATTACTTCATATGGGGCTTACCTAGAGATGAAGACAATACCAATAATGTAATTCGTTACCTTATTATACCAATTGATTTGCTTAAATATCTTTATAAGAAAACACATAAATACGATTTTAACGAAGATTAATTAAATCTAATTGTCTTTAAATAATTAGCTCCTCGATTTCAAGCTCTCTCCTTACCGCGCATCTTTAGATTCATTGTATTTATGGGATATGCTAGCGAGATGTCAATGTCTTAGCACACCAATACATTAGAATCTAAATTGATTTGTTGAATTTTCCTTTTGGTCAATCAATTTATTGAATTTTCTTTTTGATCCTATTTCCTTTTGGTTAATTAATTTATTGAATTTTCTTTTTGGTTAATGAGTTTAATTACTCAATGTTAATCCTTGCTTTACATCATTCTAACTAGTATTTCAATGGAATTCATGAAACTTAAAACCAATGCATCCTCAATTTACCCCAAGTATTTATTGTTTAGTTTCCTGTTTGACTAACATTCTCTGTTTTTTGTGGTACTTCTTTGTTTGAGAAAGACCAAACATGATGTGTATAAAACTATGCAAGTGATAAGTCATTTTTTTTTAAATTTTTTAATTGGGATATGTAAGTGATAAGTTGGGGAACTTTTAAAGCTTGAATTGACTAAACTTGAAAGTTTACTTAACCATGTAAACCAGCATCTGGATGTCTTTCGTTTGAAGTGATACTTTTTTATTTATAGATTGAATTGGTAGATAGAGTATTTACAACAAAATACTCAATCTATTGCATATTTTATTTACAAAATGTAGTGTTTGAACTTGAAAGTTCTATATAAATATTTAATCAGTTTTGGAGTTAATAAGATATGAAATTATTCATGTCCCTATGTTATTTGTTATTTAAAAAAAAATAAAATCAAATTCTCTTAAATTGTAGCATTTAAATATGTATATAAGGAAAAGCAAATCTTTTTTCTAAAAAAAATTAAATATTCCTTAAGCTTGTATATAAGGGAAAGAGGGGATTAGATCTCATGTGGGTTTATTTCTGGCTTAATATTATTTAAGTAAAAAAATTAGATGAATTATATATTTGTAGTGACATAATAAGATAATATTTATTTTTAAAAAATAAACAATAAGTACTATTTTAATAATAGCCTATCTATTTTTTTATTAGATATGTGATTACGGATGCTTGATTAATTTAATTTTTTTTATAAATAATATATTTTACAAATTATATAATATAAATAATTTAAATTATTGAAACAAATTTAAAATAGACCGAAACCTCACGGTAGGCTATTCTGCCCTATAACCCCAGACTCATATACGAGAGCTCTTGGTATGCGGGGTTATGTGATATATATGACAACTTTATTTTATTGAAATAAAATACAAATCATTTACCTTTTTTTTATGTCTCTTTCTTTCTCCCTCTATTTTTATTGATCCACATTTTTTCTCATCCACATTGATCCACATTCTTACCAATGATGATTACAAAAATATGTGAAAGTGAAAGTTTCTTACCAGTCGTGTGTTGATAAAAAATAAACACGATTACCAAAAATATTAAAGGAACAGAGGATGAAACACACAAAGGGTGTGTTTTATTGAGGAGATAAGGGAGAGATTATTTATTATTGGGATTGTAATTTGTGGGAGGCTTTTTATTTAGCATTTTTTTTTTTAATCTGTCGGACATAGAGTCCGGCCGGACTCTTTATCCCCTATATGGGAGACTATTGTATCTTAAGGGGGGTATGGGATAATTTTCGGAGGACTATCTACTGTTGGGATTAGGTGATGAAATGACCATTTTTGACCCTCTACTATTTAATTATGTATTATATTTAGGCCAAGTTTGGCAAGTTGCAAAAAAGTCAAAAAGTCAAAAAGTTACTCAAAAAGTTAAAAAGTTATCACTATTCACCAAAAGTAAAAAATTACGGCTGCACAACTCCCAATCCTAATTTTCTCATACACACTAATGTATAAAATTTTTTAATACATATTTTTTCATAAAAAGTCAAAAAATTAACCCAAACATCCATATTTTTTCCTCAATTTTTTAGTCCAAAAAGATAAAAAAATGCACTTATTTAGGATACCCTAGTAAAATTTAAATGTCTCAATTTAAAAATAAAATAATTTTGAACTTTTTATTGATATTTTATTTATTTAATTTTTTAAAATGATTTTTTATAGATATTTTATTGATGTTTTATTTCAAAATTTTGTTTATAATTTATTTAATTTCATTATTTAAAATTTTAATAGATGTTTTATTTAATTATTATTATTTTTAAAAATAATTTTATTTAAAATTTTAATTAAAAAAATAACATATATTTTTATTGATATTTTATTTATTTTATTTAAAAAAAATAAATTTATTTAAGAGTTGTGATTGGGGCCTCGAAAACGAGCGACCCGAATGCCCCAAATTTTTTTTTTTTTTTCTTTTCAGTAGAAGAAAGGAGGAAGACGAAGGGGGGAAGGAGGGGGAGGGGAGGGGGAGGAGGAGGAGGAGGAGGGGGAGGAAGGACTGGAGGGGGCCTAAAAAATGGAGGAGGAGGACGCGATCGGCGGAGGCCGACGCGATCGACGGCGATCGGCGCAGGCGGTGCAGGCGACGTGACCTCTCTCTCTCTCTCCCTCTCCCTCTCCCTCTCTTTCTCTCCCTCTTGAGTTGCAGAGGTCAACAATGGCGGAAAAAAAGAAAAAAAGAAAAAAAAAGGAATGCCCAAAACGACGTCGTTTTGGGCATTCGGGGCATTCGGGGGAAGAAATTTCGAGGCACAAATCTTTATTCTTTATTTAATTGTGTAAAAAATAAAATAAAATAAAATTTTATTTAATCTAGCTAAAAAATTAAAATATTAAAGATATGTTTAATATTGCTATTACTTAGTAAATAACTAAAAAATGGTAAAATAGTCATTTGTTCATTTATCCTATTCAATCCGTCAAACCAAACGTTGAATTCACTAAAAATAGTCATTTCCAGACATCTAATTCCATTAAAAAACAAACACAGGATACATATTCAATCCAACCAAATAATCCAGGGGATTCACAGTCCCAGGACTCAAGTCCGATGGATTCTAATCCCCCTTATCCAGTCCGTCCAATCAAACACACCCAAAGAGGCTAAAGGATATGGATTTTAAATAATGATTTTTTCAAACTTTTAGATACAAAATGAATAACACATTTCAGATTGTTTAATCTATTAAAAAAAAAAAAATTGTATTGCAAATTAAGGGATATTTCTTTACCCAATAAATAATATTTTGGCCCTATTTGATTGCTAGATCACTAATAAGCTGTGTATTTAGATGATTTGGTATGACAACTCAATTATAAATTGATTTATAAATTATTTTGTTAATTATTATCACATTAATATTGATATCCATTGGTTTTCTTCTTTATTTTGGCTCAATTACATATCAATTGTTATGACGCTTATCGAAAAGATTATTTAGAATAATTAAAGAGAAATGTTTTTCAATGTGGAAAAAAATTAGACTCTGTTTGGAAGAGTTTTAGAATTGTGATTTCAACTCTTAATTTGCATATGGTGTTTGGTTGTGACTTTCAAAAATTAATTTCACACTCACTTTTGAAAATTCGATCGAAAGCGGGAAAATTTGGGCTAACCGGTCGTCCGGCCGGTTGACCGGAATAATGCAAATTTTTTTTTTTTGCAATTAACACATTTTAATTTTTATATATTCAACAAAAAATATTTTCTGAATTTTTAAAATTTTTTTATGAGTTTTAATAGAATATTGAATTGTTTGTTTGGTTATAAGTTGTAAGTTTTTGTATCAAATATTATATGTCATATCAAAATTTTCCCACTCAATTCAAAACTCATTCACCAAACAAATTTTTTAGACTCAAATCATAATTTCAAAACTCACAAACTCAAAATACAATTTTATTCTCAGATCATATTTAGAAAATTCTACAAAATGTAACTTAGCAATGCTAAAAATTAGCAACGGTGCTAGGGACCAGCACCCCCAGTAGGCCAATTTTTTTTTTTTTTTTCCAATCACACGGTGCCACGTGGCACCGGGGTTTCACTGGGAGTCACTGGGGTGGGGTCTTAAGCTTTATTCAAAATTTAGTTATTAAAATAATTATTTTAAATATTAATATGTTGAGAAATAAAAAATAAAAAAAAATTTATTATCCAAACCACCTGCCCTTTCTCTGCTAATTTGACTAATGGAAGAAAAATTGAACAATATGCATGTCACATCACTTGTCATTTCATTTGTTGGCAATTTTAATTTTGACCTTAACATCCTAACCACTCATTGTAAATGTAAAGTACTTTTTTTTTTTGGTACTTATTATTATTATTATTATTTTTGTAAAGTACTTATGCACTAAACTATCAGAATCCCGTCTCGTACAGCGCCAATGACATTCTAATGAGTCAAAATTATCATTTAACTTTTAATATTACAAAAATCATTAACAATAATTTAAGTATATTAAGGGATTTTTTTGAAAATTAGTTAAAAGTTGACTTTTTAATTTTTTTAAAAAAATATATAAAAAATAAAAAGATAATGTAATTTAAAAAAAATTAAAAAGTCAAAAAATTGACTTTTAATCAACTTTCCAAAATAAGCCTAAATATCATAGATAAATGCTCCACAAAGAAAATGCAATCCATTTGAACAATACACAAAACATGATTGACTCAAAACAAGTCTTTCAAGATTATATAGAATTATATATGTATAATCACACTTAACACAAAGTTTAACACTACTCTTACCTTTTTAATGGTAATTCTTTTTAATGCTAATTAAGATCCTAGAATTTAGGCTTGTGCAAGTCAAAGTGCAACTCAATATTACCAGAAGGAGAGGTGATAGTAACAGAACAGGGAATCCGGCCAAATAAAGGGGTAGTTGGGAAAATCTAGGGATCATTGTGCAAATATGCAAAATTTTGGGTCCTTAATGCAATTTATAAATCTTAATCCATAATAACAATATAATATTAAATATTTAATAATATTAATACAGAAAAGTCAAATATCGAGCCTAAACAGTCTATCTCTCTAATTTTAAGTCAGAACGAAAAGTCGTCTACATATATTGATTAAACAACTCGTAGAATTAAATTAATTAAAAATGAAATTAAATAAAAGACTAAGGCCACAATTGTAGTTTATTATAGTTTAAATTTTGAGGTCTTTGCAATCGCTCCCAACTATTTTCAAGCCTCCCATGCCACACTCATTATCCTTCTCTAGCCTTCTTAAGAAGTTTTCCTGCGTTTGCCACTTCTTTTTTGTTAGTTTCCTGTCTCACACTCGTTCATTGGTATCTCATTTTTTCATCTTTTGTTACCACCCTTTCCTTTTCACATCATTCGCCACCTTAAGCCCTTTTCATATCCTCTATTGTTAGCCTGTCACTTTTTCCATCATTAATTCACTATGAACCTTCTATTTTCCGGCCTTTCTTATTACCCTACTCCTCATTCTCATCCTTCTTGGTCCCCTCCATTCCCTTTTACATTCTCTGTCATCGCTCTCTCACTTTTGCAAGCTCCATTGTTGCTTCTTTCACCTTCCTTAGCCCCTCACACCCACTTTCTTTATTTGGTCCCATTGACATGCACAACATAAATAAAAGAAGAAAGAAAGAGAATGGAAAAAGATGAAAAGGAATACATTAGAGTGAAAAGTCCCTCTTGCCCCTAGAAAAATGGTTATGTGTACCGTTTCCATTATAAAATGAGGGAATTGTATACACTATTGAATTGATTTAAGTAGATAATTTGCCTTCTCTCCTGTGTCAACCTAGTTAGCATCTTGGTATTTTAGCACCTTAATCCTCTTATTCGGTGGCGGAGCCACATAGAGAGGTCAGGGTTACGTGCCCCCTTGATTTTAGATTTTTATTTATTTATTTATTTATTAAATATGTATATAAATAAGATTTAGAATAAAATATTATTGGCATTTTTAAATTTATGAGAATAATAGTGATTGTTTTATTGAAAATAAAATGACTATAACAAATTATATTTTTATGTATGAAAATTTTGTGAAAAAATCTCAATATCAAGGTGATATCCATCATTATTGATATGTAAATATAATTAATATCACTATATATAAGTAAAAGTTACTAGAGTGTTAGTTATATTTACATGTAAAGTTCATCCTTCATATGTTATTTTACTATTGGTTGGTGATATTATATATCAATGATGACGTGATATTAATATTATATAAAGTTTTTATTCAAATTTTGTAATAATTTAATTTATCGTATCATTATATAATTTATTTTAAGACTTAAATATATAACTTTTTTACATTGTCTATGATATACTAGTTATACGCAATACTTTTTTTTCGATTTTACTCGAAATTAATTGTAAAATTTTATGTGAAATACTTTTGTAATAATTTATTTAAGTTTTTGTACTTAATATTATTTCAAAAATTATTATTATCTTTTTACTGTTAGTTATGAAAAAAATTTGAAATTGTAATTAATAAATGCTATTTTTGATTTAGTTTTTTTTTGTCTCTCCTGTTGATGTAGTTTGTGGGTTTTTTATTTTTTATTTTTTATTTTTAAAATTTTTATTTTTTTAAACAAACATGCTACAACTTATAAACCTGGGTGATAATATTGTAATCAGTGGCGAAGCCACGTAAGGACTGAGGGTCACGTGCCCCTTGGATTTTGTGAATTTTTTTTTATAAGAAATATAAAGAAAATATTTTAAATAAAAAGAATTAAAAAAAATATTATTAGAGTGAAATGTCAATGATATTTTAAAAATTATGTAAATAATAATGGTTGTTTTGATTGAAAATGAAGTGACTACTATAAATCATATTATCTATGAAAATTTTAAATGTAATAGTGATGTCATTATTATTGACATGCAATTATAAGTAATCTCACTATAAAGATATGAAATTTATTAGATTGTTAGTTACATTTGACATGTGAAGTTCACTCTCTATGTGGTTATTCACTATTAGTTGGTGATATCGCATAGTGACGATGACGTGATATTACCATTATATTGAATTTTTAATCAAAAATAATTTATTTTAAGACTCATATTCATATTTTTTTATATTATCTATGATACGCTAGTTATAAACAATATTATTTTGTTTTGATGTTTTTCAAAATTAATTGTAAAAATTTATGTGAAATATTTTTGTAAAAATTTTTAATATTATAATTAATAAATGTAGCCTAATTTAACTTTCAAACTCTTTCACTGATTGTAATATAAGATGCAGATAGTGACACTGACGAGCATTAACTTATAAACATACGAGGATAGCCACATCTTGCTAATGAAAACCATTTAAACAAACTTACGGGAAGGACATTAAAATGTTGACAAGGACAAGGTACGGTCATATATATATATATATATATATATTATAAATTGAAGTAATCAATAATTTCACAACTAATGAGAGGTGTGGTACCGTCTGTGGTTGAACTGTAGGGCATATATGTTTTTGATAGGTATCATATATGTACAAGTCTTTTACTTTTTCTGTGAAGCTCATTTGCTACATTTTGAATTTTGGTTTAAAGAGGATTTTTTTTTGGAGTATATATAAATTAAATATGAGATGGGGGTGTTTGGGAAGTGATTTTTTTTTTATATATATTTTTGTTAGTTTTTTGCTAAAAGACAAAATAAGTTAAAAAATAAAAAAAAAAACAAATTCAGACAAAATATCACATCAAGCTCATAATCATTTTACTTTGTCTATCACAAACATTGCATCGAACTACAAAAAAATTTAACTATCTTCCCAAATACAAAAAAATTTTCCTCTAAAAATAATCAAAAACTAAAAAAATCTACTAAAATAACAACTTCCTAAACACTTACATAATTTTCTTACAAAGGATAGGATCTACTTGTGTGAGACTCATACATGGGACTCATCTCTTGTAAGAGGGTTATCTCCCATTTTATATTGTCTTTTCCTGCAGCTCTTCTTATCGCCCTCCAAAACGACGTCGTTTTAGTTTTTTTAATTTTAATTTTAATTTTATTTTGCTTCCCTTCTTATTTTGCTTTTCAGCTTCTTTTCGTTTTTGAACCCTAACCCCTCTGAGAGAGACGACGAACAGAGAGGGCTGAGCGAGTGACGTGGCTTCCCAACGAGGCGACGGAGGTGAGGAGAGGTGGCGGTGAGGCATAGAGAGGCGGCGAGAGACGGCGACTCTATAGTGGCGAGGTCCTTTCAATCTTCATTTTCACCTAATCTATACTAATTCAGACCCAAACTATGGCAAATTTCTAGGTAGCTCGTTTTATTAAAGAACTTCAAACATAGAGTGCTATTTGTTATCCTAGATAGTGATGCACAGAGAGAGAAAACAAAGCCATTAATACTCTATAACAAAGATGAGTGACATTAGTAATTAAAAATAAACAACAAATGTACCACAATCAAGTTGTAAAAGTATTTGGACGAATACACCTTTGTTGCTTTTTAAGAAATTTACTATTAAAATTTTTTTTCCAGAAGAAGCAGCAAAAACAAAGAGAGAAGAGGAGAGAGAGAGGAATCCCAAGAGGAAAAGCAATTGTTGGAGTCTAATTCTCTTCTGGATTCATCTTCAATGCTTGAAATTCTAGAGAGAGGAGCATTTTGTTGACACTGTTGTTGGAGATGCAATTGTTGTTGTTGGAATACGAGTCTCTTAATTATGTTGTTGGACCACTTGTGTGTTTTGCAATTATTAATACTTAGAAGAATGAAATTACACTAGAATTCTCTTAATTATGTATGAATATTAATTTATCTTCTTTATTTATTTATTTATTTTTTCATTTTGACTCATTCAATTATGCGAATGTATTACTTTTACCTCCTAAACCACCTTTAGAAAGGGTGCATTTATACTTATTTTTCAGTTGAGGGGATCAATGTGAATGAGTTTATAGATGAGGAAAACAAAGTGATATTCACTAATAGTTGAATGAATTTTGGTGTAATTAACCTAGGTATAATGGTTGTCTTACAATAAATGGATTTGGGTTTATAAATTACTTTTTTTTTCTTTTTTTTTTTTGGTAAGCACTTATATGTGTGTGTATATATATAATGCATAATTAGAGATGGATTTTTTTTATTTAAATTTTTTGTGAAAATATGAGGCCAACTTGGCCATTCCTCTATTGTTTTCTTCTGTGTCCTCAAGTTTTATCAATTGTGAAACCTTTACTTTTTAAAAATTGGAAAACGATTATGAAGATTTGTTAGAGATTGGTAAACCCATCCTGAACCGGATTGTCAACTCCATTATGAGGAAAATTCTCGCGTGTGTAATAGACATTGGATGCAATCTTAATATAAAAGTACGTAAGTTGAATACAAATTCACAAAGGTACGTAAGTTTCTACTAACTTACGCAAATTTGTGTTTAATTTATACATTTTTATGAGATCACTTATATAAATTCGTAAAAATTTACATAATTTTATGTTAAGATTGCATACGGTGTATATTAGACAAGAGAACATTTTTCCTATTATGAATCCAAAATTATAGGGTAGAATATCAATTATCTATGTGGTTCAGGCCTATTTTGAAATTTTTTGGTTGAGTTGGCCCAAAAGCAAGTATAGAGAAGCCCTATAAAGCTTTAAACAGTATAATTTTAAATTTATTTCGAGTTTGAACTGAAATTTATTATTGAATTCAGTTTGATCATGGTTTGGGTAGGGTTCACAGCCTAAACAAATTGAATTCTATTAACCATAATATAAATAAACTTATATATGTATAAATAAAATATACATATAAAAAGGATCTAATTTCTTTTAAGAATTTTTTTCTCCTAAATTCGTGTCAAAAATTTATTGAGAAAATTGATGATAAATCCAATCTAAAGAGTGTATAAGACATTAGGTACAGTAAATATTTTTTGTTGGTGAGACGTCCACCCTTTGTAAAATAGTTTGATGATAAATCCTTTTATTAGTTTTAGAGGATATTTTGTTTCAATTTTATCCCTAAATTTATCTGTTTGATTTTTTTTATCTGTTGACTTTTTTTTTGACTATTTGTTTAAATTTATATCTATATGTTCAAAGTTTTTGATTATCTGTTTAATTTTTTCCCCTTATTTGTTCAAAATTTTACTATATGTTGAAATTTACTATCTGATCTGTTAAATTTTTTTCACTTATTTTCTCTTTTTCTATCTGTTGAATTTAATCTGTCAAAATTTTGCTATACGTTCAATTTTTTCATCTTATCTATTCAAATATATGTTCAAATTTATTATCTGTTGAAATACAAGCCAAACCAAATCCTATTTGTTGAAATACAGAGCCAAACTAACTCTATATGTTGCAATAATGAACAAAGTATTATCTATTATATGTTGAAATTTACCATTTGTTCAAATCTATCCAAATTTTAGTATATATTCAAATTTTGAACAGATCTGTCCTATCTGTTAATTTTTATTTTTTTATTTTTTATAATCTATTGTAATCTGTTCTTCACTATCATCAACAACAACAACAATAAAAGACTTGGAGGAATGATCTGTTGGACGGGAAAAATAATAATAATAATAATAATAATAATAATAATAATAATAATAATAATAATAATAATTTGGAGGAATGATCTGTTGGACGGGAAAAAAAAAATGGAGGATTGATCCGTTAAACAACAAAGAAAAAAAAAATTGTTTCTCTTTTTCCCCCCTCCCTTTTTTTTTTCTTTCTCTCTCTCCCTTATTCTCCATTCTTCCCCATTGTTGCCATTTCCTATTCCAGTATCATCATCATCATCATCTCAACAAGAACAAGAACAAGAACAACAACAACAACAACAACAACAACAACAACAACAACAAAGAAAAAAAAAACAAATTCAGTTTTAAAAAACAAAACCAATAAACATATATAGACCGTATACATATAATAATAATCAATAGATCAAATAAAACAAACAAACAACCATGATCTTCTACAACAACCATACACATATATAATAATAATTAACAGATCAAATCACAGATTATACTCATGATCTTCTACATAACTCATGTATTTAAGGATTTGAACCTACTATTTCAAGCTTAGGCTTGAAAAAGTTTCCTCTGTAACTCGTAAGTGGACCCAACCGAGGCCTCAAGTTCGCCAGAGCTACTTGCCGCTCTATTTGTCGCCAGAGCTCCTGCACACGAATGTAAACAATGCCATCTTTGCGGAGGGAATTGAGGGAGAGAGGTTTCCGGTGGATCTGAAAATGAAGAGGATAGAGTAAGAAGAAGGAGAAAATAAGGTTTAGGGTGTTGATTGGAAGAGAGAGAAAGTGATCTAGTAGTCTAGATCTAGGGTTAGAGTAGGCGGATCTAGGGTTAGGGTAGGTAGATCTACAGAGGCGCGATGACGCAATGATGCGATGAAGCTAAGAGGGGTGGCAGCGTGCCAGCAGAGATGAGAGGACACTACAAGAAATAACACTTTTAACAACCAACTTTTTGGTCGCAGAAAGATCATATCTAGTCGTTGATAATTTTTAGCGACCAAAAAAAGTTGGTTGCAATTTAGTCGCTAAAAACCCATCACAGATTGTTTTTGGCGACCAAAACTGAAGTTGGTCACGAAAAGTAAGCATTTGTGACCATAAACTTTGGTCCCAGAAACGATTTCAATTTCTCGAAAGTTGTTCATTTTGTGACAAAAAATCTAGTCGTTGAAAGGTAACAATTGCGACCACCAATTTCAGTCGCTGAAAAGTGGTTTTTGGCGACCAAACTTAGCTTAGTCACAGAAAGTTATCATTTAGCGACGACATATTTTGGTCGAAAAGTCAATCACAATAGCTATTTCTACAAGCTTCTCATAGACTTATTGCGACTAAAATTTTATTGATTGCAAAAAAGTTTTCAATTTTAAACATCATTTTGGCCAATGTAATGCTAATTTTTTTTGTAATACTTGTAATACATTTGCAACTAATGCATAATTCATGTCTATCCAATTAATTTCAACATACCAATCCATCAACAATTCAATCTACAAATAAAAAACCATCGAAAGGAAGTCAAAATAGTAATTAATCTATCTAATTACTACCACCTGTCAACATAAACACATTAAATATTTGACAAAATAACCATCCATCCATCCATTTAGTTTACAAAATAACCATCCATTCATTCATTTAGTTTACAAATGAATTCACCGCATCAAAAACATATTTAATGAAACCATCAAAGATTTCAAAAACTATTCATATCCAAGTACGTGTCATATTTGTAACAACCCGACCCTCATATATGTTTTCTGGTATGCTTTCAGTCCCTTATTCTGTGCATTTATATGCTTACTGTGAAATTCCATGTGGAATTAAGTTTAATTGAGTGAACCTGTAGACATCCCATTTTTGACCGACCTTAAGACTCAGACGTCACCGATTGAGCGCTTAGTGATGTTGCATATCGTGCTCGTTCAGAGGTTTCAAAGTCTCGGCTGCGAGCCTTGCCTTCGAACTTCCGGGCTTTTCTGTGCTTTGCCTCGGTTTGCGAACCAAGCTCTGTTTTCTCTATTTTCTCTTCCCGAAGGGAGGAAGAGGTCTCGTAGACCATCTCTCAGTGGCCGTAGGCTACATTTCGTGGTCGTAGGCCATTTTTCCCGTTTGGAGCCCGGTTCCCGATTTTTCGGAGCCGTTGGCCGTGTGCCTCGGTTCGGGACCGCTTAACTACCTCCGTTTGCTTCAGTTTTTGGCGCATACCTTATTTTCTCCCTTTTGAGGGACATTGTGGCTCGAGAGACCAACTTCGTGGTCAAACGCCACCTCCGGTGCTTAACAGTCAGTTTTCGGGGCCCTAGGCCGCGCGTTTTGGCCCTCGAACCTTCGTTTTACATCGATTTGAGTTCATTTTTGGCAGGGACCTTATTTTCATTGTTAGGAAGGTCGTAGAAGGGTGGGAGGCCAGCAATTGTTTTAAAGACTAGGTTTATTCCTTCATCGCTCTTTATCGCCCTTTTTCCTCGCTAGAAAGCTGACTTTTTCCATCCCCGGGCCACTTTTTCTGACTTTCCACCACACCATTGTGTTGTACACACCTGGGAGGCCACCAATATGACATGGCCGGCCAACAATTGTTCCTGACCCTTTTGAACCCCTCTAAAAAGTTGGTTTTTCTCTCTCCTGGTTCACATTTTCAGGGTTTTGACCACATAGCTGTGTTGTGCACACATGGGATGCCACTTTTTTGGGATGGCCGGCCACTAATTGTGATTGAACCTTTTGACCCTGGCCGGCCGGCCAGGGGAGGTGGCCGGCCGGCCACCTGAACCCTCTGAACCTGGCCGGCCATGACCCTCTCACCTGGTTTCTTACATCTGCACCCTCTGTTTCCTCCCAAATCCTGTATCCGATGGGGGTCTTTTGGGGGGAAAATTTGAATTTGATTTTCCCCCCCTTTTCTCCACTCCTCTCCTCTATAAAACCAGCCCCCCCAACTCATTTTCAAGGGTTACAAAAATTGTGTTGAGCCTTGCATACAACTCTCCCTCTCCCTCTCTTCTAAACCCTTCAAACCCTAAGGTTCTTGCACCCTTTACACTACAACCCATAGCACCACACCTCCACACTCCATTCCAGCCCTTTGAAGCTGATTTTCAGAGGTTGAGAGCCCCCAAACCTGGTCCAAGAGCTGTTGAAGGTTGGCTCTACAAGGGTGAGTCCCATTTTCCCTCTTTCTTGCCTTATTTTGCTTTATATTTTAGCTCCTTTTTCTTACTTTTTTGGGCTCCGACCCAAACTGTAAATAGTCATATTTTGAGCTCATCTCCATGTTTGATCAAGGGTCTTTCTCTGTTTGAGGTCTCCTCCTCACCCTTTGTGTTTAAACTCTCTTTTAGGCCTATTTTTGCATGATATTTTAGGCTTATTTTTGAGCTATTTTGGACTTGGTCATAAACTGTGAAATGTCTTTTTTTGAGTCCCTCTTCAACTTTGTTGAAGGGCTCTCCTCTGTTTGAGGTCATCTGCTACCACTTGTCTCTTTATCCCTCTTTTAGGCCTTTTTCTTGCATGTTGATTTAGCCTCACTTTTGTTCATTTTCGAGACTTGATGTAAACTGTAAAGTACCTTGTTTTGAGCCCCTCTTCAATTTTTTTGAAGGTCTCTTTGCCATTTGGGGCCAGCTTCTGTCCCTTGTCTCTATTCTCTCTTTTAGGGCCATTTTTGCATGATAGATTAGCCCTATTTGTGTTCATTTTTGAGACTTGTTATAAACTGGAAAAAGTCTTGTTTTGACATCATCTTCATGTTTTATTGAGGGTATTTTCTTATTTGAGATCACATGCTTCCTTGTATGCTTGATTCCCTCTTATTTTGAGCCTTACACCCTAGCCCTTGTTGCATGCCTTGTTTGACCTTCTAGCCACTGGAATCCAGTGGATTTCAGTGGCTTTGATGCTGTTTTGAGCCTCCAAATCAGAGGGGGGTGACCCCCTCTCACCTTGACTTGTTTGGTGGTCATTTTGGCCTTCCAAAGGGACCCCTCTTTGCATACTTCGAAGTCACATTTCAGGATCAATTTGGTGAGTTTTGGGACTACCATATTTGATTTCCAGACTTTTTTTGGTTATGCTTCATGTCTATCTTGTATGTGCCGAATAACTCCTTGCATGGCCCTCTAAAGGAGCTCCTCATTTTTGCACATGTTGGCTGCATTTCAGTGATTATTTGGTCATATTTCCATATGTTTTGTTCACTGATTTTTGCTAGTTTGGTGAGATTCCATGTACTTCATATACTTGCCATGTAAACCATGTTTGCTAGTCAAAATTGCATGCTACTTTAGCCTGTCTTGCTAGCACCTTTTGGCCATGCTTTGAACTAAGAAAGTTCATGTTTTGGGACTGCCTTGACTCTTTCTTTATGCTTCATGATCAAATAATGCATGCTTTGTATAGCTATAGGTCATTGCGTATGCCTAGTCTCGAATTTCGGGGTTCATCTCATGCATCGGGTGCCATATTGCCATGTTTCGGGGCTATTTAGCATCATATTTTAGTGCTAGAACTTGCATGTTTGAATGCCATATTTCATGCCTTGTTATGCCTTGTTAGAGTGGCATTTGTGCCTTAGGATCGGTCCTCGGTTTGCGTGCATGTGTGCACGCATTTCGAGTGTCTCATTTTCATCTTATGGCCACTGATGTGAGTGTGGCTGAGGTCCACTCATGTTGGTGTAAGTCCATCATGCATTGCGTATGCCATTTCGATTCATAGCATTGTGTATGCTAGGTTGCATGTTAGAGCATCGTGTATGCCATGATTACATCGTGCATCGTGTATGCCATCTCATAGCATCGTGTGTGCTAAGTTGTATATCAGTTGCATTCCTGCATGTCATGTATATTGCATTGTGCTCGGGATAAGAGTTAGCCCGAGCACGGGAAACGAGGGACGTTTCGTACTCCGAGTGACGGAATGTGTCTCAATTCCCTATCGCCGATACTCCGGATTATCCATGATGGAGTCTAGGCCTTGTTGTGTTTATGTGTGCATTCATTTCATATTACGTCGTGCAATTCGACTCCTCGGCCATCATACATCGATATGCGTGATTGGTGGCACGAGGATCGAGGACTATGCTCCCTGTAGAGTAGTCAAGCATACATATGTGAAAATACATTGCCATGCCCATTTCCTGGTCTCTGTTGCAGCAAATCAAAAATCGGCAATCTCTTGGGACTTCGCGCAATAGTCCGGGCTCAATTACAAACAGAGGCTAATCGGGGCATCGCAATGGATTTCCGCGCCAAGCAACCCGAACATGCATCATTCATCATCCGGAGCAGAGTCGAGGCAGTCCCCAACTTGCATGCTAAATTTACTGCTTTCCTAGATTAATTTGTTAATTAATTAGGATTTTGTATTTATTCGGACTGTAAATTATTCATTTGGGACTGTATATTATTTATTCGGACCCTCCGAGCGAGGGCACAATTGTAATAAGTGTGCGTGCGTGTGATGTATGTCTCCCAACCCCACGTCTTTCTCTCCATTTTATTTACCAGCTTATGATGGTTAGATTAGAGCATGTTTCAATTAGCATACAGTATGATAGCATGTTTGCATTCATTCATCTGTTTTGCATGCACCGGGCTCGGCACATCATACTAACTGCATTTGTATTTCAATTCCGAGTTGAATACATGTTAGCTGTAGCATTCCATATGCCATGTTTAGAATAGCCGAGCCTGCTATAGTTGCATTTTTGCATGCGTTGCATTAGGCATTCCTGTATAGTTAGGATCATGCATGGATTTCTAACATAGCTTCTTTTTTGACTTGGAGTACTCGGTAAGTTTTATGCTTTAGCATCCTTGCATGTGTGTGAGTGACTGCCATGATAGCATGCTTACCATGAGGCTATTTGCTTATGTGATATAACTGCCTGAATGCCTGTGGGTGAAATTTGGGTTATTTGGATTGAGACAAATCATCAACTGTGAGTTTTAAGCCCACTAGATAGTGGCAAAACCATGTTTTCTAAGACCACCCGAGGGTGGCAAAATCTGTATTTTAAGCCTACTTGTGGGTAGCAAACCATCTTTCAAAAACAAGCATGAAATGTTTTGTTCCAATTCAGGCGATCCAGTCTATACTTGTATGCTGTGCGCATCACATAGTAAATCTAGGCTAATAACCGGAATAAGAACACATAATGTTTTCAAAACTTGATATCATGGTTAGTAGAGGCCGATCTTTGATCGGGCGAGCGGGGGTGCTCACGAAGTGACCTTCCCCAATCGTACCCAAGTTCCCGAGCCGAGGCAACTTTGGTGATGACGGACACGTGGCCTTAGGCAACGAGTCAGGGTTTCCTAAATTTCTCAAAAAAAATATTTAGGTGGCGACTCTGTATCTGGCAAAGCAGTCCATGTTTGGCACTTCTTTTCTAAAAATCTGTTTTCTCAAAACGATTTGCCGGATTTGGACTCTTTGGTTCAGATTAAGAACCGTGACATTGAGTCCTTGAACTGTAGTGAGCTCAAAATGAACGGAACGGGGGACTCATCCCTCCCGGGGCGTTCGGGGACGTCTACAGTTTCTGGCGAATCTGCTGGGGATTTAAGAGAACTTGACTTGAACTCATGATATCTGGTTTTGACTACACTTGTGTGTTTCTTTGCATTGCATTTGGATTGGTGCGCCTAGGACACCGTGTTTGCCATCTGCTATTCTTGAGCGGTTTGCCAGAGGCTGCGTGCCATAAGGCTTACCGGTTACGGGCTCTACCAGTATGTGAACACAAACCCCCGGTTTTACCGGGGCACCCTTTTGACCATTCGACCTAGTGCATATTCGGATCCGTAGTGACCATTCCAAATTAGGACAAGTTGCTTACCCGATATAGGTTGTTTGAAACCGCTGCGTGCGTAGTGAAACCCTAGTTCCTGACAAAATAGGACAGGGAAACCCTACCCCAACATAGGGGTGTTTTGGCTCTCACTTGTCTGTTATGTGCTGTTAGAGTGCGTCTCTACAGGGAAATGCATGTATCAGTTTATGAGTTTAGGCATCAGGCTTGCGGGCATCAGTCAGTGTTTGAGAATTAGTTATCTGCGGGTATCGAATTCAGTCTTGGGGGACAGTGATTCAGGGATAATGATCAGTGTTTGAGGACAGTGTGTATTCAGCTTATCAACCGTGTGTTGTTATGCCCAGCTGTGTGTTGTGTATTTATTTTAAGCTGTTATGCTGTTCGTTTATCTGGTTATTTATTTCCTTATTGCTTTATTTATCTTTTTGCTAGGGCAGTTTTAGCACAATTGCTTCCGACCTAGTAGATATTCCCCAAGCACTTTGGACAAGAGGTCGTCGGCTCAATCGATTTGAGGATCTGATTGACGGACAGCCAGTGTTCCATTCTCTACCCCCGGTTGTCAGAAGAAGGCCAAGAAAGCACAGTGTGTCTGAGCAAAGGTTACCAGAGCAGTGGCCTACCCTAGCAGTGAACAGTCGGGCTGAGGTCTCGGTTTCTGCCATAGAAATACACATACCGGTTAGTCAGCAGGACCAGCAGAATATGGCTGGAATGGAAGAAATGATGCGCCAACTCCAAGAGAGCATGAAGCAAATGCAGGAGGACGCTGTCCGCCAAGCGAAATTCTCTAAATAACAGGCCACAATTATGGCCCAACAGGCAGAACTGATCACCCGGCTACAGCAGCAAGCCGGAGCATCAGCCTCACATCCAAATCCTCCCCCACCAGGGGTCCCGCTACCCGAGCAGACACCAACTACCCAGAATGTCCTGCCAAACATCCAAAACACCTTGCCGAATATCCAGAACATCCAGGAGGACACAGACCTTCCGACGGGGCCAGTCCCGTCCCCGCTTCCACCTCAATCATCCAAAGTACATACACCCGTCAACCACCCGGACTCTCCCTTCGAGTTCGAAGTAGACCCTACAGCGCTGAAATTAAGCAAGCTCGAGAAGCTATTCAATAAATCCCAAGGGGTAAAGGCTATCCCGGATATCGAGGACGGATATACCGATGTGGTCGTGACATTGCCGGACAGATTCAAAATGTCGCAGATCGATCGCTTCGATGGATCTGGGGATCCCATGGTCCACCTCCGGCTATTTTCAGATATACTGCGGCCAATGGGCCTAACCAGACCACATAAGCTTTCGCTATTTGGCCGGACCCTGTCGGGTGTGGCCGCTATTTGGTATGCGAAGTTGGAGGATGATGTCAAGAGAAGCTGGGATGAAATGGCCGAGGACTTTGTTGCGCAATACTCTTACAACACCCAGATCGAGATTACGACTTGAGATCTCGAAACAACAAGGTAGGAGCCCAAAGAGAGTTTCTCGGATTTCGTGACCCGGTGGAGGGCGAAGGCTTCGATGATGACTTTAAGGCCTACCGATAAGGACCAGATCAGGATGATTGTACGCAATCTCCAGCCGAAACTGATGCAAAAAATGATTGTACTCCCCTTCCCCACCTTTTCGGATCTACACGAGATGGGGGTGTAAATCGAAGATGTGATGAAACAGGGTCTGATTGACCAAGACAGGGAGCAACCCCGGAGAACCTTTAATCGTAACAACAATGCAGGCTCGAGTGGCGCTGCAACTGCAAGAACTTTGGAGGTAAGCATGGTCGCCATCATTCCCCCTCCCCTTCCAAGGCCCATGGCAGCCACACCCTTCTCCGGTGCATCCGGAAGCAATACACAGACCACGTACCAACCCAGAGGCCAAAGAACCTTCACCCCATTGTACATGCCTCTGTCCAAGGCTCTAGGGGTCTTAATCAGAAAAGGGCATCTGAAACCCTTAGAGCCGAGGCCGTTGCCAAATCCACTTCCCCCCATTCACAACCCAGCCACATACTGTGCATATCACCAGCAACACGGTCATGACACCGACCAATGCTTCAGATTGCGTCATGAGATTCAAGATCTCGTTGACAAACAGGTGATTTTGCCACCAGAAAGACCCAATGTCACAACCAACCCACTCCCTACACACAACCAAGCTCCACCTCCCAAAAGAATCAATTTTATCCAAACTGGGGTCGTGTCTTACGATCCTAGCATCTATATCACTCCTTCCCATCTACCTAAGCCGGAGGTGTTCCTTCCCGACTGCATTGACCTTTTGTGCATGATGGACATCTCCACAACCCAACCTGAGCCAATGGTGGTGGCTGTTGAAAAGAGTACATGGGAGATTGCAGAGGAGGATGAAACTGTTGAGTTAGGGTTTGAGCAGTCTGAGGATTTTGCTAGGGAAGCCTACGATCCGAGTGAGTACATTCTGTCAGCAGGCCAGTTTGAGCCCAGTGCAGAATTGCCAGAGAGAGCGGAACTGTGTGTGATCTAGGGGGATAGATTTGAGCAGGGGACAGAGGATTTGACGGCCGTAGAGGAGGACTTTGCCAAACTCTAGTTCTTCAATGACCAAGAATCAGGGGATGCGGCAGTCAACTGGTTTGAGTATAAGGAATAAGCAGAGGCTACCGGATGGCTGGATGACCAACCGGATGTTGTAGAATTCCATGAAGGCCCGGCAGAGGCAAGGGTATCAATTATGGCCGGAAGGGCCGGAAGTCAGAATATATTGCCGGAGAGCGCCGGTACAAAGAATTTCGTTCAGGACAGAAGCATTGTGAATACAGGGAAAGCTGAACAAGAGACTGCGCTGATGCAGGTGGAACAACAGGGTTCTGAGAGAACCGGGAAAGCCAAAACCCATGAAGGGATTGAAAATGCTGTGGGCACGAGGACAGAAGATGCTGTGAGCATGTGGGCTGAGAGTGCTGCGAGTACAATCATGCCGGAGCCAGACAGGTGCCTTTTGAATGCCAACGGAATGTGGTAGGAAGACGATGATTTGTGTCTTACCCATACAGACGAGGATTGGGGGAGCAATCAACCTAACGACACCTGGTATCTCGACGAAGTTGACCATATGACAAGAAGCGGGCGGTACTTCAAGCCCCCGCACCTAGACCAACCAGAGGTATCTGGGAAGGATAAAGAAGCTGAAAAACAGAAAGAGAAGCAGATTGAAGAAGAAGCTGTACTGAAGCAGTTAAAGAAGATACAAGTAGACATCTCCATCTGGGGACTGCTTATGGCGTCACGAGTGCACAGACAGGCTGTCCTATCTGCTATGGACAAGGCTAAACTCTCTATAGATACCACACCAGAGCAGCTAGTTGGACTGGTCTTTCCGGGAGGAGGTTCCCCGATGTTAACCTTTTCAGACAAAGAACTGCGGCCTGAGGGCGCAAATCATAACAAAACATATACTCGAACTCTCTGGATGTTGGATGTAGAGACAAGTGGTGCCAGTGGTTCTTGTCGACACGGGACCCGCCATTAATGTGTGCCCGTCAAGGACGGCATATGCAATCGGGTTAAAGCCCGCGGACTTCGTGCCGACTACTCAAGTGATCAGAGCCTATGATAACACCAGCAGGGAGGTGATGGGGACTGTCAAAATTCAGACCCAGGTTGGTCCAGGACAACACAACATTGAATTCCATGTCTTGGACCCTACAACCTTTAACCTACTCTTGGGGCGGACCAAGTGAAGGCAGTCTCTTCCACTTTACATCAGATGTTGAAATACCCCTCACGGAAAGGGAGTAGCCATTGTTTTCGGGAATTCATCGATCCATCCACCGCCGGAGAGGTATCTACACCAGTCTAGAAATTGAGCACGGCACGGAGGAATGGTTCTTGTCAGGTTTACCTAGCCGAGGCTCGGGTAGTGCAAAATATCATGGCTGTTAATGAGGAGTGTACGTCAGTGCTCAATCTGTATACCTCATGAACAAGCTACAACACATCCCCGGGATGGGATTAGGAAGAGCGGCCGGAAGGCGCGTCGCAGCATTGGCCGAAGTGCCACATAACCCTCATACCTTTGGATTGGGTTATCAGCCCACCAAAGAAGATTGGGATGCGAAAGGGAAGGAAATGGCTGGAAGAGCCAGAGCAAAGAAGGCGGGGAAGCCTTTTGACTTAATACACCGGCCCATTTAGGGTACCCTGAACGGACGTTTCGTCCGGGAGGGGGAGGACTTTCCGTTTTGTGGCTTCCCCGAGCCGTGGCTGAATGCGGAGAAGAAGCGTGTGCCAGGCTTCGAGATTTTCTTTGACCTACAATTATTCGGGGATGACGTTGCCGAAGAGCAGACAGACCCATCAGCTGAGGTTGAGCAGTGTAAGACAGTGGACTCCGAGGGCGCTGAAATTGAAATGGGGGTAGCACTGGCAAGTCTACTTTCAGATCCTCCGATCGACCATAAGTGCTTGGGGGATAACTTCTCGGTTTCCATGATTGGGGATGAAACGGCTGTGGGCCTATCAGCAACTATTTTGGATGCATCTATCGCACCCTCTCCACTTGGCAATACGAAGAGGGATTTTTGTCCAGCAGCACCGGGTCAGGTAGTGAGCCGGAATCTGATTCCACCGAATCTTGTGAGTCGGAATCAGGTTCCAGCTCGACTGAGTCTGAGTCTGGTAATCCTGGGGATGATAACCCGGATGCCACAGTTTTGTCCAGGTCGTCTTTTTCTTTCTCATTTGAGTCTGTTGTAACCGAGAATTCGGACGATTTGGATGTGCTTAATGAGAATCAAGTAACTGTGGTTTCTGAGTACTTTTCTGTGCCCTTGATTTATTGCATTAACTCAGACTTTCAAAACTTTGATGAAAACGACGAGGACGAAATTCCTCCGGTTTTGCAACGCTTAATTGAACAAGAGCAGGAGAGGTTTGTCAAACCCTTAATGGATGAAATCACTACCGTGAATATTGGTACTGAGGAGGACCCGCGGCTGGTCCAGATCGGGTCCACGTTGTCTTCGGAGGAACGCGAGCGCTTAGTCGCTTTATTAAAAGATTTCAAAGATGTTTTCGCGTGGTCCTACGAAGACATGCCTGGGATCGATCCTGAGATTGTACAGCACCGGATCCCCCTTGACCCCGAGGCCCGACCGTCAAACAGAAACTCAGGAGGATCGCCCGGACTGGGCTCTCAAGATTAAGGAAGAGGTCACCAAGCAAATCGACGCACGCTTCCTGCTGGTATCCGAATACCCGACTTGATTGGCCAACATTGTTCCGGTGCCAAAGAAGGATGGCAGGATCCGGGTATGCGTGGATTTCAGGGATTTGAATAGAGCTAGTCCGAAGGACAACTTTCCATTGCCACATATCGATGAGTTAGTGGACTTCACAGCAGGGCATGCTTTGTTTTCTTTCATGGATGGCTTCTCAAGATACAACCAGATAGTGATGGCACCCGAAGACCAGGAAAAGACTGCATTCACCACCCCATGGGGGACATACTGCTACAGAGTAATGCCGTTTGGGTTAAAGAACGCTGGAGCTACTTATCAACGAGCCGCGACCACAATATTGCACGACATGATCCACAAAGAGGTTGAGGTGTATGTGGACGACATGATTGTCAAGTCCAAAGAAAGAGAGGGCCACTACACCGCCTTGCAAAAGTTCTTTCAAAGGATCAGAGAATTCCGGTTACGGCTGAATCCTCAGAAATGTACGTTCGGTGTTACAACGGGAAAAATGCTGGGGTTTCTGATTACACAGAGAGGTATCGAAGTCGACCCTTCCAAAATCAAGGCCATCCTAATGCCACCACCAAGGACTGAAAAGGAGGTGCGAGGCTTTCTGGGTAAAGTGCAATTCATAAGACGGTTTATCTCAAAATTAACCTTGACTTGTGAACCACTTTTTGGTCTCCTGAAGAAAGGCCAGAAATTCCAATGGAACGGCCGATGCCAAGCTGCTTTTGAACAAATCAATGAATACTTACAGAACCCGCCCGTGTTGTCGCCGCCAGAGTCGGGGAAACCGTTGATATTGTATCTTTCAGTGACTGAGACTACAATGGGCTGTATGCTCGCGCAAGAATCAGAGGACAAAGCGGAGAAAGCCATCTACTATCTGAGCAAGAAGATGCTAGAGTATGAGACTCGCTATACACCGCTGGAGAAGGCTTGCTTAGCTTTGGTATGGGCTACCAGGAAGCTGCGGCACTACCTGTTAGCTCACTCCGTAATGTTGGTTTCACGACTCGATCCCATCAAATATCTTTTCGAGAAACCAGCACTTACGGGTAGGCTAGCTCGTTGGTTGCTGTTGCTCTCCGAATTTGATTTGAAATATGTAACACGCAAGTCAGTCAAGGGAAGAGCAGTAGCAGAATTCTTAGCCGACCATCCGGTAGAAGGGGGTGAAGCAGTCGAGTACTTATTCCCAGATGAAGCTATTTTGCATATCGACGATGAAACTTGGACGATGTACTTTGACGGAGCGTCAAATCAATACGGGTATGGGATAGGAGTGTTGCTGATAGCACCCGACAATTCCCGTATCCCTCTAGCCTTCAAAACTCCGGTTCAAAGTCTCGAACAACGAAGCAGAATATGAGGCATGCATTGCCGGTCTAGAAGCAGCCCTGGAACTAGGGCAAGACGGTTGGACGTCATCGGGACTCGAACCTTGTTGTGTCTCAAGCAAAAGGAGACTGGAAAGTCAAAGAAGAAAAGATGATGATGTATCACCAGACCTTGGACTTGTTAATTCCTCGGTTTGAGAAGCTAAACTTTGCTCATCTACTAAGAGAGAACAACAGGTTCGCAGATTCTTTAGCAACTCTATCTTCCATGATAGACATCCCGTTCGGAGTCCGGATGCGTCCAGTCATCATTGACCAGAAATTTACGCCAGCCTACGAGTCGATTGCTGCTATAGATGAGGTTCAGGACGAAAACCCCTGGTATTACGACATTTGGAATTTCCTGGGAAGAAAAGCATACCCGCCAGGGGTAAATGCCAAGGATAAAGGGCAATCAGAAGAATGGCCGTTCAGTTCATCATCTGTGGGGGTAAGCTGTATAAGAGAGGTCATCTGGGAATGCATAAGCTGTGTGTCGATGCCGAAGAATCAAAGCGTCTAATGGAAGCCATCCATGGGGGGAATGCGGTGCGCACATGAATGGAGTAATGCTAGCACGGAAGATCCTCAGACAGGGTTACTACTGGTCCACCATGGAGGAGGATGTATCGGCTTTGTTCGGCGATGCCACAAATGTCAAATTCATGCAAATCGATGAACATTCCGCCGTCAAAGGCTGTACAATATGACTTCGCCATGGCCATTTTCAGTCTGGGAATTGATGTGATCGGGGCTGTCACTCCGAAGGGGTCGAATAGGCATGAGTTCATCCTAGTCGCGATAGATTATTTTACAAAGTGGGTTGAGGCCCAATCTTATGCGGTGTTGAAGGCTTCGCATGTTGCAAAATTTATCAGAAACAACATTATCTGTCGCTACGGAGTCCCAAACGAGGTTATTTCAGATAACGGTTCCCACTTCAAGAAGGAGGTGATTGATTTGTTGGAAAAATACAACGTGGCTTTTCATAAGTCATCTACCTATCGGCCGCAAACCAATGGAGCGGTTGAAGCCGCCAACAAGAATATCAAACACATACTGCAGAAGATGGTGGAAACCTACCGGGACTAGCCAGATAAGCTACCGTTTGCTCTGTGGGGCTACCGGACTTCAATCAGAACTTCTACTGGGGCGACTCCGTATTCATTGGTTTATGGGATGGAGGCCGTTCTACCTATCGAGATTGAGGTTCCGTCATTGCGAGTATTGGCTGAGTGTCAAATAGCCGAAGCAGATTGGCAGCAGAGCAGGTTTGAGGAACTCATGCTCTTTGATGAGAGAAGACTGAAAGCACTGTACCATGTTCAAGGTTATCAGCGCAGAATTGCCCGGGCTTTCAACAAGAAAGTGAAGTCCAGGAATTTAAAGGAAGGAGATTTGGTACTCAAGGACAACGAGCTCCCATCCACGACCCAAGGGCAAGTTCAGACCCAATTGGACTGGTCCCTACATCATTAAGTCTATCTGGTCAGGTGGAGCTGTGGTTCTGATGGATCTAGATGGCTTGGAGTTCTCACAACCGATCAATATGGACAAGTTGAAGAAATATTACCCTTGAGAGGCTCGCTAGGCCGAAAACCCGAAAGGGCGACCTAGGCAAAACTCAGAGCACAAAAAATTTGAAATTATAAAAACTGAGCTCGCAAGGTTGAAAACCCGCAAAGGGCGGCCTTGGCAAAAGTTAGAGCGTAAAAGGAGAGTGAAAATACCCGAGTGAACCCAAGCCTGAACTACGTAAGGCTTGATTCCCATCTTTGGGATACGTAGGCAACTTCATCCTGAAGTTCAGCCATAAACTTTTCCCCGATCAACTTTGTCCATTTGATCATCTCAGTCATCTTTGTCCATCAGCATTCATCGTAATCTCCGGTGCAGTGCTTCTCAGACTAGGGGCAACTTTCCGTTGCTGTGCAGTGCTGCGGTACTATTCAGACTAGGGGCAACTTTCCAGTTGCTAGGATCCGGGGTTGTGCATCTCAGTGACAGATCTCAGGCGTGTCCAGTTCTGATCCATATCGAAAATGGTTTTGAAAAGTTTTAATGAAAGTTGACTTTGTTCAAATTAATCTTTTTACAACTAAGACCATTTTTGGACCAAAGCGGAAAATTTTCAGTACCACAACCTTCAATTTCGTTGATTTCAATACAGAGTTCTCCTGCTCTTGCATACAAATTGAAGTTGCTTTTTATTATATCCATAAAGAAAACTTGAAAGTACTAGTAAAGCAATAAATCCGGGGCATAGTCAAGTCAGGTGTCCCTGCGCCCCCTCCCAGAGCTGGTCGAAGCCTCTGATGCCAAGCTGGGCCCAATCTGTGCCTCTTCATTGAGCCAATCCAAGCACTCATCAGACAAAGTGTAACTGAAAGTGGGAGGAGGGGCCATGAGCTCTCTAGTCCTCCATGCTGTGGCATACCGGGCAAGCTGTGCGCCTCGAACCGAGAATGTGGCAGGATACTCTATCCCCTCTGGCGGGCAAGTCTGATCATGATCGAACTGACGCTGGAACCGGAACGGAAAGTAGAACACACAGTGGGTCAGACCAATCAACTGGATCCCAGTCTGCCGGGACATGCTATAGCTCATTGCTGGGAGATTGAGCCAATGACAGCGCCAAGCAATGCAATCCGCCGACAAATTGCACATCCAGTCAAACCACCACCCCTCATCAGGGGCATCGACTAGGCATTGTTGAAAGAAGTAGCCGCGAGCTGAGTAGGCTGGGCAAGAGTCCACAACCTGCAATTTATCCATCAACCATACCTGGGGAGGGATGAAAAATGAGAGAATAAAGAATAGAAAGATGTACGATGAGAGAAAAGTGAGGAAAGAGTTTTGTGAGGAAAAACGAGCCTGAAGGCTGAGTGATGTGAGCAAGATATATGTGAGATTGGGTGGGAAACATTACCTGCAGCAGTAGTGGACTCCCCGCAAATCTGGTCGTCTCCCGGCGATAGAAAGCATCTAAGCCCATCAGTGTCTCGGCCAAGGTCATGGCGATGCAGCTCTTTCCTTCCTTCAGGCCTTGAGCAACTTCAATCAGACGAATGCTAGATCCACCGAAGCCCGGGGAAAGCAGAAAGTGAGACAGCAGGCACAAGTAGAGGGCATGTTGTCGGAAACCTTGCCAGTGATGGTTGCCGCGGTCACCGACCTCAGAAAAGCGATGAATCAAGCCGAGGATGTCTAGTTCCCCATTACAGATCAGAGACCGAGCGTCATGCATGGTGAGCCCACACATCCGCCCTAAAGCTTGGGCGTGGCCGAAGCGAAACTGAGGCAAGATCTCTTCATAGCGTTCAGATTCCATCAAAACTTGAAAATCTTCGAAAGTTGGACATACCTCTTGCCCACCGAAGCTGAACACATGTGTTACCGGGTTCCAAAACCTCGCTGCGGCATGAAGGAAGGGAAGGTGCAGCGGAGTGTGGCTCAGCGTGAATAGTGCATTCAAGCCGAAGCCTCGGAAGTTCAACTTTTCCGAGCCATCTAGAGAGGCGATCCAAGTTGTGAGATTTTCGACGAGAAACGCCTCTATTTTGGTGCAAAACTGAGATGAAATGAATCAACCACGAGGCTAGAGCTTTTAAAGAGGATAAGACACTATTCGGGGGACATGTGTCACAAAACTGGTGGTTGCTGAGCTAGGTGGCCGGCCGGCCACCTTTTCTGGCAGGCCGGCCACCCCCTTCCCGTCAAATGCAAAAAGCTGGCCGGCTAGCTCCCAAAGGTGGCCGGCCATGCTCCAATATGTGCCTTTGGTCCTGTTTTACCATATAGAAGGAAATTCCAAGCATTTCCATGCATCGGGAGTGTTAAAGGCCTCCATTTCCCTCAGTTTCGGATGCGTTCCGTCACCCAGATCGTCCGAAATACATTTTGTTTGTAAAGTTGCTACTAAGTTTTGCTTATCGAGTTGTTAAGTTTTGTCGAGCTGTCGAGTTTCATGCATCGAGTTGTTACTTTTTGTTTAAATTTGTTGTGCCTTATTTATCGAGTCGTCAACTTTGTTGTGTTTTGCTTATCGAGTTGTAAACTTGCTAAGGTTTTGTTATTTCTTAGTAAGTTGAGTTGTTTAGTTTGTTGTGTCGGTTCACTACCTGACTAGGCAAATACACAAACGCACAATTCCAATCAATCTCATTTTTGGTGCAAAATGATGCGATGCGATGCTAAGAACATAAAATACAACACTTTTGAACAAAAGCTGTTTCATTGCATCATGCTTCCTTTTTACAACAAGGATACAAGTTTTACAGAAAATAAAACTACCTAACAATGTGCAATGTGCTACAACTACTAGTAAAAAGGTAAATAAAACAGAAAACAACTGCATCAATGCTCTCAAGAGCAGGAATAAGAGGCCCTCTTCATCCTCTTCTGCGAAGCAGCCTCTGCACCACCGGCACCATCTGAGTCGGAGCTGCCATCCTCGGAACCCTCCTCAGCCTCATCTCCACTACCGGAACCAGGATCAGAGCCATCCTCTCTGTCAGCAGATGTCTCTGACTGGGGATCTGCAGCCTCCTCCTCCTCCTCCTCCTCCCTGGGCTCCTCCTCTATGATGTGCGCCCTGCGTCTACTTCGTCCGCGAGACGACTCCCCTCTCCCAGCCCCTCGAGAAGGCCTAGATGGCCCAACTCCTCGGGAAGATCCAGATGGCCCGGCCTGTGACTGAGCATACACTGGAGGCATCTGAAAATGAAGAATGCAGTTTGAATACATCAGCCAAAACATGTATATCAGATATAGATGCAAGCAAACTACACAGAGTGGGTGCATGCAGGTACAATACGTAAATGTGGTGTGTGTCAGATGTGCTCTACACAGGCAACCTATCAATGCAGTAAAATGTTCAAAATCAGCATGTCATCAGAAGTATGATAAATGCCAGAAAACTAAAGGGTACCTGGAAACCCATGATGGACAACTGCGCCTCTCTCCGCAGGACCATGCCCTCAAGTGAGGCTACCATCCCAAGCACCTCATCCATGTACTCCCTAGGTGGCTGCAGAAACAAGCTCAAGTCATCAATGAATAAACAAATGCCAAAATATCTGTGTGATAAATGGAAAACAGCGGAACATACCGGTGGTGAGTCAGGGTCACTGACATATCGGTGGCCAGGCATCGGAGGCTCTATCGGAATCGGAATCGGGGAGGTGGTCCCATATTGCCATCCCATCAACTCAGTCGGCATATCTGGCCATCCAGGATGATGATGAGTCGGAGGAATCGGGGGAACCAGTCCACCCCCACCTCTAGATGTGCCAGCCCTGCTGGTGGAAGGGACACCTGCAGCCCGAGCCCTGCTCGATGAGGGCATACCAGCAGACCTCCCCGTCGGGGTACGGACTCCCGTCAGCGGAGGCATCAAGTAGGTGTGACGGTAGGTCGTGTACTCCCCCTGCTCCAGATGTAGGAAGGCATCGGTACCTAGCATAGCATCAACGACATCCTGGGGAGAGAGGCTATCAGCGGTCCGCATATCGTCTGGAGGCGCTGAAGGAATGTCCTGCTCAAGGTGGCCCCATACCTGATGCAAGAAGCGATCTCCCAAAAGCCAGGCCCTCCCAACTGGCCCCTCAAACAAGATCCTGTACCGAGAGGCCCCCCCATACTCCGGCAAAATAGAATCGGAGGTCTCTGCCTAAAGGCGCCCAGGGCTGTCACGTGATCTGCGGATAACCAATGCATAAGCTGATCAGAAATTGTGAATGTGCAAGATTGGAAACATGAAGAACTGAGAGTTCTGAAATACCTCCGATGACCGCACTGTGTCAAAGTATTGCCGTAAATAGAGAAGAGACTCCCGAGGTCTCGGCCGGTACTGGCCCTCGAATACGAGTGAATACGGGGTCGTGAGGGGCACCTCCACTATAAGCTCCGGAGCCAGTGTCGGGAAGTATGCGTAGACCCATAACTGTGAGAAACAGAGCAATAGTCATCAGAATACAGAGTGCTGAGTGCAGGATGTAAATACAAAATGCTGAGAGCAAAGTACAAGGTACAGAATGTAAAGTGCGTCGTGTGTGCAATGTACAAATAATGAGAAGCAGAAATGTAAATCAAGAGGGCAGAAAGTACCTCCCAGGCCCTCCAATAGCCGCCAACCATGTTCCCCCGTCCGCGGGAGGTCGCGCTCATATAGCAGTAAAGGGTAGCCAAGCTGGCGCCGCCCCAATCATACCGGCTAACCAGTGAAAGGTCTACTAGAGCGCTCAAAAGATATAGCCCGACGGTGTTCCCCCTATCGGCAAACAGAGTGGTGCCAAAGAGGAACATCAGGAATCCGTGAGTATACTGTGCCACCTCCTCGGGAGTCTCAGGCTCCATCTCCGGCCTCCTGAAATGGGAAGAGAACCAGGTGTATCGGACTCTGCCCGAAGATCGATCAACTGGCGGGCGAGCCCCCAATAAGTATAACCAAGTGGCCTCTCACTGGCCCATATCCTCGTCATATGGAATGGCCCAGCCTCCCACATCAAGGCCCGTCAGTACGGCGAAGTCAAATGGGGTCATAGTCATGTCCCCGGTGGCAGAGAAATAGAAAGAATTGGTGGTGTCCCACCATCTCTCTACCAAAGCACCCATCAGTGTCCTACTGGCAGGACAGCGAGATATCCCGGTGCAAAAGGGCCCAAACCCCGCCACGTCAACCAAATCCCGGACAGCCTCCGGGAGCTCTGCATACCACTCTCTCGCTGCGACGGAGCCATATCCTTGCGCAGTCCGAGCAGTCACCTGCATTCAGGATGAGCACATGTATTCAGTTTCAGAATGAGATGAATAAGCTATGTGCAAATGAAATGAATAAGCTGCGTGCAAGTGAAATGTATGAGCTGTGTGCAAAATTGAATCAGATACAGAATCTGGGCTGCATGTTCAGAAAATTCAAAGTTCGAGCTGTGTGTTCAACATCAAGTATTTGAGTTGTGCGTTCAGATTTCAGAATCAGTGAGCTGTGTGTTCATCTCAAAGTTTGGGCTGCGTGTTCAACCCTCAATCAGTGTGTGCTGTGTGTTCACCTCAACAACGGACTGTGTGTTCATCTCAATCAGTTTGGGCTGCGTGTTCAACTCTCAATCGATGTGTGCTGCGTATTCACCTCAACAATGAGCCGTGTGTTCAGAATTTAAGTGTTGGGCTGCGTGTTCAACTCTCAATTAGTGTGTGCTGCGTATTCACTTCAACAATGAGCCGTGTGTTCAGAATTTAAGTGTTGGGCTGCGTGTTTAACTCTCAATCAGTGTGTGCTGCGTGTTCACCTCAACAATGAGCCGTGTGTTTAGAATTTAAGTGTTTGGGCTGCGTGTTCAACTCTCAATTAGTGTGGGCTGTGTGTTCATCTCAAAGAGTGTGTTGTGTGTTCATCATCAAGTATTTGAGCTGTGCGTTCAGATTTCAAAATCAGTGTGGGTTGTGTGTTCACCTCAACAATGAGCCGTGTGTTCAGAATTCAAGTATTTGAGCTGTGTGTTCAGATTTCAATCAGTATGGGCTATGTGTTCATCTCAAAGTGTGTGCTGTGTGTTCATCATCAAGTATTTGAGCTGTGTGTTCAGATTTCAAAATCAGTGTGGGCTGTGTATTCATCTCAAAGTTTATGTTGTGTGCTCAACGTCAAGTAGGTGTGCTGTATGTTCAGATTTCAAAAGTATTGGGCTGTGTGTTCAATTCTTAACAAGTGTGTGCTGTGTGTTCACAACCAATATACGGGCCGTGTGTTCAGAAAGTCGGAGTGTTTGAACTGTGTGTTCAAGATGCAAACGAAATACGGTGCTATGGACTAAACATTCAAAACAAGCTGTGTGCTTGAGTGAGCAAATAAACATAGCAAAAGCACAAAATACACAGAAAATGCAGAATACATTGCAGAAAATGTAAAAGTGAAGTAAATACCTCTCGTGCCTCATGAGAGAGATGGGACTCCGGCTCTCGCAAAAGCAGATCCCTAGGCGCTCGATCATCAAAATCAGTGAAGTGGTAGAAAACCGCCTGAGGAAGGACGTGCTCCTGAGGATGATACCTCTCGGGATCAAACGGCCGAACTCTTGGGGGTAGAGCCATAATATCTGGATCACCCCCGACACCTGGAGGACCTCCGCCCTGTGGAAAATGACCCGCCATCTCGAAAAATCTGCAAAAAGGAGTAAAAATGAGCAAAATGAGCAAAAATTGGAAAAAGTCAACAAAAGTCAACTCTCGGAAAATGAAAAAGTCAACAAAAGTCAACTTTCGAGAAAATCTTCCAAATGTTGAGACAAACTTACCTCAAGTGGTGAAAATGAGAAAAGAAGCCCCGAAATCAAAATTTAATCGGTTCAAAGTGAAGAGAACTGAAAGTTTTCGCGAAAACAACTTGCGTGGGGCGTTGGAAAACGCGTATAGAGCGCAGATCTGAGAGAGAAAATGGTTTGGGAAGGAGGAGAGAGCAATTTCGGAGCTGCACTTGTGAGGAAAAGTGCTTTGGATGAGCACATTTTAAGAAAAGAGAGCAAAAAGACCAAACTGCCCCGGATTTGGCCTAGGTGGCCGGCCAGCCACCTTTTCTGGCAGGCCGGCCACCCCTCTCCCAAAAACATGGCCGGCAGCCTCCCCCTGGGAATAAAACCGGCCGGTGGTGTCCCCCATGTGGCCTCCAAGGTCTCTGCAAATTTTGGTGATGATTGGAGTCCCCGGGACCTAAAAAAGTACAAGAGAAGTGCACTTTCCGTTGCAAAATCGCTCCGCCGGGACTTCAACTCCAACCTTCGATGCGTTTCTTATCGTTACTCGTCGAAAGTGAGATGTATCCTTTTTGAACATGTTGTGACCCCTCCGGGAGGTGAATCGGAGGCCTGTGCATTCTAGTTTACACTTATGTATATCACTTGCATTCTCATGCGTATACTTGCATTGTTATGCACGTTTCCTCGATATTATCACGCCTCCATGCTTAAACTTGCGTTGTCACACGCGTTTCTTCTCGCATTGCGATGCACTCACCCATCGACACCACGTTTGTCTGCATTCGATGTCACGTTGAACATATGTTATTAAATATGTTGTGCTTGTTGAGTTTCTTCCTTTTACAGGCATGATATTGTATGTACGGTTCATTTGAGGCTGGTGCGACCAGACGAATCGCGCAGGTATCATATCTTCTCCGTGTGAGACGTGGCAAGAGTTGAACAATTCTCCGCATTCTTAACTGCATGAAATGTAGTTGTTGCTTTGCATCCTTGCTTAAAACTGTTGCATCTATTTGTGAATATTTGCTTCATTACAGCTTACTGCATTTGCATGATCATTGAGTTACATCCGACTTTGTGCATATCGCTTTGCATTTTGCCCCCTGCCTGCGGGCATGCCTGCGGGCACATCTTGGTTTATCTTGCCTGTTTGTCTAAGTCTTCGGCCTTGTCAAAAATGGGTCGTCTCTGGGCTTTGACATTCACTCCCGTCACTTATGACTTCCGAGTTCTGTCAAAGAGGGGCAACTGTAGACACCCAATTTTTGACCGACCTTAAGACTCAGACGTCACCGATTGAGCGCTTGGTGATGTTGCATATCGTGCTCGTTCAGAGGTTTCAGAGTCTCGACTGCAAGCCTTGCCTCTGAACTTCTGGGCTTTTCTGTGCTTTGCCTTGGTTGCGAACCAGGCTCTGTTTTCTCTGTTTTCTCTTCCCGAAGGGAGGGAGAGGTCTCGTAGACCATCTCTCAGTGGCCGTAGGCTACGTTTCGTGATCGTAGGCCATTTTTCCCGTTTGGAGCCCGGTTCCCGGTTTTTCGGAGCCGTTGGCCATGTGCCTCGGTTCGGGACCGCTTAACTACCTCCGTTTGCTCCGGTTTTTGGCGCATACCTTATTTTCTCCCTTTTGAGGGACACTGTGGCTCGAGAGACCAACTTCGTGGTCAAACGCCACCTCCGGTGCTTAACAGTCAGTTTTCGGGGCCCTAGGCCGCGCGTTTTGGCCCCCGAACCTTCGTTTTACATCGGTTTGAGTTCATTTTTGGCTGGGACCTTATTTTCATTGTTAGGAAGGTCGTAGAAGGGTGGGAGGCCAGCAATTGTTCTAAAGACCAGGTTTATTCCTTTATTGCTCTTTATCGCCCGTTTTCCTCGCTAGAAAGCTGACTTTTTCCATCCCCGGGCCACTTTTTCTGACTTTCCACCACACCATTGTGTTGTACACACCTGGGAGGCCACCAATATGACATGGCCGGCCAGCAATTGCTCCTGACCCTTTTGAACCCCTCTAGAAAGTTGGTTTTTCTCTCTCCTGGTTCACATTTTCAGGGTTTTGACCACATAGCTGTGTTGTGCACACATGGGAGGCCACCTTTTTGGGGTGGCCGGCCACTAATTGTGATTGAACCTTTTGACCCTGGCCGGCCGGCCAGGGGAGGTGGCCGGCCGGCCAGGGGAGGTGGCCGGCCGGCCACCTGAACCCTCTGAACCTGGCCAGCCATGACCCTCTCACCTGGTTCCTTACAGCTACACTCTCTGTTTCCCCCCAGATCCTGTATCCGAGGGGGGTCTTTTGGGGGGGAAAATTTGAATTTAATTTTCCCCCCCTTTTCTCCACTCCTCTCCTCTATAAAACCAGCCCCCCCAGCTCATTTTCAAGGGTTACAAAAATTGTGTTGAGCCTTGCATACAACTCTCTCTCTCCTTCTCACTCTCTTCTAAACCCTTAAACCCTAAGGTTCTTGCACCCTTTACACTACAACCCATAGCACCACACCTCCACACTCCATTCCAGCCCTTTGAAGCTGATTTCCAGAGGTTGAGAGCCCCCAAACCTGGTCCAAGAGCTGTTGAAGGTTGGCTCTACAAGGGTGAGTCCCATTTTCCCTCTTTCTTGCCTTATTTTGCTTTATATTTTAGCTCCTTTTTCTTACTTTTTTGGGCTCCGACCCAAACTGTAAATAGTCATATTTTGAGCTCATCTCCATGTTTGATCAAGGGTCTTTCTCTGTTTGAGGTCTCCTCCTCACCCTTTGTGTTTAAACTCTCTTTTAGGCCTATTTTTGCATGATATTTTAGGCTTATTTTTGAGCTATTTTGGACTTGGTCATAAACTGTGAAATATCTTTTTTTGAGCCCCTCTTCAACTTTGTTGAAGGGCTCTCCTCTGTTTGAGGTCATCTGCTACCACTTGTCTCTTTATCCCTCTTTTAGGCCTTTTTCTTGCATGTTGATTTAGCCTCACTTTTGTTCATTTTTGAGACTTGATGTAAACTGTAAAGTGCCTTGTTTTGAGCCTCTCTTCAATTTTGTTGAAGGTCTCTTTGCCATTTGGGGCCAGCTTCTGTCCCTTGTCTCTATTCTCTCTTTTAGGGCCATTTTTGCATGATAGATTAGCCCTATTTGTGTTCATTTTTGAGACTTGTTATAAACTGGAAAAAGTCTTGTTTTGACATCATCTTCATGTTTTATTGAGGGTATTTTCTTATTTGAGATCACATGCTTCCTTGTATGCTTGATTCCCTCTTATTTTGAGCCTTACACCCTAGCCCTTGTTGCATGCCTTGTTTGACCTTGTAGCCACTGGAATCCAGTGGATTTCCAGTGGCTTTGATGCTGTTTTGAGCCTCCAAATCAGAGGGGGGTGACCCCCTCTCACCTTGACTTGTTTGGTGGTCATTTTGGCCTTCCAAAGGGACCCCTCTTTGCATACTTCGAAGTCACATTTCAGGATCAATTTGGTGAGTTTTGGGACTACCATATTTGATTTCCAGAGTTTTTTTGGTTATGCTTCATGTCTATCTTGTATGTGCCGAATAACTCCTTGCATGGCCCTCTAAAGGAGCTCCTCATTTTTGCACATGTTGGCTGCATTTCAGTGATTATTTGGTCATATTTCCATATGTTTTGTTCACTGATTTTTGCTGGTTTGGTGAGATTCCATGTACTTCATATACTTGCCATGTAAACCATGTTTGCTAGTCAAAATTGCATGCTACTTTAGTCTGTCTTGCTAGCACCTTTTGGCCATGCTTTGAACTAAGAAAGTTCATGTTTTGGGACTGGCTTGACTCTTTCTTTATGCTTCATGATCAAATAATGCATGCTTTGTATAGCTATAGGTCATTGCGTATGCCTAGTCTCGAATTTCGGGGTTCATCTCATGCATCGGGTGCCATATTGCCATGTTTCGGGGCTGTTTAGCATCATATTTTAGTGCTAGAACTTGCATGTTTGAATGCCATATTTCATGCCTTGTCATGCCTTGTTAGAGTGGCATTTGTGCCTTAGGATTGGTCCTCGATTTGCGTGCATGTATGCACGCATTTCGAGTGTCTCATTTTCATCTTATGGCCACTGATGTGAGTGTGGCTGAGGTCCACTCATGTTGGTGTAAGTCCATCATGCATTGCGTATGCCATTTCGATTCATAGCATTGTGTATGCTAGGTTGCATGTTAGAGCATCGTGTATGCCATGATTACATCGTGCATCATGTATGCCATCTCATAGCATCGTGTGTGCTAGGTTGTATATCATTTGCATTCCTGCATGTCATGCATATTGCATTGTGCTCGGGATAAGAGTTAGCCCAAGCACGGGAAACGAGGGACGTTTCGTACTCCGAGTGACGGAACGTGTCTCAATTCCCTGTCGCCGATACTCCGGATTATCCATGATGGAGTCTAGGCCTTGTTGTGTTTATGTGTGCATTCATTTTATATTAAGTCATGCAATTTGACTCCTCAGCCATCATGCATCGATATGCGTGATTGGTGGCACGAGGATCGAGGTCTACGCTCCCTGTAGAGTAGTCAAGCATACATATGTGAAAATACATTGCCATGCCCCTTTCCTGCTCTCTGTTGTAGCAAATCAAAAATCGGCAATCTCTTGGGACTTCGCGCAATAGTCCGGGCTCAATTATAAACAGAGGCTAATCGAGGCATCGCAATGGATTTCCGCGCCAGGCAACCCGAACATGCCTCATTCATCATCCGGAGCAGAGTCGAGGCAGTCCCCAGCTTGCATGCTAAATTTACTGCTTTCCTAGATTAATTTGTTAATTAATTAGGATTTTGTATTTATTCGGACTGTAAATTATTCATTTGGGACTGTATATTATTTATTCGGACCCTCCAAGCGAGGGCACAATTGTAATAAGTGTGCGTGCGTGTGATGTATGTCTCCCAACTCCACGTCTTTCTCTCCCTTTTATTTACCAGCTAATGATGGTTAGATTAGAGCATGTTTCAATTAGCATAAAGTATGATAGCATGTTTGCATTCATTCATCTGTTTTGTATGCACTGGGCTTGGCTCATCATACTAACTGCATTTGTATTTCAATTTCGAGTTGAATACATGTTAGCTGTAGCATTCCATATGCCATGTTTAGAATAGCTGAGCCTGCTATAGTTGCATTTTTGCATGCGTTGCATTAGGCATTCCTGTATAGTTAGGATCATGCATGGATTTCTAACATAGCTTCTTTTTTGGCTTGGAGTACTCGGTAAGTTTTATGCTTTAGCATCCTTGCATGTGTGTGAGTGACTGCCATGATAGCATGCTTACCATGAGGCTATTTGCTTATGTGATATAACTGCCTGAATGCCTGTGGGTGAAGGTTGGGTTATTTGGATTGGGACAAATCATCAATTGTGAGTTTTAAGCCCACTAGATGGTGGCAAAACCATGTTTTCTAAAACCACCCGAGGGTGGCAAAATCTACATTTTAAGCCTACTTGCGGGTAGCAAACCATGTTTCAAAAACAAGCATGAAATGTTTTGTTCCAATTCAGGCAATCCAGTCTATACTTGTATGCTGTGCGCATCACATAGTAAATCTAGGCTAATAACCGGAATAAGAACACATAATGTTTTCAAAACTTGATATCATGGTTAGTAGAGGTCGATCTTTGATCGGGCGAGCGGGGGTGCTCACGAAGTGACCTTCCCCAATCGTACCCAAGTTCTCAAGCCGAGGCAACTTTGGTGATGACGGACACGTGGCCTTAGGCAACGAGTCAGGGTTTCCTAAATTTCCCAAAAAAAATATTTAGGTGGCGACTCTGTATCTGGCAAAGCAGTCCATGTTTGGCACTTCTTTTCTAAAAATCTGTTTTCTCAAAACGATTTGCCGGATTTGGACTCTTTGGTTCAGATTAAGAACCGTGACATTGAGTCCTTGAACTGTAGTGAGCCCAAAATGAACAGAACGGGGGACTCATCCCTCCCGGGGCGTTCGGGGACGTCTACAGAACCCTATGTTTATAAATTCATATCTGTCTAATAAGAGAAGTACCTGTTACAATTGTGATGTTCAGATCTGAAATTGAGAGCCTTAGAGACTTGCTAATCAGAAATTGACTTTAAATTTGAGTTCAGTATAATTTTTAGATCATGATATGATTTCCCGTAAAAATTTGATTCGGAACCATTAAATTGATTAAATTTCGTCTTATTCAACCTTGCTATATTTATATATTTCTTTGAACATTTGACTTAAAAGCCTTCACACAAATATCTCTTGAGAGAGAGTGGTGAGAGTAGAGAGAACTGATCAAGAGAAGAGCTTCATCAAACAAGAAAGTTGGAACTTGAGAAGAATTTGAGAGAATTAAGCTCAAGGTAAGTTTAATTCACCTTGTATAACCCTTTTCTTGGAGTTAGGTAAGAATTCCCTTTTCATTCATATCACCTAGGGTTTGTAATTGTGATCTTGTGTGTGTATGTTGGTTAATTGGCAAGATAATCTTGTCTTTTGATTGTTTTGACTTAACTTGAACTATCTAGTGAGAAATTACATCTTATTCCTTCAATTGTCATGTTTGAGCTCATCTATGTGGAGAAATAGCTATATATGTATATATATACATGTGTATGAAAAGTTGGAAATATCATGGAAATTGAATTATGAGTTTCAAGGAATTAAGACCTACTTCAGTTTGTAGTTCACATTTATATGTTATTGAGCCATATTCTTGCAATAAATTAACCTATTTTGAGCCTTGTAAAAGCTTACCAAAGTTGGGATATTGCTTGAATTCGAAGTCCACAAAGCAGGGGCAACGACCGCACGTGCGGGGGTCATAGCTGCACGTGCGAGAGCACTGCCGCACGTGCGGGGCTCACAGCTGCACGTGCAGAAAACAGGGGATTTTGGAACTGAGGCTACTGGAATAAAAGCACGTGTGGGGCCTCACAGCCGCACGTGTGGGAACCACTGTCGTACGTGCAGGGCTCACAGCCGCACGTGCGGCCCATACTAAAAAATTCTGTCTGCTTCGTTTTACGTGTTTGACCCTCTGGTGTTATTAAAATCTGTATTTGATGCCTTTACAATGTTTGTAAATTCATTCAAAGTGAAACGTATTAGATATTGTTTAAAGAGAGAAATGGACTAATTTCTGAACTGTGTGTGTATGTAGGGCGCATACCAGAAGGAACTGTCGCTCCACCACAACACTGTGAGTAATAACACTGTAGTGGTACGCTTTACTTATCGCTAATAATTATTGTTAGCACTCTGTTAATCGTAAGTCAACTGTGTTAACTTATGTGAATGATTGGAAGCATCTATGTACATCTGTATGACTCTGAGACTAGTCTGTTCTGTTGATATCTGGGCCTAAGGCCAATCTGTAAAATCTGTTGGGCTTAAAGCCAATATGTAAAATCTGTTGGGCCTAAAGCCAATCTGTAAAATCTGTTGGGCCGAAGGCCGCTCTGAAAATATTTACAGAATATGATTTCTATACCTGTATACGTTATAATTCAGATTTGTTCATTGAATCATTTAAGTATTATTATTCACTGAGCTTCGCTCACTCCATGTTATGTCTGTCTCTGTAGGTAATCAACTTGGAGGTCAGTCTTAACCCATCATGTCCGTTCCGCTTTTGTCAACTTCAATGCGTCCAAGCATTTAGATGAAGCTCATTCATTTTTATGGAGTTCTTGTTAAGCTTTTAGCTTTGTGCTCTAAGTTTTCTGTTTAAGGTCATGAAGTGTATATAACCTTCTCTTACCAATGCTTTTATTACACGCCCAACCATGGGGCCGGGTCTGGATATGACTGTTTCTCATGTGTATGTTTACCGTATGTTTGTCTATCTGATGCAATGTTTGTGATCCTGGCATGTTAGTGATAGCTCAATGGATACTGTATATGTTAATACTTGCTTCCGTTCAGGCCCCCTATGTTATACATATCAATTTGATGTCCGTTTCTGAAGTGATCATGCCCAAACTTTTAGGGGCGGGTTTGGGGCGTGACAATATTTGTCTGATGCGAAATATATCAAAAACTCCATAAACACGCATGACCACACCTCTAGCTACCTATAATTAAAAAATGAAGAAAGTGTTGTTAATAATAATATTTTTGCTTACATTTCTATTTAATTTTGTAAAATTCTGTGGATCTAACTATACACACTACAACAAATTTGGGTTTTTACGGCACCAAAACCAGAACTTAGGGTTGGGGGCAGGTTAGTGGCTATCAAGCACAAATGAATCCAAAATTCAATATTCATGCCATTTAAAGTAAACAAGAGCCAAAAGAAATGGCAATAGTCTAGTGCTCTTTGAATTTAAAAAAATTAACATGTGTCAATTGCAAAAAAAAAAAAAAAATTGCATTGTTCCAGTCAACTGACTGGACGACTAGTGGGACGTTCAGTGGGATGACCGGTTAGCCTAAATTTTCCCGCCTTCGATCGAGTTTTCAAAAGTGAGTATGGAATTAATTTTTGAAAGCCACAACCAAACACCATATGCAAATTAAGAGTTGGAATCACAATTCCAAAGCTTTTCCAAACAGAGCCTAACCCTTTTTTTCCATGACTTCAATGAATGAGCAATCAATTGCAGAATTTACTGTTACCAACTTGATGCATTTAGATGCATATGCATTTAACATAAAATATCTCAAAATCAAATCAACAAGCCTTTTTCCCAATTTTTTTGGGATAGGCTAAATAAATCACTTTCTTCTAGTTGACTCTATTAACCTATATGCATGTAACATATCTTATGTCATTTCTTATTGTATCAATTTGTGTCCTTGGCCTACCCCTATTTCTTTTAGCACCCTCAACATATTTCAAATCACTCCATACTGACATAGTAGTTGGTCATGGTACCATCTTGAACAACTTTAGCTTTATTTTATCTACAAATGGTGCTTGTAACTTCCCCTAATGCATTCATTTCTTAAATCTCTCATTTGTTGACGATGTTAACCACGCAACTCTATGTACCATAAATCATAGAATACCTTATAAAAGTCCTATAAAACAAGCTAAATTTCACACCTGGCTGCTAACCTTCAGTGGTAGAGTTAAAAAATTAAATCAGGTGGGGCATTTATTAATTATAATTTTTTTTTCATAACCAATAATAAGAAGATAATAATAATTTTTGAATTAATATTAAATATAAAAAATTAAATAAATTGTTACAAAAGTATTTCACATAAAATTTTACAATTAACTTCGAGTAAAATCGAAAATAAAGTATTACGTGTAACTAGAGTGTCATGGACAATGTAAAAAAATCATATATTTAAGTCGTACAATAAATTATATAATGATAAGATAAATCAAATTTTTACAAAATTTGAGTAAAAATTTCGTATAATAGTGATATCGCGTCATTATTGACATATGATATCACCAACCAATAGTAAAGCAACATATGAAAGGTGAACTCCGCGTGCAAATATAACTAACACTCTAGTAATTTTTACATATATATAGTGAGAATAATTATATTTGCATATCAATAATGATGGATATTACCTTTATATTGAGATTTTTTCACAAAAATTTTATACATAAAAATATAATTTGTTGTAGTCATTTCATTTTCAATAAAAGAATCACTATTGTTTTCATAAATTTAATATTTTATTCTAAATATTATTTTTGTTTAAAATTTTATTTATATACGTATGTAAAAATAAAAAATAAAAATAAAAATTGAAAAATCCAATGGGGGCACGTGTGTAACATCCCGTATTTTGAGGTATTAATATTTAGTGAGTGATATTTGTGGTTTATTATAATAATTTAGTGGTGAGATTTTTAGATGGTAATCAAAAAAATAAAATTATTTATTGTATTTATTACATCTCTTTTATATCTATCTCATTGTTATTTATTCTCATTTAATAATGAATTTATCAATTTTTTAAAATTTCCCCATCACGTGGAGAAAAATAAATAATTATAAAATAAAAAAGAAAGAAAAAAAAAAAAACCAAACAAACAAACTGTGGACAACAACCCACAGTTTCCTTGACCTGCCCCATACCCATTTGCTTTCCCAAACTTCCTTGATTTATTGGGAACATAATTGCCTTTTATTTTATTTACCTCCTCTTGTTCTTATAAATTGAGCTTATTATTTCTTAGTTCCTCAACTTCACCTTTGCTTTGGCTTTGTCTCTCTCTTCATATTGTTTTTTCTCTTAATTTGTTTGTGATCAAAATATTAAGTTTAGATGTGGGATTTAGAGTGAGAGTTAATATTTTTAATATGAGAGTTGTATATTTTATCAAAGTGAGATCAGAGTTATTTTTGGAGACCCATGGAGTAATTTCAGATTTATGGTGACAGAATTAATTAATTTGAGGTAAATTTGGGTTGTATATAATATGCTCTATTTAAATCTCTTTGCAAAGAGTTCTATTTTTAATTATCCTCAATTTGTAATCCACTTGATTATTGTGGTTATCAATAGATTTTGTAAAATCATTTGTGTCGAATCGTTGATATTATGATCATTTGGTAAAATTCTCTACAAATATTTCTGTGTTAAAATGGTGATTTGTCTGACTGAATGACATGGAAATACTCCGTACATGGATCGAGTAGACTTTGCCAATATGCTCTGTACCAATAGTTCGAATAAGCAGTTGTGCTTGGATGAGGGGGGTGAGGCTGTTCACTTGTTATGTACTGAGTGGGACCGGGTATTTGGTTATGGATAAATTATCATATATCGAATTAACTTGTTTGTGTAATTTTGGTAAATTGCTTGGTATCTCGAATTGCATCGTTTGTGTAATTATTAGATCCTTGTGAGTTTATTCTTTGTCCGAGTTTTGTTATTCCTGTCGTATTGTATACTTCCCGATTTAATTTATTTTTCAAGTGTGAAACAGATTTTAGCGGAGATCGAAATTGAGATTAGAAAGATTTATTAATATAAAGATTTGTGACTCACCACTGTAATTATTAAATTTAGAGATAATTGCAATATTGTTTATTTTGGCGGATATTGTTCAAATTGAAGACAATTTTGTAGATATTATTTTTGGGAGCAAAACTTGTATATTTTTTTTTGAAGCTATTTTAGTGTATTTAATGACCCATGAGTGGGGCGTTACAACGTGACCTCCCTAATCCCCATGTGGCTCCACCACTGCTAACCTTTACTATAGAGATTAAAAAAGAAAAAGAAAAAAAGGGATTTACTTTGCACAAAAAACTGTAAATGTAAAGGTGAAAAAAAGAAACGACGATGAAAAAGAAAAATAATTGAAGGGAAGATAAAAAGGACAAAATTCTACCTATGAGCCGCACAATACGATAGTTCTCAACCATCTAAGCCTACAACTCTTACTATATCGCTTCAAACCTGCATTTATGAAGAAAAAAAAAAAAAAGTACCCCTAAAAAATGCAATCTCTCTTTTTCTCATTTTTTTCAAGAGCCAACAAATGAGGACACGAAGCTTACTACTTCCAGACGGGAGGGAGCTTCTTAGTTTTCTTGTAGTAGCGAGCAAGCCTATGAATCATACTCTCGACGAGAATCAGCCTAAACTTAGAATCCTTATCATTCCTGTTCATCTCCAGATATTTCCTAATTGCAACAGCCTTTTTAATCAAGTGGTACAAATCCTCAGGAATTTCAAGAGCAAGCCCTAACCAAAGCACAATCACAAGCACAAAATACATAAACAAATAGCAAATTTTTTTATAAGAATTCCAGATGGGAGGGATGTCTTATATTAATAATGTGCAACAAGTGGCTTCTTTTCCTGACCCATATAACAAAGTTAATTATCGTGGTCACTCAACAACCAAATCTAATGTAAACATGTAATTATGTTTATTTGACATAATTCCCTAGAGATGTATAATCAAGTTAGACAACCAACCAACCAACCAACCAAAAGAAATAGCAACTTGCTTCGTTATCAAATCTCTCTAAATAACAATGAGCAACATTGCTTCAAGTGATACAACCAAACAATAATGGATTTTTTTTTTTATGGAGTTTCACTTCTTTCTCAAGCTTTCTAATGTGAGCTTATTAAGAAAATTAAAGAAAAACAAAATTGATAAAGCAATCCAGTCAAAAAGATAAAACCAAATCAAATATATAGTATCACAAACACAAAACTAGTGTTTGGTTAAAGCAATCAACAACATGTTTGTAAGAATTTATAACATAAACGTAAATAAAGCAATTAAATTGGACATCAACAATACCTGTGTTTTCTCTCTTGAAGCACTACTAAGTCTTGGCAGCAATTGAAACCTTCATAGATACATACTAGTGACACCAAAATAGAAGCCATCAAAAAAAATTTAATTTAATTTTTTTTTTTTTAACAAAATCAATACCAAAAACAATTGAAGTTAAGAGACTTGGTAAATTAACATTATTAAGTCCCATTTAAACATTCAGAACAAGCATCCAAGTTACACACTAAACCACAAATTGAAAAGCCCCAAATTTTGAAATTGAAAAACCCTAAACCCTAATTTTCAAATTGAAAATCCTCAAATCAAAACTCAAAACCCTAGTATTTGAACATGCACTTGAAATTGGGCGGTGGGAGGGAGAGGTGCGAGAGCTCCGGCCAGAGGGAGAGGTGAGACGACTCCGTTTGTTTCGTTCGCTGGTCTTCGTCGATCGGAGAGAGAAGCGAAGACGAACGTGGCTGCGAAGGAGGTAACTCTAAAGGACTGCTCGAGCGACGCAATGGCCGTCACGAGCAACGTAATGGCTGTTGCTTCGAAGAACTGCTCTTCCCTCCATCTCTCTTCATGGTCTCTTCTTCGTCTTCTTTATCTCTCTCTCTCTCTCTTGAACACATCTCTCTCCAGCTAGTTTTTCTCTATTTTTCCCTTTTCTTGTTTTTTTTTTTGGGACCAGGGAGTAGAAATCTAGGCAAAATTTTAGGAGGGAATTTTAATTTAGGCAAAATTTTGGAGGGATTGTTTTAATTATTGAGAAGAAATTTGAATTTGGGACAAAATTTTGTAGTAAAAATTGGTTTTAATTTATACTTTTTTTAAGTTTTATTATTTATGTTGGTAATTTTATTAATATTTTGAATGAAAAAATAAATTTAAGAAATTTTATGATTTTAATCAATAAATAATAATTCTATTAAAAAATAATTACTATTATGTTCTTAATAATTTATTATTTAATTATTAATATTTTTTTTGAACTGATTATTAATAATTATTTCAAATAGTAACAAATTTAATTAATATTAGGAAACATTCAAAATTACGTAGTTCTGATACAAAATATGATATTTTCCTTTATGTGACCACAATTTATTGGTCACTAAAGGTGTTGAGATCCCACATTTTTTTTCCCTCTCCCGCCATTACTTTTTGTGACCATATATATTTTTTTTTGTCACAAAAAATTACCTATTAGCTACCAAAATGTCGTTGGTTGCAAAAACACAACTCATCAGCAACCAAAAAAATATTAGTCGCAGTTTGTCAACTATCTACGACCAACTCAAAAAAGATGGTCGCCAAAAGTGTTTTTTTTCTTGTAAGGTGGCTTTTGCTCCTGCACACGAATGTAAATACTGCCATCTTTGCAGAGGGAATCGAGGGAGAGAGGTCTCTGATGGATCTGAAAGCGGAGAGGATAGAGTAAGAAGAAGAAGAAGATAGGGTTTAGGATGTCGATTGGAAGAGAGAGAAAGAGATCTGGTAATCTAGATCTAGGGTTAGAGTAGGCGGATCTAGGGTTAGGGTAGACAGATCTATAGAGACACGATGACGCAATGGAGCTAAAAAGGGCGACGATGTACCGACAGAAATGAGAAGATCTAAGATTTCGATCTAGGAGGCAAAGATTGAGACTGTGTGACGATGAAGATCGATCGAATTTGAGAGGTGTGACGGCGTGGCGACAGAAAAGAAGATTGACAGTCGGCGACGGAGAGAGAGAGACTGACGGCAACTTTGAAGAAGATGAGTGAGAGAGAGAGAGAGAGAGAGAGAGAGAGTGAAAACCGGTTTGGTTTGTGAATAAACAAACGGTTATGCAAAATATATATGGATATTTTGATAATTTTACCTAAACTTGTCCTTCTGGAGAAAGAGAGAGAGAGTGAAAACTGGTTTGGTTTGTGAATAAACAAACAGTTATGCAAAATATATATGGGTATTTTGATAATTTTACCTAAATTTGTCCTTCTGGACAAATTAATTCAGCACCTGAATCTTTGGCCAAATAAAATTTAAAATTGAATTTTTGGGCCGAGTGCCCACATATATTTTGCAGATTCATCTAATACAGAAAAATTTTAAAATTTATTTTTATTTTTTTGGAAAAATTCTCTAAAGACAAATAAAATAATTTTTTTTTTTAAAAAAACTTTTCTTATCTACCTAATTGAATAGAATTAAATAAAAATTCAAAAAAAAAAAGAAATAAAAATAAAAATCAACAAAAAGAGGCCAATAATGCCAATTCCAAAAACATAACAAGGAGTATTGCTTTTTTTTTTTTAAATTTATTTTTTTATTTAATTCATTGAAATAAAATAAAATGAAATAGAATTGTAATTTTTTAAACTTTTCTATAGATTGATTAATTTTTTAAAATAATAGAAGATGATTTTATTTATAATGTGTTTGTCATTATTTTTGTAATCTAATATTTTAATGAAATATGATTCCATTCACTATTACCTAGCTAATGTAGCTAAGCTTTCGTTTGAACAGAATTGTTTTGGTATAACTTTTTAATTTTTTAATTATTTTAATCTAATTAAAAAAATTTCGTTTAGAAAGAATTTTTTTGATTTTTTTTATAATTTTATGAGAAAAAAATTCAAATAATTATAATTTAAATATAATATTTTATTTTATTAATTTTTTAATTTATTTTGTCATCTAAATTAGTCCCACTTGGCAAACGAACCTTGAAACTTGTATAGACCCCCAAGCCTCACATTCAAAAACATCTCACGTGAACCCAGGCTAGCCATCATCATGTATGAAGAGGCTCAGCAACTCTTCCTCTCTCCACTCTCTCAAGAACCAACTTCTCCAAAACCTCTACCCACAAGCCCTCAAATCTTCAATCTCTCTTCACAACCCACTTCTTACCGACACACTCTACGCCCTCTTCCTCCAATCAGGCTTCATTCTCGACCCATTCCTCTCTACCTCTCTCATCACCCACTTCTCCCTTTCCGGCGACTTCTCACGCGCCACCCAACTCCTCCGTGACACCCCCCAACCCGACACCGTCGTCTACAACTCTCTCATTTCTGGGTTCGCCCGTTTTAACCAACCCGACCCTGTTTTCAAGCTCTTCAATGGGTTGAGGCAATTGGGTCTGAACCCGGATGCCTATACACTTAGTTCTTTGATCAAAGCCTGTGATGATTTGGAGCACAATGAGATTGCTCATGGAGTTTCCATCAAAATGGGTTTGGTCTCGGGTGTGTTCTTGGTCAGTGGGCTCGTCGAGAACTATTCGAAATCTGGGTGTGTTAATGGAGCTGAGAAGTGTTTTGAGGAGTGCTTGGTTTTGGATTCTGTGGTTTGGACGGCTATGATCAATGGGTTTGTTTGGAATGGATTGTTTGATAAGGGTAGAGAGATTTTTATGGGTATGAAGGGTTTGGGTTTGGAATTGAATGAGTTTAGCTTGACTAGTGTGCTTGGTGCGTTGTTTGAGGTCAAAGAAGGTGAGCAGATTCATGGATTCAGTCTAAAGATGGGGTTTTTATGTGGCTGTTCGACTCATTTGAACAATGCAATGATGAATTTGTATTCTAGGTGTGGAAGAAAATCTGATGCTGTAAAAGTGTTTGATGAAATTCCTCAACCAGATGTTGTTTCTTGGACGGGGCGAATTGGTTCAGCCTATGATGCTGTAGAAGCTTTTGAAAATTTTGAAATCTGTCGCTCGAGAGGTTATGAAGTAAATGAGTATACGTTGAGTAATGTTCTGTCTGTCATTCCAGGCCCAAAGTTGTTGAATCTTGGAAAGCAAATTCATGCCCTTTGTTACAAGGCTGGACATTTGCTTGTTGTTTCTGTTTGCAATGCAATAATTTCTATGTATGGGAAATGTGGATTGATGAGTTTTGCCAAGCGTGTCTTTGATGAGATGATTTGTCGAGATTCTGTTTCTTGGAATTCTCTGATAGCTGGTTATTCTGAGAATGGGATTTTTTGTGAGGCCATTGAAATGTTTTTGCAGATGCGTGATTTCTTGATACAGCCTAATAAATATACTCTTGCTAGCATTCTTGACGTTGTGTCCAACTCATGTTCTACAAACCAGTCAATGCAAATACATTGTCTAATAATTAAACTTGGATTTGAGTCAGATGATTCCATGTTGTCTAGTTTAATAACATCATATGGTAAATGCAATGGAATTGATGAATCAAAGAGGGTGTTTGCAGAGATTGATAAACTGAACGTTTTACTACTTAATGCCATGGCATCAATGTTTGTCCATTCCAATTATCATTTTGATGCCCTGAAATTGTTCCAGGAGGCACAAAGCTTGTCCCTTGAAATTGACAGTGTAATTTTTAGCATAGTTCTCAAAGCTTGTGGCATGTTGACAGATCTGGAACTAGGAAGAACAATTCATTCTCTGGCTTTTAAATTTGGAGTTGATCATGACATATTTGTTGAAACTGCTGCAATCGATGCTTACTGTAAGTGTGGTAGCATAGATGATGCAGAAAAAGCTTTTAGGGTTATATCTAAGGACAATTTGGCTGCTTGGAATGCCATGTTGACGGGATATGCTCAACGCGGTTGCTTCCATGAAGTTTTTGATCTATTCAAGAAAATGCCTGAATTGGGAATGAAACCTGATAAGATAACTTACCTAGGAGTTCTCAGTTCATGTTGCCATGCAGGGTTAGTGAATGAAGCACAATCTCACCTAAACTCTATGTTTGAATTTCATGGGGTGATCCCATGTTTAGAACACTACGCTTGTGTGGTTGATGTGCTTGGTCGAGTTGGACTTGTAGAAGATGCAAAAAGGATCATTGATCAAATGCCTAGTTGCCCCGATGCTCAAATATGGCTGATTCTTTTATCAGCGTGTAATATCCACGGAAATGTTGAACTAGGAAAAGTTGCTGCAAGAGAACTTCTTCAGTTACAGCCCGAGAATGACTCTGCTTATATTCTTCTCTCGAATCTCTATGCCTCTGCCGGTATGTGGAATGCTGTTGGAAGCCTGAGAAAGGAAATGAAACAAAGAATAATCTATAAGGAACCTGGTTCTAGTTGGATTCAAGTTAGAGGATCAATCCACTACTTCATTGCTGGTGAGGCATTGCATCCTGATAGTAAAGAAGTTTATATGATGCTGCGAAATTTGAGCAAGCAGATGATTCTACTGCCCGACTCAGAGCAAGATAGCGTCATCTCATTGGACGCATAAACTATGGAGCTCAAAATACACATTGACATTACCACATCATGAGTTGAAGTGGATTGAATTTCTTCTTGATGTCAATGACATATGAAAAGCATAAAATACACCTTGGATTGTGTGTTTTGGGAGCCATAAAAGTTTACATATATTCCATATCAAATTGGGTTTCTGGACCCCTTTTATCGTGTCATATTGCAAGTTACTTCTGGTGTCAAAACGATAATGACTCCAGCAGCTTATGAAGGTAACTCCAGCGGATGAAGGGGGAGGTTGAACTTTATTGAGCATTTTCTAATGGTTTTTGTTATTCATAGCTTGGGTTCACAGGTTTGGTGAAGCAGGGGATCCTATGGTGGAAGAAGCTGGAAAAACAGCTTATTAGTATGTGCTTTTCCTTTTTGATATGTTGATCTCTTAGTTTTGCATTTAATATTTTACTAGTTATGTAGTTTGTATCGTGAATTTCATATCCTAATTTTTTGAAACAGAATTGAATCAGATTGAGAAACGTGGTAAGATTTGGCACAAATCATAAAAAACAAGGTTAAACAATTCTATATATATATATGAAAGAAAATAAAACGACCTAGATCTAACATTTTCACTCTTAGAAGTTGTATTCTAGCATTTTCATGAGGTAAAAAGGGTCAAAATCCATCAGATCTAACAGTTTCAAGAATCACTTAAATCGTAAACGTTAATCGAATTGTGAATCATGCTAGATTCACCCATAGAAAAACAAAAACAAAGAAAAGAAGAAGAAATATTGAGATACAGTATTCCAATCATCCAAATATTTTACTACCAGGTATAAGAGATATTACTATCCATTTTCTTTTTACCAGCTTTGTTCCTTTGTTCCTTGATGATGTCTGTGGCTTCATTACCAAACAAATTACTAGTTGTTCCATTTCAACATCAACTTTGTTTTTCAGACTATCATAAATGTAATTTTCTCTGAAGTGTTTTTGTGTTTACCCAAGGTTATTCCAATTTAGTTAGGTAGCTATTATCATGCTCTTATTTCCTGATTTATTTGTGGGTGCAACATCAGTTCAATAAATAGGAATTGTTATTTACTGAAATTGTTAAGATAGTGTATCCTGTATCAGTTCAAAAAATTGTCATTTTACTCTGAAAACATGACACGGGGGTTTTCTCCAGATAAAATTTGTTGTACTGTATTGAGAAGTCTGTTTGGTAACGTTTACGTTTTTAGTTTATATTTACAAAAATTTTATAAACTGATTTTTGTTTATTTTTAGAAAATCATAAACTACAAACGCGTTTGGTAATTGACAAAATGTTTAAAAAAATTTAAAAATATAAAAAAAAGTGAGAAATGGCAAGTGGCAGCGGAAGACGGTGGTGAAAAGTGGTGACGGTAAGTGGTGGGTGGGTGACGGTGGCGGGTAGTGGGTGGTGGTGGTGGTGGTGACGGTGGTGACGGGTGGTGGTGGTGGTGATAGGTGGGTGGCGGATGGCGGGTGGTGGTGGTGGTGGTGGGTGGGTGACGGTGGCGGGTGGTGGTGGTAGCGAGTGGTTGGTGGTGGTGGTGGCGGCAGGTGGGTGGCGGATGGCGGTGGCGGCGGGTGGTGGTGGTGGCGGGTAGGTGGCGGATGGTGGGTGGGTGGGTGATGGTGGTGGGTGGTGGGTGGTAGCGAGTGGGTGGCGGTGGTGGTGGTGGCGGCGGGTGGTGGTGGCAAGTGGGTGGCGGATGGCGGTGGTGGTGGGTGGTGGCGGGTAGGTGGTTGGTGGTAGTGGTGGTAGGTGGTGGTGACGGTGGCGGGTGGTGGGTGGTAGCGAGTGGGTGGTGGTGGGTGGTGGGTGGTGGCGGCAGGTGGGTGGCGGGTGGTAGTGGGTGATGGTAGTGGTAGTGGTAGTGGTGGGTGGTGGTGGCAGGTGGGTGGTGGTGGGTGGTGGTGGTGGATGGTGGTGATAGGTGGATAGTGAGTGGTGGTGGCGGGCGGTGGATGGTGGGTGGTGGCGGGTGGATGGCAGGTGGGTGATGGGTGGTGGTGGTGGTGGTGGTGGCGAGGGGTGGGTGGTGGTGGCGAGTGGATAGTAGGTGGGTGGTGGGTAGTGGGTGGCAGGTAGGTGGTGGTGGTGGTGGCGGGTGGTAGTGGCAGGTGGGTGGTGAGTGGTGGTGGCGGCAGGTGGTGGTGGTAGGGGGTGGGTGGTGGTGGCGGAAGACGGTGGTGGAAAATGGTGGCGGGTGGTGGCTAGTGTTGGGCAGTAAAAAAAAAAAAAAACTCCAAACTCAAAACGGAACACATTTTTTGAGTTTACATTTTTTGGCCAAATTTATAAACTGAGACCACTGATTTATAAATCAAAAATTTATCAAACAAATTTCTATTTGAGTTTTTAAAATTTTTGTAAATATAAACAGAAAACTAAAAACGTAAGTATTACCAACACTATTGTGTTATTGGAATTAACATTTCTGTCTTTATCTTGAATTAGAAACTGGATAGCTTACCACAGGCCTGGTAAGTTCCTTAAAAGCAAAATGGTAGAAAAGAGGTTTCTTAAGTGGCCAGTCATCACCACATACCATGGAAATTATGCAACTCAAAATGGCTATGCTATTTTTGTTATGTTTTTCCAAGGAAATATATATATATATATGTATGTATATATTTAAATAAAAGTTCTGCACCGCTATAATCTTCCTGAAGTTTGGCCATCCTATTTTAGTCCACACTTTTTATCTTTTTATCTTTTTTGAGTCACATCAATCAACATTTCCTCTCTACTTTTTCTACACATAATTCAATAAAAGTTAAAAAGTGCACTTATTTAGTCTTCCCAAACTTGGCCCGAAAAATTATAAACAAATATTACAAGAGAAAACAGAAGAGAAATTGCAATGTAACTATCAAAAAGTTTTCTTGATACAGACTAGTGATCTCTGATGTGTTTAGCCTCCCTGAGATAGCTTTTCCCACTGGAGTGTTGGCCGTGTGAAGAGGCTCTTGAGAGCACAGAAACAATAGAACAGAAAGCATAGGCTGCCATCCTTGACTTTATCTGCCCTCTCTTCGGCAGAGGCCTTCCGCTTCTGAAGGTTTCACCGATTGCCGCAGCAGCAGCACCACCGATCTTCTTGTTCATGGTGGAAACTTAAATGAAATCACCTTTTTCAGAAAGATGTTGATATATGACCTTTTTTTGGGTGTTCAATCTGTATGGAAAAGTGGATTTATGAATCAGTTTCTGTGGCACGGACGACGAAGGATCGATCTGGGCAGAGTGAAGAAATCTTGAAACAGTTTTTTTTCTCAAAGGTGGAGGTTGGGAAGCATGCCAGCTTTTAATTGTCTGGCTGTAGAAGATTCCTTTCAATCCAACTCAAAGACAAATTGAATTCAAGGATGATTTGGTCAGTGAGCAGAACAAATTGAACTCAAAGACAAATTGAATTCAATGCAAGGATGATAAAAACCGATAATCCATAGTTTAATGTGCATACATGAGCAGAACACGTGTGGATTTGATAGGTGTACATAGTCTCTCCTGTCCTGTGGACTTCAGGAGAAATTATACTTTTTGTTCCAGGGGCACATGGTGCTCTAAATTGCATTTAATTAGTTAAAATAGTGAATCCTACCACTTTGGCGTCTTTTTGTGGAGACAAATGAACAAGTGTCTAATCTTGAATGGTGTGGAGTAATAGTCAAGACCACCCAATACCTTCTCGGACTTCAGGGTATGGTATCTGGGTTTTTTGGTGTCTGGGTTTTAATCACACAGAAGTTTTTCTGCTTTGTTTTTGCCAAATTGACGGCTAGATTATGCAAGTGGTGTTAATTTCCTAACAAATGATTTATTTTATTAATAAATTATAAAATTAATTAATAATTTTTAATGATATCATAAATTTATTTTAATTAATAATTTAGAAAATTTTATCATTGTATAAGAGAGTGTTATGAATTTCAATTTTTTAAATAAATTTTTTTGATAAAATGGTATTTATAATTTTTCAAACCACATGAAATAATCTATATTTTAAGCAAATCTCTAGAGGTGTGTTTGTAAGTTACACTATATGTCTAATTGTTGGAATGGTTAACCTTGTTATTAGGGAAAATTTTATTTTCACATACTAAATTATCTCTGTATACATCTTTTCTCAATCCACACATTTAGTAATTTGATTTTTACTTCTTTATCTCAGTCCACGCACTTTACATTCCAAATATACCCTCACCTTGTCTGTACACATCCTCTCCTTCCTTCATTTCTCACTCCAAAAACCTTAACCCTAACAACACCAGTTACCAGCAACGGTGGTAGCGACGACATCAATCACCGCCCATTCCCAGCCTCTCAGTCATTCTCACATAGCCCCTCATACTGCCTTCACCTCGATCGCGATCATTGCTGGTCGCCGTCCCTTCCATTACGATCATCATCGGTCGCATATTTTTGCTTATATGGCACGTTCTTGCAATATCGAGCATGTTATCTAGCACCCTTAAGAAGCAATAGTTGATGGTCGAGCAAAGGCACAATCTAGGTCTTCCAATCCATGAACACATCACAAGAACTTGGAACAAGTCCCCAATTATCTGATCTTTCTTAGCAAAATCAGTGAGACTCCTATAATTGTTTTTCCAGAAGAGAGCTTAACTGCAATAGCATTCCATGAATTGAATTAAAAGAAACATTGTTCTTTTTATCGTTCATGCTAACTGGGATAGATGGGTCTGAAGTTGACATCATTTGACTCTCTCTGCAAGGCAACTCGAAGGCAATATTGGGGTAAGATGTGTATGGAGAAATTGTGAGATGTGTGGGTGAGATGGTGGTGGGTGAGATAGTAATTTTGTTAAAGGATAAAATTATGATTCTGAAAAAATTCATTAAGTGTGTAGAGTAAGAAAACTTAGCGTGTAGAAATAGAATTTCCCTGTTATGAGGGGAACCTCATTGGAAATTGTCAAATGTGTAGTGTTGTTGTCTACTAGCCAAAGCCTCATTGTTAAAATAGTATTTATACAATGGATGCTGCGGCGTACATGTTCAGATATATCTAATTCCCCATATGCATTTACTGGTTTGGGGTGGGGTGGGGTGGGAGAAGAAGATAACATCATATTGATGATTTGATGATTGTTGGTAATGATGGCCCAAAAATCCTATTTATTTACTATACTTTGGTCCATTTCTGCAAATTTGATTTCAATTTTGTGCTTCAAATACTCCAAAAAGTGTTAACCTTCCACAGGGGCCTTTACAACTTCACATTATGAGCATATATATTTTCAAAAAGGTTAATTTCATTTTATTGTTGAACTATCATTATTTTTTTTTGTTTAACTATCGACTTCATCTATTTAAGGCTTAAAAGTTTTTTATTTTAGTTTATATGGTTCAATTGGAGATAATCGTACAAATTGGTAACAAAATGATTTGATGGGCAAAACAGTCATTTTGAAATTTGAATAACTTACCCATGCAACCAAACACCCATTTCTTACTATTTTGAACAAACTGCACCCTATAACCAATTTGATGGGTGTATGGTTAAATTGTTCAAATTTTGAAATGATCTTTTTGACCATAAAATTAAACTTTCAGAATAATGGTAGATGGATTAGAAGGGGTTGCAAGTCCAACCCAAAACTGAACTAACCAACCCGATTAAGGGCAGATTTGGGTGGGGTTGCCCAAACCCATAACTTGAATTGACTCGTCTCAAAAACACCCATTTGCCACCCCTAATTTTTTGAAAGTTGAAAAGTATTTTTCACCCATTTGCCACCCTTGGGATGAGTCGGATTTGTTATGCTGCAATTTTGCACCTTCTTTACCTTAATTGATGTCTTTGGTTCTGTGGGGATATATTTTCTGAGCACCAACACGTGGCCAAGGTGACGCCGACGTGTCAGCCGAGGTGCCACATGTCCTAGTCATGATGCCGAGGTTATCTCGGCTAGGCCGATGTTATCTGCAAGGATACCGGAATCCGAGATAAGTGAATAAAGAACAAGAGTCCTAGAATGGGAGGAGACTTCAGTTTGGGTAGAGATGAGACTCTTAGAGAGCTTATCCTGATCCTATTGGGAGTCCAAGATTAGCAGTAATCCTGAGTCCATTGGAGTTAGGCTTCCATTGGGACTAGGATTGAATTGGCTATAAAAGAGAGGCACCCCCATGGGTCTAAGGTATTGTAGACACCCCATTTTTGACCGACCTTAAGACTCAGACGTCACCGATTGAGCGCTTGGTGATGTTGCATATTGTGCTCGTTCTGAGGTTGCGGAATCACGACTGCGAGCCTTGCCTCCGGACTTCCGGACTCTTTTGTGCTTTGCTTCGGTTTGCTAACCAGGCCCTATTTTCTTTGTTTTCTCTTCCCGAAGGGAGGGAGAGGTCTCGTAGATCATCTCTCAGTGGCCGTGGGCTACGTTTTGTGGTCGTAGACCCTTTTTCCCGTTTGGAGCCCGGTTTCCGGTTTTTCAAAGCCGTCGGCCGTGTGCCTCGGTTCGGGACCGCTTAACCACCTCCGTTTGCTCCGGTTTTTGGCATACACCTTGTTTCCTCCCTTTTGAGGGACACTGTGGCCCGAGAGACCAACTTCGTGGTCAAACGCCACCTCCGGTGCTTAATAGTCAGTTTTCGGGGCCCCGGGCCGCGCGTTTCGGTCCCCGAACCTCTGTTTTGCATCCGTCTTGGTTCATTTTTGGTAGAGACCTTATTTTCATTGTTAGGAAGGTTGTAGGAGGGTGGGAGACTAGCAATTTTTCTGAAAAACCAACTTTCTCCTTTTTCTCTCTCCGAAAGCCGATTTTTCTGACAGAAAGCTGGTTTTTCTTACTTTTGAGCCACAATTTCTGATTTTTCATACCACCATTGTGATCTACACACCTGGGAGACCACCAATATGGGTAGGCCAACCAGTAATGCTTCCTGACCCTTTTGAACCCCTCTAAAAAGCTGGTTTTTCTCTCTCTTGGGTCACATTTTTTGGTTTTTGACCATACAGCTGTGTTGCACTCATCTGGGAGGCCACTTTTCTGGGGTGGCCGACCAGCAATTGTTGTTGACCCTTTTGACCCCTGGTCGGCCGACCAGGGGAGGTGGCCGGCCGGCCACCTTGGCCTTTTGAACTTGGCCGGCCATGTTTGCCCTCCTGAGTGTGTGCCAGCTGTGCCAGCTATTTTCTACCTGATCCACTGCTCGAGGGTTTGTCCTTGTTTTTGGCCCCTTTAAAGGTGGTTTTTGCCCCCTTTGCTTGGTTCTAAAGGAGTTTGGCCTTTTTTGTCAAGCTTCTTGAGGAAGCTTGACCCTTTTGGTTTAGCTTCCTCAAGAAGTTTGACCACTTTGGTCAAGCTTCCTTTAGAAGCTTTGAGCCCCCCTTTTGGCTTCTCCAAGAAGCCATAGCCTTCTCCCCCTATTTAATCAACCCTTCACCACCATTTGCAAGGGTTAGAAAAAAATACCAGCTAAGATATACATACACCACTATATTTATACTTCAAACCTCCAAACACCTATTTTCTTGGCCATTTTACCCTACACCCCATAGCCTACCACCTCCATCATCCATTCCAGCCCCTTGGAGGTCATTTGCAGAGGTTGAAAGCTCACCAACTTGGTCCAAAAGCTGCTGGAGTTCGGCTCTACAAGGGTAAGCTTCTATTTTCCCAATTTTTGCATAATTTTGCTCTATATCTTAGTCCCCTTTGCTTGCATTTTGGGGCTCCGAGCTAAACTGGAAAAGATCTTATTTTAAGTTCCTTTTCAACTTTGTTTAAGAAAACTTTGCTGTTTAAAGTCATCTACTCCCCCTTTGTGCTTTATCTCTCTTTTAGGGCTTATTTTGCATGGTATATTAGCCTTATTTGTGAGCATTTTTGGGCTTTGACCTAAACTGTAAAGTGTCTTACTTTAAGCCCCTCTTCAACTTTGTTGAAGGGCTCTTTGCTGTTTGAGGCCATCTACTTCCCCTTACCCTCTATCTCTCTTTTAGGGCTATTTCTGCATCATATTTTAGCCTTACTTGTGAACACTTTTGAGATTTGATATAAACTGGAAAAAGTCTTGTTTTGATATCCTCTTTAAGTTTGGTTAAGGTCCCATTTCTGTTTGGGGTCATCTTCCCCCTATGCATGCTTCATTCCTTCATGATTAGGGCTATGCATTAGAGCACTTGCATTGGCCATGGTTTGGCCTCTTAGCCACTAAAATATAGTGGATTTTCAGTGGCTTAGATGCATTCTTGAAGGCCAAAATCAGAGGGGGGTGACCCCCCTCTCTCCTTGTCTTGTTTGGTGATCCTTTTGGCCTTCCGAAGGGACCTTATTTTTCATGCTTTGAAGTCACTTTCCAGGCCTCATTTTGAGGGTTTTGAGGTCTACCTTGGCTCTGTCCAAGGCCCTTTCGGCTATATTTTATGTCTATGATGCATGTGTAGAGAAATCCCATTCAAGGCCTTTCAAAGAGGCCTTTCTTTGCATGTTTTCGAGACTGATTCCAGGGCCTATTTGGTGGGTTTTAGGGCTGTCATAACCCATTTCCAGAGTTGGCTTGGTCTTGCTAAGTGTCTATCTTATATGTGCTTAATAACCCCTTGTATGACCCTCTAAAGGAACTCATCATTTTTGCATGTGTTGGCTGCATTTCAGAGGTTATTTGGGCATATTTTGACATGTTTTGTTCACTGATTTTTGCTGGTTTTATGAGTTCTTATACGCTTCATATACATGCCATGTAAACCATGTTTGCTAGTCAAAGTTACATGCTATTTTAGTCCATCATGCTAGCATCTTTTGGCCATGCCTTAAACTGGAAATGTGCATGTTTTGGGACTGCCTTGGCTCTGTCTTTAGACTTCATGATCAAATAATGCTCGCTTTGTATACTTGTGGTTCAATGCATTGGACTAGTTTTGAGTTTCGGGGCTTATTTCATGCATCGAGTGCCATATTTCCATGTTTCGGGACCATTTAGCATCATGTTTCAGTGTTGAAATTTACATGTTCATATGCCATCTCTCATTCTTTGCCATGCCTTGTTAGAACTGAATTTGATGCCTTAGGTTCGGTTCTCGGTATTCGTGCATGTGTGCACGCATTTCGGTTGTCTCATTTTCATCTAATGGCTACTGATGTGGGTGTGGCTGAGGTCCACTCATGTTCGTGTAAGTCCATTATGCATTGTGTATGCCATCTTAGTCCTTTGCATTGCGTATGCTAGGTTGTATGTTAGTGCATTGCATATGCCATCTTAATCCGTAGCGTTGTGTATGTTAGGTTGCATGTTAGAAGTGCATTCATGCATGTCATGCATATTGCATTGTGTTTGGGATATGAGTTAGCCCAAACACGGGAAACGAGAGACGTTTCGTACTCCGAGTGACGGAACGTGTCTCAATTCCCGGTCACCGACACTCCGGATCAACCATGATGAAGTCTCGGTCTTGTTGTGTTTTCATGTGCATTCATTTCATATTGAGTCGTGCAATTCGACCCCTCGGCCATCATGCATCGAGATGCGTGATTGGTGGCACGAGGATCGAGGCAAGCATACATATGTGAAAATACTTTGCCATGCCCATTTCTCGCTCTCTGTTGCAGCAAATCAGAAATCGGCAGTCTTTTGGAGCTTCGTGCAATATTCCGGGCTTAATTGTAAACAGAGGCCAACTGGGGCATCGCAATGGATTTTCGCGCAAGGCAACTCTAGCATGCATCATTCATCATTTGGAACAGAGCTGAGGCGGTCCATGGATTTGTGTGCTAGTCTACTGCTTTCCTAGTTAAATTTATTAATTAATTAGGGTTTTGTATTTATTCGGACTGTACTATTTATTCAGACTGTATATTATTTATTTGGACCCTCCGAGCGAGGGCACAACTGTAATAAGTATGCGTGCGTGTGATGTATGTCTTCCAACCCCACGTCTTTCTCCTTTTTATTTACCAGCTTATGATGGTTAGTTTAGGGCATGTTTCAATTAGCATACAGTATGATAGCATGTTTGCATTCATTCATCTGTTTCGCATGCACCGGGCTCGGCGCATCATACTAACTGCATTTGTATTTCAATTCCGAGTTGAATACTTGTTAGTTATAGCATTTCACATGCCATCTTTGGAATAGCCGAGCCTGCTATAAGTTGTATTTTTGCATGTGTTGCATTAGGCGTTTCTGTATAGTTAGGATCATGCATGGATTTCTAACATAGCTTCTGTTTTGGCTCGGAGTACTCGGTAAGCTTTTATGCTTTAGCATCCTTGCATGCGTGTGAGTGATTGCCATGATAGCATGCTTACCATGAGGCTATATGCTTATGTGATATATCTGCCTGAATGTCTGTGGGTGAAGGTTGTGTTATTTGGATTGGAACAAATCATCGATTGTGAGTTTTAAGCCCACTAGATAGTGGCAAAACCATCTTTTTCTAAGCCCACCCGAGGGTGGCAAATCCACATTTTAGCCTACTTGCGAGTAGCAAACTGTTTTCAAAACGAACATGAGACGTTTTGTTTCAATTTAGGCGACCCGGTCTATATTTGTATGCTGCGCGCATCACAGAGTAATTTTAGGCTAATAACCGGAACAAGAGCATATAATGTTTTCAAAACTCGATATCATGGTTAGTAGAGGCCGATCTTTGATCGGGCTAGCGGGGGTGCTCACGAAGTGACATTCCCTAATCATACCCAAGTTCCCGAGCCGAGGCAACTTTGGTGATGACGGACACGTGGCCTTAGGCAACGAGTCATGGTTTCCTAAATTTTCCAAAATAAAATATTTAGGTGGCGACTCTGTATTTGGCAAAGCAGTCCATGTTTGGCATTTCTTTTCTAAAAATCTGTTTTCTCAAAATGATTTGCCGGATTTAGACTCTTTGGTTCAGATTAAGAACCGTGACATTGAGTCCTGAACTGTAGTAAGCCCAAATGAACAGAATGGGACTCATCCTCCCGGGGCGTTCGGGGACATCTACAGGTATGTCTTTTGATATTCTGTCTAGTGAGTTAAGCACTATTGGTTATCTTTGAGAGATATGGAGTATTGACTTGATCGTCGGAGTACCTCCGGGTGGACGAGCCACCGCCGGAGACTCTTCTTTTTGTTGCAGGTCGGACAGGTGCCATCTATTCTGCCGGTGTTCTTCAGTTGAGTACTAAGTTGGCAGTGTGGTCGGAAATTGACACACACAATTTGGCGCCGTCTGTGGGAAAGAAAGGAGAATAGATGGCCATCACCGTACAAGATCAACGTGTTGAAAACGACAAGTTTAGCGAAGATGGAGAGTTTATCGACATAAACAGAATGAAGACCCTTCCAGAAGGGACGCGAAGACAGGGGGCATGAGCGCTCCCAAGGAGATGACATTCAAGTATAGAAGAGCTCAGCCTAAGTAAGCAGATCCTGGATTTCAGGCCCCGGACCCCAGATCCCGAAAGACAAGATCTCGGCCTAAATAAGCAAGTCCGAGAAGAGAAGAACATGAGTGAGCAGATCCAAGATTCCAAAAGACATGATCTTGGCCTGGATGAGCATGTCTGAGAAGAGAAGAGCTCAACCTGAGTGAGCAGATCCAAGATTCCAGAAGACAAGATCTCGGCACTTAAGTTCGAGAAGAAAAATGACTCGCTGATGCGAGGCCGAGAATCAAACTCAGGTTGAAACCAAGTAAGATCAACAGAGAAATCAAGGCTAACAACCTCGGCTTGAAACCAACTTCGGCGAACAAGATCACATGCACAAGTTTAATGTGAACATAAGTCCACATTAGGGGGCAGAGAGTTATAAATGATGTTTAACACTTGTTGAAATTTGTAGCAATTTACAAGTTGAAGTTAAACCGAGATGATATTTAACACTTGTTAAAATTTGTAGCAATTTACAAGTTGAAGTTAAACCGAGATGATGTTTAACACTTGTTGAAATTTGTAGCAATTTACAAGTTGAAGTTAAACCGAGATTATTGTTTAACACTTGTTGAAATTTGTAGCAATTTACAAGTTGAAGTTAAACCGATGTTATGTTTAACACTTATTGAAATTTGTAGCAATTTACAAGTTGAAGTTAAACCGAGATTATTGTTTAACACTTGTTGAAATTTGTAGCAATTTACAAGTTGAAGTTAAACCGAGATTATGTATGACAGCTCATACGCGTGAACGGGTTCTTGGAATTCTTGTTCTTTAGAGAGACATGTCGGCCTTAACGATGATCTCGGCTGCGATACTTTAAGTCGACATACTGGAAAGTACCGATATAGGTTCCATCATCTCAGAATGCCAAGGTAATAGAACCTAGGGGCAGTTGTGGGGATATATTTTCTGAGCACCAACACGTGGCCAAGGTGACGCCGACGTGTCAGCCGATGTGCCACATGTCCTGGTCATGATGCCGAGGTTATTTCGGCTAGGCCGATGTTATCTGCAAGGATACCGGAATCCAAGATAAGCGAATAAAGAACAAGAGTCCTAGAATGGGAGGAGACTTCAGTTTGGGTAGAGATGAGATTCTTAGAGAGCTTATCCTGATCCTATTGGGAGTCCAAGATTAGCAGTAATCCTGAGTCCATTGGAGTTAGGCTTCCATTGGGACTAGGATTGAGTTGGCTATAAAAGATAGGTACTCCCATGGGTCTAAGGTATGTCTTTTGATATTCTGTCTAGTGAGTTAAGCATTATTGGTTATCTTTGAGAAATATGGAGTACTGACTTGATCGTCGGAGTACCCCCGGATGGACGAGCCACTGCCGGAGACTCTTCTTTCTGTTGCAGGTCAAACAGGTGCCATCTATTCTGCCGGTGTTCTCGAGTTGAGTACTAAGTTGGCAGTGTGGTCGGAAATTGACACACAGGTTCATTAATAAAGATTTCTTTTTTGGTTGATTAAAAAAAAGTTAGGCGCTATTTGATTTAGTTTTAGAATTATGATTTGATTGTGGAGTTATGAATTGAGTTTTGAAAAGAGAAAATTTGTTTGGTTATGAGTTTTAAAAATAATTTTGAATTTTAAATTTTGAGAAAAATTTTGAGTTGTATTTTGAGTTTTTAAATTTTAAATTGTATTTTAAGAATTTTTGGATTTATTTTTTAAATATTTAAAAACGTTTAAGAAAATTTTATATTTTTTTTATATATATAATTTTTATTTAAATATTTAAATATTTCAAACTCAAAACACAACTCCATACTCAAATCGTAACTAAACATATAATTCAAAACTCAATTCAAAAATTATTTTCAAAACTAATAACAAAATACATAACTTAAAACTCAATTTAAAAACTCTTTTCAAAACTTATAATCAACTCTTTTTAAAATTCTATTAAAAAAAATTCAAAAAAATATGTTTATATTGTTTTTTAAAATTATTTTATATCTTATTTTTTTTTCAAAAAATGTTTTGTTCATTTTTATTTTTGAAGAATTTGTTTTATATATTTTTTAATTTTTTCAAAAAATAATTTTTGTAATTTTTGTAAGTATTAAACAAATAATTTGTTATGATTTAAATATATATAATGATCCATTTTTTTTAAATTAAAAAAAATAATATTTACAAAAAAGTAAAAAAATTTAAAATATTTCAAAAAATATTTAAAATAACAACTATATATTTAAAATAAAAAATAATTTTTTTAAATATTTTAAAAAAAATGTAGCACACAAATGTATGAAATATCGTGCCTATTAAAATAAATAAATATTTAAAATATAAAATATTAACCCTAAAAAATAAGATTAAGAAAATTTTTAAATATTTAAAAAAAATAAATCCAAAAAATTTCAAAATACAACTCATAACCAAACAATTTTTCTCTTTTCAAAACTCAACTCAAAACTCAGAACTCAAAACATGACTTCATACTCAAATCAAAAGTTTAAATCATGATTTAAAAATAATTTTAAAAAATAAAATAAAAAAATATTTTTTTGAATTTTTTGAAAATATTGTTTAGTCTTGAGTTTTGAAAAGAATTTTCAATTGTGTATTTGATTATGAGTTTTAAAAATAATTTTTAAATTGAGTTTTGAATTTTATGTTTAGTTATGAATTCTGAAAAAAGTTTTAAAATCTTTTGATTAGAATCGCGATTTCAAAATTAAACCAAATAAAAAGTTGGCATCTTATAATAGAATATTTTTTCGATGCTTGCCCCAATTTGAACCTTAAAATCATAGGTAATTGTAGAGATATTAAATTTTCTATCAAATAAATGATCAAATATTTCATATGAGTATAGAGTTTACACATATAAAATATTTGATTATTTATTTAGTAAAAAATATAAAACTTGTAACATTTTCCAAAATCCACTGCTGGTTTAGGAGTTTGGTTCTTCACTGGTGTAGCACACTCTCTCTCTCTCTCTCTCTCTCTTTCATCCACGTGCGGTAGCAGTGGTATCAATATGCATATAATAATTTAGGTCAAATTTGGGAAGACAAGAAAAAGTTAAAAAATGAAAATATTACTCAAAAAGTTAAAAAGTTAATATTATTTATCAAAAGTTAATAATTACGGTTGCACAATTTCCAATCATAATTTTTCCCTACAAATTAATTTTTACAATTTTTTAATACATATTTTTCCATAAAAATCAAAAAATTAACCCAAACATCCATATTTTTTCCTCAATTTTTTAATCTAAAAAAATAAAAAATACACTTATTTAAGAACACCCCAAACAACCCCTTACTATTGCCTCCCTACTTGTTGGTTGTTTTTGCTCAGAGCTTTTTCATATTCTCAGACAAGGCTGTCCCAGTACAAGAATCGTCTATCTTTATAAACTTTTTGACCCATGCGCTAAATATATTGCACTTTTAGGTGTTTTAAAAAGTTGATAAAAAATTAAACTTTTAATTTTTTTAGTTTATTCTATCTTTTTATGAGTAAATTATGTGAGAGATGATGTGACCCAAAATAAATAAAAAATTAGAAACTGGCTTTTTACTAGCTTCTCAAAAGACTCCCTGTTAAGAGAACTTCACTTTGTTTGATTTTGGTTTTCAAAATATACTTTTTAAAAAATTTTATTTTTTTATTTTTCGTATTTTTTTTAATTTCACTGGTTTTTTGTAATATTTTAAGTAATTTTTAAAATTTTTAGACACACTTAACATAAAGGGAGACTTATTTATAAGTCTTTTTTCAAAACCTTATACTAGGCTAAGTCCTGTGTAATTTCTTATAGAGTTTCAAGTCCTATTTTCATAAGAATGTATTCCACAAGATCCTAACGTGACATGACACTTACATAAACGTAACGTAACGTGACACCTATATATACGTAACGTAACGTGACACCAATATGAACGTAACGTGACACCTATATAAACGTAACGTAACGTGACACTTATATAAACGTAACGTGACACCTATATAAACGTAATGTAACACTTACATAAACATAACATAACGTGTCACGTTACGTTTCGCAAACTTAATAAGTTTTTATTTTTTTAATCCGTTTGTTTTGAAATAGATATATAATCTTAATATATTTTTATTTTGTATTATTAATTGTAAAATTTAAAAAATTATCAATAATATATGTGAAATCTAAATTAATTCATAAAAATTATAATTTTAAATTAATTAATGGAAACCCAAGTTAAATGGAAACTATCTATATCTCTATAGATACAGGAAGAGAGGAACTTAGGACGTAACACAATGACGTGGAATTGAGACTTTGTTAGCGAATAAGAGGACGAATTGACGAAATAGGGGTGGCAAAAACAGGACCTTGTTGGGCTCCATTGTTTTTTTCAAGTTTTCCTCTGCTTCTCTTTTCTTTGGGTGTGTCAGTGTATTTGGTATAGATCATAGGTGTCACGTTACGTTTATGTAGGTGTCACATTACGTTACGTTTATGTAGATATGTCACGTTACGTTTATATAGGTGTCACGTTACGTTTATGTAGGTGTCACGTTACGTTACGTTTATGTAGATGTCACGTTACGTATAGGTGTCACGTTACGCTTATGTAGGTGTCACGTTACGTTACGTTTATATCAATTTCCCTATATATGGTTTTATTATTATTTATGATATTAACAACTAATATTGAGGGTAAATATGTCAAGAAACTTCCCATAGGACTTATGGGAACATAAGTTTTTTTGTAGGACCAAATGTAGCACAAGTCTCCCTAATAGGACTTCTAAATAATTTTCTCTAACATAAATACACTAAAAAAATATAATATTGTGAAAAAATCTTTAAAAAAACACTAAATAACAAAAATATAAAAAAAATACGAAAATTCAATATATTTTTTATATTTTTGTGTGTTTGTTAATTTTAAAAAATATTTTTCACAAATATTTTGCTATTTATTTAAAATTTTAAAAATATTTACTAAAAATAAAAAAAACATTTCTAAAAAATTAAACTCAAAAAATCGAAACCAAACTCACTTATTTCCATTTCCTACCCACTTGTCGAACCTGAAAACCAGTGTCAAGTTTTGCAGTACTTTATTGATTGTAAAATTCCATTTTCCCAAAACAGTTTGCGTTGTCCGTGTTGAAAAACCACCATGCCTGTAGACTTGTGGAATGTATATTCAATTGAGCACTGTCCAAATCATGCCAAGTATTTTTAAAATTAATAATTACTTAGACCTCTTTTTTTTCTCACCTCCTTATCCCATCTTTCCATGATTGATCATTTTTTTTTATATTTTTTTTCCCCTTCTCCTCCGATCACCACCCGCCACGTGTGTGGTGGTGGAGGTAGTGATTGGAGGAGTCTCAATCATCACTATTTTAAAATATATGTCCCCTATCATGGTAATACAACTTATTTTTTGACTTTTTTTATTTATTAAAAAAAAAAAGTTTGTAGAAAAAATAAAGATGTTTTGTGATTCAAATAAATCAATACGTTGCTCATTTTTTGTGAATACAAAACAAGCTTAAAATATGTTTTCTGTTTAAAGGTATATATAGGGTTCGTTTGGGATGTGGGTTAATTTTTTTATTTTTTAACTATTTTAGTCTTGGATTAAAAAGCCTCATTTAGGATATTTTTTTTGACTTTTGTACGAAAAAAATTAAATAATTATAGTTTAGATGTGACATTTTATTTTATTAGACTAAAAATTTATTTTATCTATTTATGACTAAAATATTCCAATCTCACCCCAACCTAGCTGGCATGCCTTGTCACCACCCTCCCTAGCCAAAGAATCTATACCTAGAGTCTTCCACGTAGCCACAGTCGATTTCTCAACAACTTTTAATATTAACAATAATGAAAAATGAAAAAGTGTGTCATTGTCTTGCTATATAAAAGCTCCTTAAGTCGTAGCAATCGGGATCAAAATCTATCCTTTTTTAGCAAAACACTTGGAAGAAGAAAGTGACAAACACTTTCTTGACTTTAACAGATGAGGAACAAAGTGAGTGGTACTGAAGTTGCAGCTGCTGTATTCGACAGGAATTTAAGTGAAAGAAGGCCTCTTCCAAAGAGAGGGCAAATTAAAATGAGGATAGCATCAAAAGTGTTTCACGGAATCGCATCTGTGCTCTCACTAGCTCCTTCCCGACATTCGGGTGCTACTGCCACTTTACTAGAAAGTCCAGTTTCAAAAAAACAAAGTCCAGTTTAAGGGAATTAGAGAGGTGTTTAAAAGCCCTTGATTGATGTAAAAATTTTGTTTGATGACCCTTTTAATGTACTTATGATCATTGCCATCTTCTTCTTTTAATTTTGTTATTTGAGTAGTTTTCGAATTCACAAGCTTAATCTCATTCATTCGTAAACTAATTTTTGTTGTCCGATTTGTAGAACTATAGATTGATACCAGTTTTAATCCAGCAAAATTAGAGTAGGGAAATTTATGGTGGAGCTCAGTCAATTAAGAGAAAAGGGCTATGAAATTATTAGAAAATCTGTCATGACTAATAAAATACGTCAGAAAAAAAAAAAGAAAAAGAAAAAAGAAGAGGATAGTGGAATTAACATTAGATTTGAGAATTGAGAGAATTCAAATTTAGGCCTTCAGATGGAAGGACAAAAACTTCTATGACTTCAAATTGTTCATATGCCTGTAGCCATAGAGTAGATCTATCATCTATCCACCATAATAATGCTAGGAACATTAAGCAATACACCAATAAATACAGTAAGATATGCATATCCAATCACTTGACATGAGATTGGCCTAATATTATTATTATATAAAAAGAAAAAGATTCTCTCAAATGTGTTGTTTAGGTTGAATCCGGATCCTCGGTCGCACTCCCTTGCCGCGCCTTTCTGTCGCCCTCCAAAACGACGTCGTTTGAAGGTCTTTTTTTTTGTTTCTTCTTTTTCTTCTTTCTTATTTTGCTTTCCCCTTCTCATTTTTGAACCCTCGCCTCTGAGATAGAGAGGCAGATCTGGAGAAGGGTTGGTTAATCAACTTGGAGACCTCACTGGGTTGGTTAATCAACTTGGTGACCTTACTGATAACTCTCTCTCTCTCTCTCTCTCTCTCTCTCTCTCTCTCCTCATTTCAGATTGCAAATTGAATCAGAGAGAGGCATGGAGGAGGAAGAGGAGCAACAATCATCGACCCAAACCACCCCTCTCCTCGGCCTTCCACAGTGGTGCCACCGCCTCACCACTCTCCCATGTGCCACCAATCTCCGCCTCAAAACCACGATCTGGTTCGAACTCGAGGGTTTCGTCGGCGATCTCGGCACGTACATCCCTCTTTGGCACTGGCCTCCTCTTCGGCACCCCTATGCTCATCCAACCCATGAAATACATCGTCGCCGTCGCTATCTCTGAATCCCCTCACCTCACTATCCCCCAAATCGTTGCCGTCGAAATCTCTACCACCTCCGTGCTCCTCCTCCTCGGCGCCACCGGTCTCATGTCCTTCTTCTACCGCTTCATCCGTCTTCCACCTCCACCAACAGTACCCAATAAACACATATCAACACAACTTTGCAAACTTTATTACAAGGAAGAGAGAGAGAGAGAGAAAAAAAAACCCTCCAAAACAACGTCATTTTGGAGGGCGACAGGGATGCGCGGTAAGAAAGTGCGACCGAGGATCCGGATTCTGTTTAGGTTGGACGGTCTAGTTTAGATAGGGTTTATCACAGTGTTTACCTCACTGATCTGGGTGGTAGACTCTTGTGCATAGATAATTTATGAAAAAAAAAAAGAAAAATTATTCCAAAATCATGCCATTTATAGTTTTGAAAGCAAATATGAAGAAAGTAGGCTATGTTTATTTGATTATTTTTTTATTTTTTATTTTTATAGATGACATATACACCAAATTTAAATTTTACAAGATAACGATTTAGATCAACAAACTAATATAAATAATGAGCCCAAGAACACAACAAACACCATATGGTCCATGTATCATAGAGAATCGCCTCCCAATATGAAAAAAAAGGGTTCAACTTCTCTCAAGCTCAAATCTAAACTTGACCGTTATGTTCGAGCTCGCGAGGCCTAGCATGAGTTTTATTTTGATAATTCGAAACGTTTCTTTTATAAAACCTTCATGTATATTATTCATGAAAAAAAATTTAGGATAAATTATGCAAATAGTCTCTGTACTTTACACGATGTGTCAATTTGGTCCTTGTAGTTTCAATTTGCTCGATTTTGTCCCTTAATTTAACGGACTGTGTCATTTTAGTCCAATAAATAACGGTTGTTACGTTAATTTAATGGAATGTTAAATAATGTGTCAATCTGGTTCCCGTGCTTTATACAATGTGTCAATTTGGTCCATGTAATTTTAATTTTCTCAATTTTGATAGGGACTAAATTGACATATTGTGAAAAATATAGGGACCAAATTGACACATTGTTTGACTTTTCGTTAAATTAACTTAACAACCGTTATTTATTGGGCTAAAATGACACAATTTGTTAAATTAATGGGCAAAATCGAACAAATTAAAACTACAAGAACCAATTTGACACATCGTGTAAAATATAGGGATTATTTGCATAATTTTTCCAAAAATTTATTCCTAAAGTAGTAGTGAATTTTTCATTTTGACACTTAAAAAATTATTTTTTCTCAATTTAATCCTTAAAATATATGTGTTCCTAATTTAGCCCAATAACAAACAACCGTCCAAAATTTGACCAAAAATACCACGTGGTACCAGGGCAATCTGTCTACGTGACATTACTTTTTACTTGACCTAATTCGTGAAAATTGTATAAATTTTTAGAGAAATTACAATTCAGTGTAGGTTTGTAAAAAAAAAAAAAATTATAAATAAATAGTAAACTTCATACATATTAATAATTTAATTCATAATTTTTTTTTATGAATCTTTTGTAATTTTCTCTAATTTTTCCCCACATTAGAAGGAAGAGGGAGAAGAGAATGAAAGTAAAAGAATAGAGAGCAAATCACTTGAGTGTAATTTATAATATTTTTACTTTTTTTTTTCAGATTTTAATTGAACAACATTAAAATTTCAAAAGTTAATAAAAAATTGCATACATGCCCTATACGAAAACCTCTAAATAATATCTAAGATTACTTTGATGAGTGATGAGCTTAGTTTATATAATTTCATAATGCTTTTGACGGTACTAATTAAAACTACCGATAAGCATATTATAAAATGTTGGAATGGAATGCTACATATAGGGATGATCATTTAAATTTGATCCGTGAGGTTCTGTTTATATCAGTTCGAATGGGACAAATTTTATCTGACCTAACACTTATGTGGGGTAGGAGTAAATTATATTTTGGTCACCCGTAATGGGGGTGGGGTGGGGATAGGTATCGCCTTCCCCGCTTTAAACCCGACCCGATATAATTAATAATATATAAATAATATATATATATATATATATATATATATATATATATATATATATATAATATAATTAGATATAAAAAAAGAAATGTTAAAAGTCTTTGATTTTGTTTAACTATAAATAAATAATAATCTTAAAAATTTTACTGTTTATATATATGAAAAGAAAAAAAATTATTTACTATATTAAGAATTTAAATAATTTCTAATTTTTTAGACTATTTGAAATATAATTGAGTATTCATGAATTTTGATTATCCGTAAGAATGGAGATGGTGTTTAAAAATCTACCCGTAGCAGGGTGGGATAGGGGTAGGGGTAGGGGTAGGGGTGGGGTTTATCTGCGGGAATAAGGCAGAAAATAACAAACCCACTCCAAATCCAACCCGTAGTCATCCCTAGCTACGTTCCAAAGCCACCTTCACATACGTGGTTTCAGTGAAAATTAATTATAACACATGGGTGGTTTCAGTGAGATAATAAAAGGAACAATAACACATAGGTGGTTTCAGTGAAAATTAATTATATATTAGTAAAAAAAATTATATTTATAATTATTAATATTTATAATATTTCTTACTTTTTAAAAATTATTTACCCTGATTGTCAGGTTATTTCCCCATAATAAAATGGACAAATTACACCAAACTGGTTAAAAATAGGTACAGAGTGTGAAAAAACAGGGAGATGATCATACCTTATTGCTGTCTATCTAAACTTTGTGGGACAATCTTCACTATATTTAAAAAGATTAAATTTTATTGTGTACTAAACAACAATTAGAATAAAAAGAAATAAAAGAAATGAGAGAAAAATGTTTGATTACAAAAAATCAAACTAGAAATAGAATTAAATAAATAAAAACAGATTTTATTTTGTTACCAAAATAAAATTAAAATCTGATTTAAATAAATAATAATAAAACAGAAAATAAATAAATAACTTACTTGATTAATATGTTGAATATTATTCTGATCAAGTCCAGTGTTTGACACTGTGTCCTTAAGACAGATTCGTCCTCTCCACGGTGCTTTTAGAATGTGGACGTCATCTCCCAGGATGAAATGATTAACTACAAACAATAGCAGCACTACAAATTGTTTGCCTAACGAACACACTAAGTGTTTATACTCTCTCACAGAAGAAAATAATACAGCAATATGAAGAGAATGTTTGCAGAATTATGAAGGATGAAAATTAGAGTTACAAAATCCAAATGAGGGCTGTCTTATTTATAGATGGATTGGTGGCTGCATGTTTTGAATTAAACAGGTGCAAACCTGTTTGAACAGGTATGAAACCTGTTTGGTTTTGAATTAAAACAGATTTGAATCTGTTGGGTTCATAATTCAAACAGATAAAAGGCCCTGTTTGGGTGTACAAAAAAAACCGGACCAGTTTATTTCCGAAACCAAAAAGATATGTATTGGGCCAGACAAGCCCAACCGACCGGCAACGGCGGCGCGCGTGTGTGGTGATTTTTGGGTCCAATGGGTCTAACCCATTTCGCCCATAACCTCCCTCTCTAAAACACTTGGGTACCCCTTGGGGTACACCCCAAGCTCTAATCCCATGCCTTATAAACCCATTCAAAACTTCTCACTAAATTAATGTGGGACAAACTTTATTCAAACCTATAAGGATTTTTCACAAAAACTTCATTTCCATGGAGCATACTTTGGCTTCAATTTCCCATTCACTCGGTAATGGTTTTGAGCAACCAAATATACCACGTGAATCACAACGCGGCATAGAACGCGTTACCACTTTAACCCGCGAAAATCGACACACGGGGCCCACCTAAATAATAGATCAAAGTTAGGAAAATTTTTTGTTATTAACCTAGAATTTCTAAACCATTTCCAACAAACTTTTCACTTACTTTATTCCTAATTTGAGCCTGGTCATACCCATTTACCAAAATGGAAATTTCAGATTATTTGTAAGCTCGGAAAAGTTACCAACACTAATTTGTTCTGACTTGTTATTAATTATTTGATTGAGATTGCTATTCTTTGTTCTAAATTGAATCATATTCACAAATCACTATCTTAAGAGTTTTTAGAATTTTCAAACTTGAATTATAAGATGATAATTTTGGATAATTTTTGAGTAATTAAATCTGAGTTTGTAGTAATATTGTTTAAAGATATGCTATCCATTTTCTTTTTACAAACTTTCTTTCTTTGTTCCTTGGTGATTTCTTTGGCTTCATTACCAAACAAATTACTCGTTGTTCTATTTCAACATCAACTTTGTCACGTCCCAAACCCCGTGACAATACTGCACACTCATCTAAATGAACGTACAAGGCTAAGAGTCCAATCAAATAAACAAACAATATAAAATATTCAAATTAAATCTTTAATTATCATAATATCAAAATCTATAAATAATAAACAATCCTTATCATATGAAATTATCCCTCAAGTCCACTAATATAATCTACTAACAAACTAGTAACCCACAGTAATTTAAAATCATAGTCTTACTCTCTGCACTCCCGTAAGTAAAAACCCATGTAGCTCTACTCCTTAGGATCTGAAAAAAAGAAAATAAGGGTAAGCTAGACAGCCCAGCAAATAATGAACCATCATTGCTAGCTGAATCAAGTACAAGAACCAAAAAAAAAAAAAAAGAAAAAGAAAAAAGCAGTCGATAACCAATAATTATATTTTTACTACAGTTCAATAAATGAACCAATATTCTGTAAGATGGTGTTATAGCTGAAAATAAATAGTGTAGCAATACAATTTAATTGAAAAGACAATAAGATAATACGAAGTAGTTTCGTTGCTCAAATCGATGGTTCAATATTCAGACGGTTCAATGATTCGATTAACAAAACTCAAGTCTTGGTGACAATGGTCACTTAGCCTGTAACAAAGACCAAAACCACACATAAGCCGGTGGTAAAGCCTCAAAAGAAACTAGTTTCTACGCTAATAAATAACCCTCATTGGCTAAGATCCAAATCATAATCAAACTAGAGTGATGTTCAAAATTCAAACAATACACAACTTGTAAATAAAATATTCAATATTTTCATAATAAAATTTGATGCTATTTTATACCTAACCTATATTTTATTTTAAGAGAACATAAATGTTATAAATAAACATTTATAATTTCAAACGATTTGATGGGTATAAAAATGAACCAATAGTAATAGAGGGTTACTTACTGTAGACACCCCATTTTTGACTACCCTTAAGACTTGGGCCCTGCTGATTGTTTACTTGGTGGTGAAAGATGTGCAGAGCAAAAGTTCGATTTCTTCGGCAAGAGGAGAGTCAAATCCCCACCTCACACCCCATTTTGGACCAAAGTTATTTTGAATGGTTTTTAGACCTTAAAACCCTCTCTTTCAAAATATTTTTGAAATAAAGTTCCTACGATATTTCGAGGCTCGCATTTTGTTAAATGTTGTGCTTTTCGGTAAACCGAGCAAGGACAAAGTGGAAATGAATGAAAGAGATGTGAAATCTCTGAAAATCTTTCAAAACACCTTGCTTAGGGGTTTGGAGTTGAAGAAAAGAGGAGAAAAGGGAATAAACCTAGTTGAGGAAGAAGTTGGGCATGAACAGTTAAGAGAGAGAGTCGAGCAGCCCTCGCTAAATCAGGCCTATCCTTTTGAACACTTGGATTTCAGCTATGAGGCCACCACCTTTGGAAATCTTACTTCTGGGGCTTCATTTTTCACTTAAGAATCTTTTAAAGCCGAGTCCGGATGGAAGAGATATGATTGGCTGAAGTTGGGCATTATTCTGGTTGGACCGAAATTGAGCAGCCTTCACTAAAAGAGGGATATCTCTTAGCACACATGGAATTTTGATGTGAGGTTTGCATAATTGGAAAGAAGACTTCCGGGGCTACAGTGTAGGCTCAAAAATGACCTGAAAAGAAGTCTAGATGAAGGAGTTAGGCTTTCTTCAAGTCAGGGACCAGGATTGATTTTTGCCATCGGCCTCTATGGAAGTGCATCGGCCACAATCTGACCTCAGCAGCTATAGGTCGGCCAAAAGTGAACCTTATCGGCCACAAATGTTGGCCGATTGGCCAAAAATGTCCAGAAAGCCCAGAATTGGCAGATATTTCTCCTCCAGCTGTTTCCAGCTTGTGCCACCTGTCCCAGCTCAGATTTTTTGACCAAACTTGATATTTTGCTATATAATGAAGCCTTATATCTCATTTTCAAGGGTTATAACATTTAGAGAACATTTTTGGCAAAAGGTTTGGGAGCTTCTCACACTAGAACCTCTCTCTCTACAATCCTCCCTTGAGCATTTGTGCTAGAAGGCTTGCATACAACCATCTTCAACCTATCAACCTTTAAGAAGACTTGATCACCATTGGGCTGAGGTCCCTTGGAACTTGGTTTGAGCTCCAAAAGGTGGTTTTGGCTCAAGAAAAGTGGCTGTTTTTGCTGCTGTGCTCCAAAGGTAATCACTCACCTCTTTCACCTTTGCTTTGCATGCTTGTTTTACCACCTTTGCAAACTATTTTTGGCTTGGTTTTGAACTGAGAAAATCTCTTTTTTTTAGTCCTAAAAGTGATGGTTTAGGCCTATTTTATGTTAGGAGGTTGTCTCTCCTTTTTGTTCCTTAGCTTGTATAGCTTTTGAGCCATCTTCTAAGGCCTTTCAAAACAACTTTTCGTGGCCTTTTAACCACTGAAATCCAAAGGATTTTCAGTGGTAAAAAACCTATTTTAAGGGCCCAAATAGGAGGGGGTGGTCCCCTCTCCTCTTGTCTTGCTTGCTTGTGTTGATGGCCAACTAAATGAGCATGTATTTTTACTTCTTTGTGACTTTGTTTAGGCTCATTTTTGTGACTTATCAAACCTACCATAACTCTGTTTTTGGCTGTCTTGGTCACCTCTTGCATGCTTATTGCACTTGTAGTATAAATCCTTTTTGCTAGTCTTGTTAGCCTTACAAAGTAGCATGCTCTTGTGGTTTGAATTAGCTTAGTTCAACCATGTTTTTGGTATTATTTTGGCATGTTATAACTTTGATTTTGATTGGTAGACTCATCTCTTGCATGCTTTATACACTTGTAGTGTAATCCATGCTTACTGGTCTAACATGCTTGATGTTTTGGCCAATCATGCTAGCTTATTTTGGCTATACTCCATACATGTTTTAGCATTATTTTAACATGCTCTAGGACTGTTTTGGGTTTCCTTGGCCATTTGCTTCATGTTTTGCATAGTTATAGTGCAAGTGCCTATGCTAGCTTCAAGCTTTGAGCCCTCTTGCATGCCGTACTTGTATTGTTTGGTTGATTTGGCATCATTCCATGCATGATTTCAGAGCTTATAGTGTTGTCACATACCCATGCTTGTCACTCTTTAAGTACTCTTGAGGGTTGTCCTCTTATGTCTTAATTCTTGAGCCATTTGGTATGCATGTTTGTCTTGCATTTCATGCCTTCATTTCAACATTTTGGCCACTGATTTGGGCATGATTGAGGTCTGTCCATTTTGGTTTAAGTCCATCTTGCATGTTGTTGCATGCTTGTCTCATTTTGTCGTTGTTGCATGCTTGTCGCATTGCATGTTGTCGCATGCTTGTCGCATTGCATGATTTTTGCATGTTGTTGCATGCTTGGTACATTGCATGTTTGCATGTTTAGGTTGCATTACATTTTGCATGCTTGTTACATTGCATTTGGCATGCTTATGTTACATTGCATAGCATCTCCATGTTGCATGCATTGCATTGTGTTTGGTTTGGGATGTTAAACCAAACACGAGGGACGTTTCATACTTGAAGTGATGAAACGTGCCTCAATTCTCGATCGCCGACCCTCTTGATCATGCATGATAGAGGTTAAGGCATTTACGTGTTTTTGTGCATTCATGTGACATTGATTTGTGCAACTCGGCCTCTTTGGCCATCATACATTGGAATGCGTGATTGATGGCTCGAGAGTCGAGCACTACACTTCTTTGAGTTTCAAACATAATAAGGGGTGTGGTTACACACACATTTTCTTGCAAATACATTGCCATGCCTCTGTTTGTGCTTTGTTGCAGCAAAAAGGAGAGTTTGCAGGAAGAGATGGCTGATCGGCTATCTTGTGTGCCGATCGGCTAACAATATTTGGCCGATAGCCTCAAAATTGGCCGATGACCATTATCCACTGGCCGATGGCCACCCCTCTTGGCCGATGACCTCTCAGAGTGTCCATGAAATAGGTCAGAAGCATCACAGAAGTTGGCATAATTTTCAGAGATGCAGAACAGTGCAAACAGAGGCAACATGAGGCATGGCAACGGATTTCCGAGCGAAGTCGATCGAGCATGCATATGCCCCTCTTCTCGAGGCCGTTTTAACTGCTTTGTATAGTTAGTTAATTTGTAATTAATTAGTTAATGTGTTAGCTAATTTAATTCATCGTTGTAAATTCTTAATTAGCTTAGCTTAGCTAGTATTCAATTTGATTATGTAATAATTAGTCTAATTAGATTATTAGATTAGTTAGAATAGCTTAGCGTAGCTAGCTTGTATTATTCATTTGGACCCTCCGTCGAGAGGGCGAATTTTGTAATAAGTGTGCGTGAGTGTGTGAATGTCTTCCAACCCCATGTCTTTCTCCCTTTTTCTTAACCGCTTTTGATGGTTAGTTTTAGGACATGTTTCGATTAGCATCCTTATGTTAGCATGTTTTGCATTCATTCATTTGTCTTACATGTACCGGGCTCGGCGCATCATACAAACCGCATTGTATTTTAAATACCAATTTCAATACATGTTATCTAGTTGCATTTCATATGCCATCTTAGAATAGCCGAGCCTATCTTAGTTGCATTTTTGCACGTGTTGCATTAGGCATACTTAACATAGCTAGGATCATGCATTGATTACTGTAGACGTCCCCGAACGCCCCGGGAGGGAATGAGTCCCCTGTTCCGTTCATCTTGGGCTCACTACAGTTCAGGACTCAAATGTCACAGTTCTTAATCTGAACCAAAGAGTCCAAATCCGGCAAATCGTTTTGAGAAAACAGATTTTTGAAAGAAGTGCCAAACATGGACTGCTTTGCCAAATACAGAGTCGCCACCTAAATATTTTATTTTTGGGAAATTTAGGAAACCCTGACTCGTGCCTAAGGCCACGTGTCCGTCATCACCAAAGTTGCCTCGGCTCGGGAACTTGGGTACGATTGGGGAAGGTCACTTCGTGAGCACCCCCGCTCGCCCGATCAAAGATCGGCCTTTACTAACCATGATATCGAGTTTTGAAAACCTTATGCATTCTTATTCCGGTTATTAGCCTAGATTTACTGTGTGATGCGCACAGCATACAAGTATAGACCGGGTCGCCTGAATTGGAACAAAACATTTCATGTTTGTTTTTGAAAGATGGTTTGCTACTCGCAAGTAGGCTTAAAATGCAGATTTTGCCACCCTCGGGTGGGCTTAGAAAAGATGGTTTTGCCACTATCTAGTGGGCTTAAAACTCACAGTCAATGCATTGTTCCAATCCAAATAACCCAACCTTCACCCGCAGGCATTCAGGCAGTTATATCACATAAGCAAATAGCCTCATGGTAAGCATGCTATCATGGCAGTCACTCACATACATGCAAGGATGCTAAAGCATAAAAACTTACCGAGTACTCCAAGCCAAAACAGAAGCTAAATAGAAATCATGCATGATCATAACTATACAGAAATGCCTAATGCAACACATGCAAAAATGCAACTATAGCAGGCTCGGCTATTCTAAACATGGCATATGGAATGCTACAGCTAACACGTATTCGACTTGGAATTTGAAATACAAATGCAGTTAGTATGATGCGCCGAGCCCGGTGCATGTGAAACAGATGAATGAATGCAAACATGCTATCATACTGTATGCTAATTGAAACATGCCCTAATCTAACCATCATAAGTCGGTAAATAAAAGGGAGAAAGACGTGGGGTTGGAAGACATACATCACACACACGCACAGTTATTACAACATTGCCCTCGCTCGGAGGGTCCGAATAAATAATATACAGTCCCAAATGAATAATTACAGTCCGAATAAATACAAAATCTTAATTAATTAACAGATTAATATAGGAAAACGGTAAACCAGCATGCAAGCTAGGGGACTGCCTCGGCTCTGCTCCGGATGATGAATGATGCATGTTCGGGTTGCTTGGCGCGGAAATCCATCGCGATGCCCCGATTATCCTCTGTTTACAATTGCCCCCGGAATGTTGCGCGAAGCCCCAAAAGATTGCCGGTTTTGAATTTGCTACAACAGAGAGTAGAAAAGGGGCATGGCAATGTATTTTTACATATGTATGCATGCCTCGATCCTCGTGCCACCAATCACGCATCTTGATGCATGATGGCCGAGGAGTCGAATTGCACGGCTCAATATGAAATGAATGCACATGAAAACACAACAAAACCTAAACTCTATCATGGGTAATCCGGAGTGTCGGCGACTGGGGAATTGAGACACGTTCCGTCACTCGAAGTACGAAACGTCCCTCGTTTCCCGTGCTTAGGCTAACTCCTATCCCAAACACAATGCAATATGCATGACATGCATGAATGCAACTAATATACAACCTAGCATACACAATGCTATGAAATGGCCTACACGATGCACGAGGTAACATGGCATACACAATGCGCTAATATACAACCTAGCATACACAATGCTATGAAATGAAATGGCATACACAATGCATAATGGACTTACACCAACACAAGTGGACCTCAGCCACACTCACATAGGAGGCCATTAGATGGAAATGAGGCACTCGGGATGCGTGCACACATGCACGCAAACCGAGGACCGAACCTAAGGCACGAATGCCACTCTACTAAAGCATGGTAAGGCATGGAACATGATATGCAAACAAACAAATTTCAACACTAAAACATGATGCTAAACAGCCCCGAAGCATGGTAATATGGCATCCGATGCATGAGATGAACCCCGAAACTCAAAACTAGGCATACGCAATGACCTATAGCTATACAAAGCATGCATTATTTGATCATGAAGCATGAAGACAGAGTCAAGGCAGTCCCAAAACATGAAATTTCTTAGTTCAGAACATGGCCAAAAGGTGCTAACAAGATAGGCTAAAGTAGCATGCAATTTTGACTATCAAACATGGATTACATGGCACGTATATGAAACACATGGAATCTCACTAAACCAGCAAAAATCAGTGAACTAATCATGCCAAAATACGCCCAAATACACATGGAAAGACAGCCAACACATGCACAAATGAGGGGCTCCTTTGGAAGGGCATACAAGGGGTTATTAAGCGCATGCAAGATAGACATGTGGCAGCCCCAAATCAACTCTGGAAATCAAATATGGTAGTCCCAAAACTCACCAAATTGACCCTAAAATGTGACTTCGAAGCATGCAAGATAGGGTCTCTTTGGAAGGCCAAAATGACCATCAAACAAGTCAAGGTGAGAGGGGGTCAACCCCCTCTGATTTGGAGGCTCAAAATAGCATCAAAGCCATTGGAAATCCACTGGATTTCAGTGTCTAGAAGGTCAAACAAGTCATGCAACAAGGGCTAGGGTGTAAGGCTCAAAATAGGAGGGAATCAAGCATACGAGGAAGCATGTGACCTCAAATATGAAAATTCCCTTAATAAAAAATGAAGATAATTTCAAAACAAGGCTTTTTCCAGTTTATGAAAAATCTCAAAAGTGAACACAAGTAGTGCTAATCTATCATGCAAAAATGGCCCTAAAAGAGAGAATAGAGATAAGGGACAGCAGCTGGCCCCAAATGGAAAGGAGCCCTTCAACAAAGTTGAATAGGGTCTCAAAAAAATATACTTTACAGTTTACATCAAGCCACGAAAATAAACACAAGTGAGGCTAAACTATCATGCAAGAAAAAGGCCTAAAAGAGGGATAAAGAGACAAGTGGTAGCTGCTGGCCTCAAATAGAGGAGAGGCCTTCAACAATGTTTAAGAGGGGCTCAAAACAAGATATTTTTCAGTTCATGACCAAGTCCAAAACAGCTCAAAAATAAGCCTAAAATACTATGCAAAAACAGGGCCTAAAAGAGAGTTAAAGAGGCAAGTGATAGTAGGAGACCTCAAACAGCAAGAGGTCCTTGATCAAACATGAAAAGGAGCTCAAAATATGACTATTTACAGTTTGTGTCGGAGCCCAAAAATGTAATCAAGCAAGGCTTATAAATGAAGTAAGAAAAGACTAATTTAAGGGAAAAGTGTGCTTACCCTTGAAGAGCAATGAACCAGCAGCCTTTGGACCAAGAAGAGGAGGTCCTAGCCTCTGAAAAACAGCCTCAAGTTGCTGGAATGGAGTGTGGAGGAGTTGTGCTATGGATTGGTGTAGAAATGGTGCAAGGCTTTTAGGGTTTTGAGGCTTGGAAGAGAGGGAGAGGGAGAGGGAGAGATATAAGCAAGAGCTCAAAACCAATTTTGTTAACCCTCCAAAATGGAGCTGGGGGTGCTGGTCATATAGGCAAAGGAGTGGAGGAAAGGAGGGGAAAATCAAATTCAAATTTCCCCTTCAAAAGACCCTCCCCCCGGATACAAGATCTGAGGGGAAAATGAGGGTGCAGCTGTAAGGAGCCAGGTGTGAGGAACATGGCCGGCCAGGTTCAGAGGGTTCAGGTGGCCGGCCGGCCACCTCCCCTGGCCGGCCGGTCAGGTTCAAAAGGGTCAATCAGAGAAAGCTGGCCGGCCACCCATATTGGTGGCCTCCCATGTGTGCACAACACAACCACGTGGTCAAAACCCAGAAAAAGTGAACCAGGAGAGAGAAAACCCAACTTTTCAGAGGGGTTCAAAAGGGTCAGGAACAATTGCTGGCCGGCCATGACATATTGGTGGCCTCCCAGGTGTGTACAACACAAATATGTGGTTGAGGGCCAAGGAAAGTGGCCCGGGAATGGTCAACACTAGCTTTCTAGCGAGAAAAACGGGCGGCAGAGGGCGATGAAGGAATAAAGCTGGTCCTCAGAACAATTGCTGGCCTCCCACCCTTTTACGACCTTCATAACAGTGAAAATAAGGTCTCCGCCAAAAATGAACTGAAACCGATGTAAAACGAAGGTTCGGGGGCCAAAACGTGCAGCCAGGGGCCTCGAAAACAAGCTATTAAGCACCGGAGGTGGCGTTCGACCACGAAGTTGGTCTCTCGAGCCACAGTGTCCCTCAAAAAGGAGAAAATAAGATGTATGCAAAAAACCGGAGCAAACGGAGATGGTTAAGCGGTCCCGAACCGAGGCACACGGCCGACGGCTCCGAAAACCGGGAACCGGGCTCCAAACGGGAAAAATGGCCTACGACCACGAAATGTAGCCTACGGCCACTGAGAGATGATCTACGAGACGTCTCCCTCCCTTCGGGAAGAGAAAACAGAGAAAATGGAGCCTGATTCGCAAACCGAGGCAAGGCACAAAAGAGTCTGGAAGCCGGAGACAAGCCTCGCAGCCGAGACTCCGCAACCTCAGAACGAGCACAATATGCAACATCACCAAGCGCTCAATCGGTGACGTCTGAGTCTTAAGGTCGGTCAAAAATGGGGTGTCTACAGTTGCCCCTCTTTGACAGAACTCGAAAGTCATACGTGACGGGAGTGAATTTCAAAGCTCAGAGACGACCCATTTTTGACAAGGCCGAAGACTTAGACAAACAGGCAAGATAATCAAAGAGATGTGCCCTCAGGCATGCCCGCGGGAAGGGGGCAAAATGCAAAGCGATATGCACAAAGCCGGATGTAACTCAATGATCATGCAAACGCAGCAAGCTGTAATGAAACAAGTATTCACAAATATATGCAACAGTTTTAAGCAAGGATGCGAAGCAGCAACTACATTTCATGCAGTTAAGAATGCAGAGAATTGTTCAACTCTCGCCACGTCTCACACGGAGAAGATACGATATCTGCGCAGTTCGTCTGGTCGCACCAGCCTCAAATGAACTGTACATACAATATCGTGCCTGTAAAAGAAAGAAACTCAACAAGCACAATATATTTAACAACATATGTTCAACGTGATATCGAATGCAGACAAACGGGGTGTCGATGGGTGAGTGCATCGCAATGCGAGAAGGAAACGCATGTCAACACAAGTTTAGCACAAGGGCATGACAATAATCGTGAAACGTGCAGAACAGTGCAAATGGTGTGTATGAGAATGCAAGTGGTGTGCATAACAATGCAGGATAAGCGTAAACTCGAATGCACATTTGTCCCAAAACAACGAGCAAAGAACTGCGCGTTTTAGCGAGGGCAACTCGATCGCGGCCTCCGATTCACCTCCCGGAGGGGTCACAACATATTCAAAAAGGATACATCTTGCTCTCGGCGAGTAATGACGAAACACACATTGAAAGTTGGAGTTGAAGTTCCCGCGGAGGGATTTCGCGACGAAAAGTGCACTTTCCTTGTACTTTCTCGGGTGCCGGGGACTCCAATCATCACCGAATTTTGCAGGGAGCTTGGAGGCCATGTTGGGAAGGTTGCCGGCCATGTATGGTCTAAAAGGGAGGCTGCCGGCCAGGGGTAAGGGAGTGGGGTGGCCGGCCTGCCAGAAAAGGTGGCCGGCCGGCCACCTAGCCCAGATTCGGGGCAGTTTGGTCCTTTCACCCTCTTTTCTTTAAATATGCTCATCCAAAGCACTTTTCCTCACAAGTGCAGCTCCGAAATTGCTCTCTCCTCCTTCCCAAACCATTTTCTCTCTTAGATCTGTGCTCCATACGCGTTTTCCAACGCCCCACGCAAGTTGTTTTCGCGAAATCTTTCAGTTTTCGTCACTTTGAACCGATTAAATTTTGATTTCGGCACTTCTTTTCTCATTTTCACCACTTGAGGTAAGTTTGTCTCAACATTTGGAAGATTTTCTCGGGAGTTGACTTTTGTTGACTTTTTCATTTCCCGAGAGTTGACTTTTTCCAATTTTGGCTCATTTCGTTCATTTTTGCTTGTTTTTGCAGATTTCTTGAGATGGCTGGCCATTTCCCACAGGGCGGAGGTCCTCCGGGTGCCGGGGGCGATCCGGATATTATGGCTTTGCCCTTGAGAGTTCGGCCATTTGATCCCGAGAGGTATCATCCTCAGGAGCACGTCCTTCCTCAGACGGTTTTCTACCATTTCACTGACTTTGATGATCGAGCGCCTAGGGATCTGATTTTACGGGAGCCAGAGTCCCACCTTTCTCATGAGGCACGAGAGGTATTTACTCTATTTTTACATTTTCTGCGATGTATTCTGCATTTTCCGCGCATTTCGTGCTTTTGTCATGTTTATCTGCTCACTCAAGCACATAGCTTGTTTTGAATGTTTAATCTGTAACACCGTATCCTGTTTGCGTCTTGAACACACAGTTTGATCACTTAAATTTCTGAATACGTAGTCTGTATATTGACTGTGAACACACCACACACACTTGTTGAGAATTGAACACACAGCTCGTTGTTGAGGTGAACACACAGCACACACTCTAGGGTAAACACACAACCCACTAATTGAGAGTAGAACACACAGCCCAAACTCTGAATTTCTGAACACACAGCTCGTTGTTGAGGTGAACACACAGCACACACTCTAGGGTGAACACACAACCCACTAATTGAGAGTAGAACACGCAGCCCAAACTCTGAATTTCTGAACTCACAGCCCAAATTGAAGGTGAACACGCAGCACACTCCTGTCGAGAGTAGAACACGCAGCCCAAACTTCGAAATTTCTGAACACACAGCTCGTTGTTGAGGTGAACACACAGCACACACTCTAGAGTGAACACACAACCCACTAATTGAGAGTAGAACACGCAGCCCAAACTCTGAATTTCTAAACTCACAGCCCAAATTGAAGGTGAACACGCAGCACACTCTTGTCGAGAGTAGAACACGCAGCCCAAACTCTGAATTTCTGAACACACAGCTCGTTGTTGAGGTGAACACACAGCACACACTCTAGGGTGAACACACAACCCACTAATTGAGAGTAGAACATGCAGCCCAAACTCTGAATTTCTGAACTCACAGCCCAAATTGAAGGTGAACACGCAGCACACACCTGTCGAGAGTAGAACACGCAGCCCAAACTCTGAATTTCTGAACACACAGCTCGTTGTTGAATTTTCTGAACACGCAGCCTAGATTGTGTATTTGATCTGATTTTGCACACAGCTCATACATTTCACTTGCACGCAGCTTATCCATTTCACTTGCACACAGCTTATTCATTTCACTTGCACACAGCTTATTCATTTCACTTGCACACAGCTTATCCATTTCTTTCTGAAACTGAATACATATGTTCATCCTGAACGCAGGTGATTGCTCAGACTGTGCGAGGATACGGCTCTATCACGGTGAGAGAGTGGTACGCCGAGCTCCCGGAGGCCGTCCGAGATTTGGTTGATGTGGCAGGGTTCGGGACCTTTTGCACTGGGATCTCTCGCTGTCCCGCTAGTAGGACTCTGATGGGCGCTTTGGTAGAGAGATGGTGGGACACCACCAACTCTTTCCATTTCTCTGCCACCGGGGACATGACCATGACCCCGTTTGACTTCGCCATACTGACGGGCCTTGATGTGGGAGGTTGGGCCATCCTATACGACGAGGACATGGGCGAGTGGGAGGCCGCCTGGATATATTTATTGGGGGCTCGCCCGCCAGTTGACCGATCTTCGGGCAGGGTCGATACACCTGGTTTTCTTCCCACTTCAGGAGGCCGGAGATGGAGCCTGAGACTCCTGAGGAGGTGGCACAGTATACCCGCGGATTCTTGATATTCCTCTTCGGCACCACTCTGTTTGCCGATAGGGGGAACACTGTCGGGCTTTATCTGCTGAGCGCTCTAGTTGACTTTTCACAGGTTAGCCGGTATGATTGGGGCGGCGCTACCTTGGCTACCCTATATTGTTATATGAGCGTGACCTCCTGCGGACGGGGGAACATGGTTGGCGGCTATTGGAGGGCCTGGGAGGTACTTTCTGCCTTCTTGATTTACATTTCTGCTCCTCATTATTTGTACATGGCACACACGGCGCACTTTACATTCTGCACTTTGCTCTCAGCATGTTGTATTTACATTCTGCACTCAGCATTCTGTGTTCTGATGGCTATTGCTCTGTTTCTCACAGTTATGGGTCTACGCATACTTCCCGATACTAGCCCCAGAGCTTATAGTGGAGGTGCCCCTCACGACGCCGTATTCACTCGCATTCGAGGGCCAGTACCGGCCGAGACCTCGGGAGTCTCTCGTCTACCTACGACAGTACTTTGATACAGTGCGGTCGCCGGAGGTATTTCAAAACTCTCGGTTCTCCATGTTTTCATGGATTTGATTTTTCTTGCACATTTACAATTTCTGATTAGCTTATGCATTGGTTATCCGCAGATCACATGGCAGCCTTGGGCTCCTTTGGGCAGAGACCTCCGATTCCATTTTGCCGGAGCGTGGGGGGCCTCTCGGTATAGGATCTTGTTCGAGGGGCTAGTTGGGAGGGCCTGGTTTTTGGGAGATCGCTTCTTGCGTCAAGTATGGGGCCACCCTGAGCAGGACATTCCTTCAGCGCCTCCAGACGATATGCAGACCGCCGACAGGCTCTCTCCCCAGGAGGTCGTTGATGCTGTGCTAGGTACCGATACCTTCCTACATCTGGAGCAGGGGGAATATGCGACCTACCATCATACCTACTTGATGCCTCCGCTGACAGGAGTCCGTACTCCAACGAGGAGATCTGCTGGTATGGCTTCATCGAGCCGGGCTCGGGCTACAGGTGCCCCTTCCACCAGCGGGGCTGGTACATCTAGAGGTGGGAGTGGACTGGTTCCTCTGATTCCTCCGACTTATCATCATCCTGGATGGCCAGATATGCCGACTGAGTTGATGGGATGGCAATATGGGACGACCTCCCCGATTCCGATAGAGCCCCCGATGCCTGGCCACCGATATGTCAGCGACCCTGACTCACCACCGGTATGTTCCGCTGTTTTCCGTCTATCACACAGATACTTCGGCATTTGTTTATTCATTGATGATTTGAGCTTGTTTCTGCAGCCACCCAGGGAGTACACGGATGAGGTGCTCGGGATGGTAGCCTCGCTTGAGGGCATGGTCCTGCGGAGAGAGGTGCAGTTGTCCATCATGGGTTTCCAGGTACCCTTTAGTTTTCTGGCATTTATCATACTCCTGATGACATGCTGATCTTGGACATTTTACTGCATTGAGAGGTTGCCTGTGTAGAGCACATCTGACACACACCACATTTACATATTGTACCTGCATGCACCCACTCTGTGTAGTTCGCTTGCATCTATATCTAATATACATGTTTTGGCTGATGTATTCAAATTGTATTCTTTATTTTTAGATGCCTCCGGTGTATGCTCAGTCACAGGCCGGACCATCCAGGTCTTCCCGAGGAGCTAGACCATCTAAGCCTTCTCGAGGAGCAGGGAGAGGGGAGTCGTCTCACGGACGAGGCAGACGCAGGGCACACATCATAGAGGAGGAGCCCGAGGAGGAGGAGGAGGCTGCAGATCCTCAGTCAGAGACATCTGCTGACAGAGAGGGTGGCTCTGATCCCGGTTCCGGTAGTGGAGGTGAGGCCAAGGAGGATCCTGAGAGCGACAGCTCCGACTCAGACGATGATGCCGGTGGTGCAGAGGCTGCCTCGCAGAAGAGGATGAAGAGGGCCTCTTATTCCTGCTCCTGAGAGCATTGATGCAGCTGTTCCCTGTTTTATTTACCTTTTTGCTAGTAGTTGTAGCACATTGTATATTGTTAGGCAGTTTTATTTTCTGTAAAACTTGTACCCTTGTTGTAAAATGTTGTAACAAAGGAAGCATGATGGAATGAAACAGCTTTTGAAAAAGTGTTGTATTTTAAACTCTTAGCATCATATCGCATCATTTTGCACCAAAATGAGATTGAATGGAAATGTACATTGTGTATTTGCCAGTCAGGTAGTGAACCGATACAACAAACTAAACAACCTAACTTACTAAGAGATAACAAAACCTTAGCAAGTTTACAACTCTATAAGCAAAACACAACAATGTTGATGACTCGATAAATAAGGCATAACAAAATTAAACAAAAAGTAACAACTCAACGCATGCCACTCGACAGCTCGACAAACTTAACAACTCGATAAGCAAAATGACAACTCGATAAGCAAGACTTAGTAGCAACTCTACAAACAAAATGTATTTTGGACGATCTGGGTGACGGAACGCATTCGAAACTGAGGGAAACGGAGGCCTTTGACACTCCCGATGCATGGAAATGCTTGGAACTTCCTTCTAGAGGGTAAAACAGGACCAAAGGCACATAATGGAGCATGGCCGGCCACCTTTGGGAGCTGGCCGGCCAGCTTTTTGCATTTGAAGGGAGAAAGGTGGCCGGCCTGCTAGGAAAGGTGGCCGGCCGGCCACTTAGCCCAGCAACCATCAAATTTTTGACACGTGTCCCCCGAACAGTGCCTTATCCTCTTTAAAAGTCCTAGCTCCGTGGCTCATTCATTCCATCTCAGTTTTGCATCAAAATGGAGGCGTTTCTCATCGAAAATCTCGCAGCTTGGATCGCTTCTCTAGATGGCTCGGAAAAGTTGAACTTCCGGGGTTTTGGCTTGAATGCACTATTCACGCTGAGCCGTACTCCGCTGCACCTTCCTTTTCTCCATGTCGCGGCGAGGTTTTGGAACCCGATAACGCACGTCTTTAGCTTCGGCGGGCAAGAGGTATGTCCAACCTTCGAAGATTTTCAAGTTTTGATGGAATCTGAATGTCATGAAGAGATCTTGCCCCAGTTTCGCTTTGGCCACGCCCAAGCTTTAGGGCGAATGTGTGGACTCACCATTCATGACGCTCGGTCTCTGATCTGTAATGGGGAGCTGGACATCCTCGGCTTGATCCATCGCTTTTCTGAGGCCGGTGACCGCGGCGACCATTATTGGCAAGGTTTCCGACAACATGCCCTCTGCTTGTGCCTGCTGTCTCACTTTCTGCTTTCCCCGGGCTTCGGCGGATCTAGCATTTGTCTGATTGAAGTTGCTCAAGGCTTGAAAGAAGGAAAGAGCTGCATCGCCATGACCTTGGCTGAGACACTGATAGGCTTAGATGCTTTCTATCGCCGGGAGACGACCAGATTTGCGGGAAGTCCACTACTGCTGCAGGTAATGTTTCCCACCCAGTCCCACATATGTATTACTCACATCACTCGGCCCTCAGGCTCGGTTTTTTCTCACAAAACCCTTTCCTTACTTTTTTTCTCATCGTTCATCTCTCTATTCTTTATTCTCTCATTTTTCATCCCTCTCCAGGTATGGTTGATGGATAAATTGCAGGTTGTGGACTCTTGCCCAGCCTACTCAGCTCGCGGCTATTTCTTTCGACAATGCTTAGTTAATGCCCTTGATGAAGGATGGTGGTTTGACTGGATATGCAATTTGTCTGCAGATCGCATTGCTTGGCGCTGCCCTTAGCTCAATCTCCCGGCAATGAGTTATAGCATGTCCCGGCTGATCGGGATCCAGTTGATTGGTCTGACTCACTGTGTGCTCTATTTTCCGTTCCGGTTCTTACGCCAGTTCGGTCATGATCAGACTTGCCCGCTAGAGGGGATTGAGTACCCGGCTGCTTTCCCGGTTTGAGGCACACAACTTGCCCGGTATGCCACAGCATGGAGGACTAGAGAGCTCCTGGCCCCCGCTCCCACTTTCAGTTGCACTTTGTCTGATGAGTGCTTGGATTGGCTCAATGAAGAGGCGCAGATTGGGCCCAGCTTGGCATCAGAGGCTTCGACCAGCTCTGGGAGGGGGCGTAGGGACACCTGACTTGACTATGCCCCAAATTTATTGCTTTATTTAGTACTTTCAAGTTTTCTTTATGATTGTAATAAAAAAGCAACTTCAATTTGTATGCAAGAGTAAGAGAACTCTGTACTGAAATCAATGAAATTGAAGGTTGTGGGTACTGAAGACTTTCCGCTTTGGTCCAAAAATGGTCTTAGTTGTAAAAAGATTAATTTGAACAAAGTCAACTTTTATTAAAACTTTTCAAAACCATTTTCGATATGGATCAGAACTGGACACACCTGAGATCTGTCACTGAGATGCGCAACCCCGGACCCTAGCAGCTGGAAAGTTGCCCCTAGTTTGAATAGCGCCGCAGCACTGCACAGCAACGGAAAGTTACCCCTAGTCTGAAAAGCACTGCATCGGAGATTACGATGAATGCTGATAGATAAAGATGACTGAGATGATCAAATGGACAAAGTTGATCGGGGAAAAGTTTATGGCTGAACTTCAGGATGAAGTTGCCTACGTATCCCAAAGATGGGAATCAAGCCTTACGTAGTTCAGGCTCTGGTTCACTCAGGTATTTTCACTCTCCTTTTACGCTCTAACTTTTGCCAAGGCCGCCCTTTGTGGGTTTTCAACCTTGCGAGCTCAGTTTTTATAATTTCAAATTTTTTGTGCTCTGAGTTTTGCCTAGGTCGCCCTTTCGGGTTTTCGGCCTAGCGAGCCTCTTAAGGGTAATATTTCTTCAACTTGTCCATATTGATCGGTTGTGAAAACTCCAAGCCATCTAGATCCATCAGAACCACAACTCCACCTGACCAGATAGACTTAATGATGTAGGGGCCAGTCCAATTAGGTCTGAACTTGCCCCTTGGGTCGTAGATGGGAGCTCGGTTATCCTTGAGTACTAAATCTCCTTCCTTTAAATTCTTGGACTTCACTTTGTTGTTAAAAGCCCGGGCAATTCTGCGCTAATAACCTTGAACATGGTACAGTGCTTTCAGTCTTCTCTCATCAAAGAGCATGAGTTCCTCAAACCTGCTCTACTGCCAATCTGCTTCGGCTATTTGACACGCAGCCAATACTCGCAAAGACGGAACCTCAATCTCGATAGGTAGAACGGCCTCCATCCCATAAACTAATGAATACGGAGTTGCCCCAGTAGAAGTTCTGATTGATGTCCGGTAGCCCCACAGAGCAAACGACAGCTTATCTGGCCAGTCCGGTAAGTTTCCACCATCTTCTGCAGTATTGTGTTTGATATTCTTGTTGGCGGCCTCAACCGCTCCATTGGTTTGCGGCTGATAGGTAGACGACTTATGAAAAGCCACGTTGTATTTTTCACAACAAGTCACCACCCCATCCTTCTTGAAGTGCGAACCGTTATCTGAAATTATCTCGTTGGGACTCCGTACGACAGATGATGTTATTTCTGATAAACTTTGCAACATGCGACCTTCAAACACCGCATAAGATTGGGCCTCGACCCACTTCGTGAAATAATCTATCGCGACCAGGATGAACTCATGCCCATTCGACCCCTTCGGAGTGACCAGCCCCGATCACATCAATTCCCCAACTGAAAAATGGCCATGGCGAAGTCATATTGTACAGCTTTGACGGCGGAATGTTCATGCGATTTGCATGAATTGACATTTTGGCATCGCCAAACAAACCGATACAGTCCTCCTCCATGGTGGACCAGTAGTAACCCTGTCTGAGGATCTTCCGTGCTAGCATTACTCCATTCATGTGCGCACCACATTCCCCTCCATGGATGGCTTCCATTAGACGCTTTGATTCTTCGGCATCAACACATAGCTTATGCATTCCCAGATGACCCCTTTTATACAGCTTACCCCCAAAGATGATGAACTGAATGGCCATTCTTTTGATTGCCCTTTTATCCTTGGCATTTACCCCTGGCGGGTATGCTTCATTCTCCAGGAAATTCCAAATATCGTGGTACCAGGGGTTTTCGTCCTGAACCTCATCTATAGCAGCAATCGACTTGTAGGCTGGTGCAAATTTCTGGTCAATGATGACTGGACGCATCCGGACTCCGTACGGGATGTCTATCATGGAAGATAGAGTTGCTAAAGAATCTGCGAACCTGTTGTTCTCTCTTAGTAGATGACAAAGTTTAGCTTCTCAAACCGTGGAAATTAACAAATCCAAGGTCTGGTGATACATCATCATCTTTTCTTCTTGACTTTCCAGTCTCCTTTTACTTGAGACACAACAAGGTTCGAGTCCCCGATGACGTCCAACCGTCTCTCTTGCCCCTAGTTCAGGGTTGCTTCTAGACCGGCGATGCATGCCTTCACATTCTGCTTTGTTGTTCGAGACTTTGAACCGGAGTTTGAAGGCTAGAGGGATACGGGAATTGTTTGGGTGCTATCAGCACACTCCTATCCCATACCCGTATTGATTTGACGCTCCGTCAAAGTACATCGTCTTAGTTTCATCGTCGATGTGCAAAAATGGCTTCATCTGGGAATAAGTACTCGACTGCTTCCCCCCCTTCCACTGGATGGTCGCTAAGAATTCTGCCTGCTCTCTTTTCCTTTGACTGACTTGCGTGTTACATACTTTAGATCAAATTCGGAGAGCAACAGCAACCAACGAGCTAGCCTACCCGTAAGTGCTGGTTTCTCTCCAAAAGATATTTGATGGGATCGAGTCGTGAAACCAACATTACGGAGTTGAGCTAATAGGTAGTGTCGCAGCTTCCTGGTAGCCCATACCAAAGCTAAGCAAGCCTTCTCCAACGGTGTGTAGCGAGTCTCATACTCTAGCATCTTCTTGCTCAGATAGTAGATGGCTTTTTCCGCTTTGTCCTCTGATTCTTTGTCGAGCATACAGCCCATTGTAGTCTCAGTCACTGAAAGGTACCCATATCAAACGGTTTCCCCGGCTCTGGCGTGTGACAACACGGGCGGGTTCTGTAAGTATTCCTTGATCTGTTCAAAAGCAGCTTTGGCATCGGCCGTCCCATTGGAATTTCTTGCCTTTCTTCAGGAGACCAAAAGTGGTTCACAAGTCAAGGTTAATTTTGAGATAAACCGTCTTATGAATTGCACTTGACCCAGAAAGCCTCGCACCTCCTTTTCATCCTTGGTGGGGGCATTTCTAAGATGGCCTTGATTTTGGAAGGGTCGACTTCATACCTTTTTGTGTAATCAGAAACCCCAGCCATTTTTCCCGCTGTAACACCGAACGTACATTTCTGAGGATTTAGCCGCAACCGGAATTCTCTGATCCTTTGGAAGAACTTTTGCAAGGCGGTGTAGTGGCCCTCTCTTTTCTTTGGACTTGACAATCATGTCGTCCACATACACCTCAACCTCTTTGTGGATCATGTTATGTAATATTGTGGTCGCGGCCCGTTGATAAGTAGCTCCACAAGCATTCTTCAACCCAAACGACATTACTTTGTAGCAGTATGTCCCCACGGGGTGGTGAATGCAGTCTTTTCTTTCGTCGGTCTTCAAGTGCCATTTACTATCTGATTGTACCCTGAGAAGCCATCCATGAACGAAAGCAAAGCATGCCCCGCTGTGAAGTCCACTAACTCATCGATATGCAGGCAAGGAAAGTCGTCCTTCGGACTGGCTCTGTTCAAATCCCTGAAATCCACGCATACCCGGATCCTGCTATCCTTCTTCGGCACCGGAACAATGTTGGCCAACCAAGTTGGGTACTCGGATACCAGTAGGAAGCCTGCGTCGATTTGCTTGGTGACCTCTTCCTTAATCTTGAGAGCCCAGTCCGAGTGGATCCTCCTGAGTTTCTGTTTGACGGGTCGGGCCTTGGGGTCAAGGGGGATCCGGTGCTGTACAATCTCAGGATCGATTCCAGGCATGTCTTCGTAGGACCACGCGAAAACATCTTTGAAATCTTTTAATAAAGCGACTAAGCGCTCGCGTTCCTCCGAAGACAATGTGGACCCGATCTGGACCAGCAGCGCGGGTCCTCCTCAGTACCAACATTCACAGTAATGATTTCATCCATTAAGGGTTGACAAACCTCTCCTGCTCTTGTTCAATTAAGCGTTGCAAACCGGAGGAATTTCGTCCTCGTTGTTTTCATCAAAATTTTGAAAGTCTGAGTTTATGCAATAAATCATGGGCACAGAAAGTACTCAGAACCCACAGTTACTTGATTCCTCATTAAGCACATCCAAATCGTCCGAATTCTCGGTTACAACAGACTCAAATGAGAAAGAAAAAGACGACTTGGACAAAACTGTGGCATCCGGGTTATCATTCCCAGGATTACCAGACTCAGACTCAGTCGAGCTGGAACCTGATTCCGACTCACAAGATTTGGTGGAATCAGATTCCGGCTCACTACCTGACCCGGTGCTGCTGGACAAAAATCCCTCATCGTATTGCCAAGTGAGAGAGGGTGCGATAGATGCATCCAAAATAGTTGCTGATAGGCCCACAGCCATTTCATTCCCAATCATGGAAACCGAGAAGTTATCCCCCAAGCACTTATGGTCGATCGGAGGATCTGAAAGTAGACATGCCAGTGCTACCCCCATTTCAATTTCAGCGCCCTCGGCGTCCACTGCTTTACACTGCTCAACCTCAGCTGATGGGTCTGTCTGCTCTTTGGCAACGTCATCCCCAGGTAATTGTAGATCAAAGAAAATCTCGAAGCCTGGCACGCGCTTCTTCTCCGCGTTCAGCCACGGCTCGGGGAAGCCACAAAACAGAAAGTCCTCCCCCTCCTGGACGAAACGTCCGTTTAGGGTACCCTAAATGGGCCGGTGTATTAAGTCAAAAGGCTTGCCCGCTTTCTTTGCTCTGGCTCTTCCAGCCATTTCTTTCCCCTTCCTTACCTAATCTTCTTTGGTGGGCTGATAACCCAATCCAAAGGTATAAGGGTTATGTGGCACTTCAGCCAATGCTGCGACGCCCTTCCGACCGCTCCTTCCTAATCCCATCCCGGGGATGTGTTGTAGCTTGTTCATGAGGTATACAGATTAAGCACTGACGTACACTCCCTCATTAACAGCCATGATATTCTGCACAACCCGAGCCTCAGCCAGAGTAAACCCTGATCAGAACACATCCTCCGTGCCGTGCTCGATTTCTAAGACCGGTGTAGACACTTCTGGCGGTGGATGGATTGACGAATTCTCGAAAACAATGGCCACCCCCTTCCCGTGAGGGTATTTCAACATTTGATGCAAAGTGGAAGAGACTGCCTTCACTTGGTGCAACCACGGCCGCCCCAAAAGTAGATTAAAGGTTGCAGAAATGTCCAAGACATGAAATTCAATGTTGTGTTGTCCTGGACCAACCTGGGTCTGAATTTTGACAGTCCCCATCACCTCCCTGCTGGTGTTATCATAGGCTCTGATCACTTGAGTAGTCGGCACGAAATCCGCGGGCTTTAACTCGATTGCATATGCCGTCCTTGACGGGCAGACATTAATGGCAGATCCCGTGTCGACAAGAACCACTGGCACCCACTTGTCTCTACATTCTACAGAGATGTAAAGGGGTTTGTTATGATTTGCGCCCTCAGGCGGCAGCTCTTTGTCTGAAAAGGTTAACATCGGGGAACCTCCTCCCGGAAAGACCAGTCCAACCAGCTGCTCTGGTGTGGTATCTATAGAAAGTTTAGCCTTGTCCATAGCAGATAGGACAACCTGTCTGTGCACTCGTGACACCATAAGCAGTCCCCAGATGGAGATGTTTGCTTGTATCTTCTTCAGCTGCTTCAATACAGCTTCCTCCTCAATCTGCTTCTCCTTCTGCTTTTCAGTTTCCTTGTCTTTCCCAAATGTCTCTGGTTGGTCTAGGTGCGGGGGTTTGAAGTATCGCCCGCTTCTTATCATGTGGTCAACTTCATCGAGATACCAGGTATCGTCAGGTTGATTGCTCCCCCAATCCTCGTCTGTGTGGGCAAGACACAAATCGTCGTCTTCCCACCACATTCCGTTGGTATTCAAAAGGCACCTGTCTGGCTCCGGCAAGATTGTACTCGCAGCACTCTTAGCCCACATGCTCACAGCATCTTTGGTCCCTGTGCCCACAGCATTTTCAATCCCTTCATGGGTTTTGGCTTTCCCGGTTCTCTCAGAACCCTGTTATTCCACCTGCGTAAGCGCAGTTTGTTGTTCAGCTTTCCCTGCATTCACAATGCTTCTGTCATGAGCGAAATTCTTTGTACCGGTGCTTCCAGCAATATACTCTGACTTCCGGCCCTTCCGGCCACAACTGATACCCTCGCCCCTGCTGGGCCCTGTTGGAATTCTACAACATCCGGTTGATCATCCAGCCATCCGGTAGCCTCTGCCGATTCCTCATACTCAAACCAGTTGACTGCTGCATCTCCTGATTCTTGGTCATTGAAAAACTAGAGGTTGGCAAGACCCTCTTCCACAGTTGTTAAATCATCCATTCCTTGCTCAAATCTGTCCCCCTGGATCACACACAGTTCTGCTCTTTCTGGCAATCCTACACTCGGCTCAGACCCGCCTGCTGACAGGATGTAACTGTTCGGATTGTAGGCTTCTCCAGCAAAATTCCCAGACTGCTCAAACCCTAACTCAACAGTTCCATTCTCCTCTGCAATCTCCCCTGCACCGTCTTCAACAGTCGTCACCATTGGCTCAGGTTGGGTTGTAGAGATGTCCAACATGTACAAAAAGTCAGTGCAGTCGGGAAGGAGCACCTCTGGCTTAGGTAGACGGGAGGGAGTGATATAGATGCTAGGATCGTAAGACACGACCCCAGTCTGGATGAAGTTGATTCTTTTGGGAGGTGGAGCTTGGTTGTGTGTAGGGAGTGGGTTGGTTGTGACGTTGGGTCTTTCTGGCGACAAAATCACCTGTTTGTCAACGAGATCCTGAATCTCGTGACGCAATCTGAAGCATTGGTCGGTGTCATGACCGTGTTGCTGGTGATATGCACAGTATTTGGCTGGGTTGTGAGTGGGGGGAAGTGGATTTGGCAACGGCCTCGGCTCTAAGGGTTTTAGATGCCCTTTTCTGATTAAGACCCCTAGAGCCTTGGACAAGGGCATGTACAATGGGGTGAAGGTTCTTTGGCCTCTGGGTTGGTATTAGTGGTCTGTGTATTGCTTCCGGATGCACAGGAGAATGGTGTGGCTGCCATGGGCCTTGGAGGGGGAGGGGGAATGGTGGCGACCATGTTCACCTCCGAAGTTCTTGCAGTCGCAGCGCCACTCGGGCCTGCATTGTTGTTACGGTTAAAAGTTCTCCAGGGCTGCTCCCTGTCTTGGTCAATCAGACCCTGTTTCATTGCATCTTCAATTTGTACCCCCATCTCGTGCAGATCCGAAAAGGTGGGGAAGGGGAGTACAATCATCTTTTGCATCAGTTTTGGCTGGAGATTGCGTACAATCATCCTGATCTGGTCCTTATCGGTGGGCCTTAAAGTCATCATCGAGGCCTTCGCCCTCCACCGAGTCACAAAATCTGAGAAACTCTTTTTGAGCTCCTGCCTTGTTGTTTCGAGATCACGAGTTGTAATCCCGATCTGGGTGTTGTAAGAGTATTGCGCGACAAAGGCCTCGGCCATTTCATCCCAACTTCGCTTGACATCATCCTCCAACTTCGCATACTAGATAGCGGCCACACCCGACAGGGTCTGGCCGAATAGCGAAAGCTTCTGGGGTCTGGTGAGGCCCATTGGTCGTAGTATATCTGAGAATAGCCGGAGGTGGACCATGGGATCACCAGATCCGTCGAAACGATCGATCTGCGGCATCTTGAATCTATCCGGCAGCGTCACAGCCACATCGGTATATCCGTCCTCGATATCCGGGATAGCTTTTAGCCCCTGGGATTTTTTGAATAGCTTCTCGAGCTTGCTCAATTTCAGCGCTGTAGGGTCTACTTCGAACTCGAAGGGAGAGTCTGGGTGGTTAACGGGTGTATGTACTTTGGATGATTGAGGTGGAAGCAGGGGTGGAGCTGACCCCGTTGGAAGGTCTGTGTCCTCCTGAGCGGCATGGACATTTGGCAAAGTGTTCTGGAGATTTGGCAGGACATTCTGGGTAGTTGGTGTTTGCTCGGGTAGGGGGACCCCTGGTGGAGGAGGAGCTGGATGTGAGGCTGATGCTCCGGCTTGTTGCTATAGCCGGGTAATTAGTTCCGCCTGTTGGGCCATGATTGTGGCCTGCTGTTTAGAGAATTTCGCTTGGCGGACAGCGTCCTCCTGCATCTGCTTCATACTCTCTTGGATTTGGCGCATCATTTCTTCCATCTCGGCTATGTTCTGCTGATCTTGGTGACTGACTGGTATGTGTATCTCTATGGCAGAAACTGAGACCTCAACCCGACTGTTCACTGCTAGGGTAGACCACTGCTCTGGTAACCTCTGTTCAGACACACTACGCCTTCTCGGCCTTCTCCTGACAACCAGGGGTAGAGAATGGAACACTGGCTGTCCGTCAACCAGATCCTCAGATCGATTGAGCCGACGACCTCTTGTCCAAAGTGCTTGGGGAATATCTACTGGGTCGGAAGCAATTGTGCTAAAACTGTCCCTAGCAAAAGATAAATAAAGCAAAAAGAAAATAAATAACCAGATAAACGAACAGCATAACAGCTTAAAATAGATACACAACACACAGCTGGGCATAACAACACACGGTCGATAAGCTGAATACACACTGTCCTCAAACACTGATCATTATCCCTGAATCACTGTCCCTGAAAACTGAATCCGATACCCGCAGATAACTAATTCTCAAACACTGACTGATGCCCGCAGGTCTGATGCCCAAACTCATAAACTGATACATGCATTCCCCTGTAGAGACGCACTCTAAAAGCACATAACAGATAGGTGAGAGCCAAAACACCCCTATGTTGGGGTAGGGTTTCCCTGTCCTATTTTGTCAGGAGCTAGGGTTTCACTACGCACGCAGCGGTTTCAAACAACCTACGGCGGGTAAGCAACTTGTCCTATTTTGGAATGATCACTACGGATTTCGATATGTACTAGGTCGAATGGTCAAAAGGGTGCCCCGGTAAAACCGGGGTTTGTGTTCCCATACTGGCAGAGCCCACAACCGGTCAGCCTTATGGTCATGCCTTGACAAGACAAGCCTCCGGCAAACCGTTCAGGAATAGCAGATGGCAAACACGGTGTCCTAGGCGCACCAATGCAAATGCAATGCAAAGAAACACACAAGTGTAGTCAAAACCAGATATCATGGGTTCGAGTCAAGTTCTCTAAATCCCCAGCAGAGTCGCCAGAAACTGTAGACGTCCCCGAACGCCCCGGGAGGCAATGAGTCCCCTGTTCTGTTCATCTTGGGCTCACTACAGTTCAGGACTCAAATGTCACGGTTCTTATTCTGAATCAAAGAGTCCAAATCCGGCAAATCGTTTTGAGAAAACAGATTTTTGAAAGAAGTGCCAAACATGGACTGCTTTGCCAGATACAGAGTCGCCACCTAAATATTTTATTTTTGGGAAGTTTAGGAAACCCTGACTCGTGCCTAAGGCCACGTGTCCGTCATCACCAAAGTTGCCTCGGCTCGGGAACTTGGGTACGATTGGGGAAGGTCACTTCGTGAGCACCCCCGCTCGCCCGATCAAAGATCGGCCTCTACTAACCATGATATCGAGTTTTGAAAACCTTATGCATTCTTATTCTGGTTATTAGCCTAGATTTACTATGTGATGCGCACAGCATACAAGTATAGACCGGGTCGCCTGAATTGGAACAAAACATTTCATGTTTGTTTTTGAAAGATGGTTTGCTACTCGCAAGTAGGCTTAAAATGCAGATTTTGCCACCCTCGGGTGGGCTTAGAAAAGATGGTTTTGCCACTATCTAGTGGGCTTAAAACTCACAGTCAATGCATTGTTCCAATCCAAATAACCCAACCTTCACCCACAGGTATTCAGGCAGTTATATCACATAAGCAAATAGCCTCATGGTAAGCATGCTATCATGGCAGTCACTCACATGCATGCAAGGATGCTAAAGCATAAAAACTTATCGAGTACTCCAAGCCAAAACAGAAGCTAATTAGAAATCATGCATGATCCTAACTATACAGAAATGCCTAATGCAACACATGCAAAAATGCAACTATAGTAGGCTCGGCTATTCTAAACATGGAATGCTACAGCTAACACGTATTCGACTTGGAATTTGAAATACAAATGCAGTTAGTATGATGCGCCGAGCCCGGTGCATGCGAAACAGATGAATGAATGCAAACATGCTATCATACTGTATGCTAATTGAAACATGCCCTAATCTAACTATCATAAGCCGGTAAATAAAAGGGAGAAAGACGTGGGGTTGGAAGACATACATCACACACACGCACAGTTATTACAACATTGCCCTCGCTCGGAGGGTCTGAATAAATAATATACAGTCCCAAATGAATAATTACAGTCCGAATAAATACAAAATCCTAATTAATTAACAGATTAATATAGGAAAACGGTAAACCAGCATGCAAGCTAGGGGACTGCCTCGGCTCTGCTCCGGATGATGAATGATGCATGTTCGGGTTGCTTGGCGAGGAAATCCATCGCGATACCCCGATTATCCTCTGTTTACAATTGCCCCCGGAATGTTGCGCGAAGCCCCAAAAGATTTCCGGTTTTTGATTTGCTACAACAGAGAGCAGGAAAAGGGCATGGCAATGTATTTTCACATATGTATGCATGCCTCGATCCTCGTGCCACCAATCACGCATCTTGATGCATGATGGCCGAGGAGTCGAATTGCACGGCTCAATATGAAATGAATGCACATGAAAACACAACAAAACCTAAACTCCATCATGGGTAATCCGGAGTGTCGGCGACTGGAGAATTGAGACACGTTCCGTCACTCGAAGTACGAAACGTCCCTCGTTTCCCGTGCTCGGGCTAACTCCTATCCCAAACACAATGCAATATGCATGACATGCATGAATGCAACTAATATACAACCTAGCATACACAATGCTATGAAATGGCCTACACGATGCATGAGGTAACATGGCATACACAATGCGCTAACATACAACCTATCATACACAGTGCTATGAAATGAAATGGCATACACAATGCATAATGGACTTACACCAACACAAGTGGACCTCAGCCACACTCACATAGGAGGCCATTAGATGGAAATGAGGCACTCGGGATGCGTACACACATGCACGCAAACCGAGGATTGAACCTAAGGCATGAATGCCACTCTACTAAAGCATGGTAAGGCATGGAACATGATATGCAAACAAGCAAATTTCAGCACTAAAACATGATGCTAAACAGCCCCGAAGCATGGTAATATGGCACCCGATGCATGAGATGAACCCCGAAACTCAAAACTAGGCATACGCAATGACCTATAGCTATACAAAGCATGCATTATTTGATCATGAAGCATGAAGACAGAGTCAAGGAAGTCCCAAAACATGAACTTTCTTAGTTCAGAACATGGCCAAAAGGTGCTAACAAGATAGGCTAAAGTAGCATGCAATTTTGACTATCAAACATGGATTACATGGCACGTATATGAAGCACATGGAATCTCACTAAACCAGCAAAAATCAGTGAACTAATCATACCAAAATACGCCCAAATACACATGGAAAGACAGCCAACACATGTACAAATGAGGGGCTCTTTTGAAAGGGCATACAAGGGGTTATTAAGCGCATGCAAGATAAACATGTGGCAGCCCCAAATCAACTTTGGAAATCAAATATGGTAGTCCCAAAACTCACCAAATTGACCCTGAAATGTGACTTCGAAGCATGCAAGATAGGGTCTCTTTGGAAGGCCAAAATGACCATCAAACAAGTCAAGGTGAGAGGGGGTCACCCCCCTCTGATTGGAGGCTCAAAACAGCATCAAAGCCACTAGAAATCCACTGGATTCCAGTGGCTAGAAGGTCAAACAAGGCATGCAACAAGGGCTAGGTTGTAAGGCTCAAAATAGGATGGAATCAAGCATACGAGGAAGCATGTGACCTCAAATAAGAAAATGTCCTTAATCAAACATGAAGATGATGTCAAAAAAAATGCTTTTTCCAGTTTATGACAAATCTCAAAAGTGAACACAAGTAGGGCTAATCTATCATGCAAAAATGGCCCTAAAAGAGAGAATAGAGATAAGGGACAACAGCTGGCCCCAAATGGCAAGGACCCCTTCAACAAAGTTTAAGAGAGGCTCAAAACAAGGCACTTAACAGTTTACATCAAGCCACGAAAATAAACACAAGTGAGGCAAAACTATCATGCAAGAAAAAGGCCGAAAAGAGGGATAAAGAGACAAGTGGTAGCTGCTGGCCGCAAACAGAGGAGAGGCCTTCAACAATGTTTAAGAGGGGCTCAAAACAAGATATTTTTCAGTTCATGACCAAGTCCAAAACAGCTCAAAAATAAGCCTAAAATACTATGCAAAAACAGGGCCTAAAAGAGAGTTAAAGAGGCAAGTGATAGTAGGAGACCTCAAACAGCAAGAGGTCCTTGATCAAACATGAAAAGGAGCTCAAAATATGACTATTTACAGTTTGCATCGGAGCCCAAAAATGTAAGCAAGCAAGGCTTATAAATGAAGTAAGAAAAGACTAGTTTAAGGGAAAAGTGTGCTTACCCTTGAAAAGCAATGAACCAACAGCCTTTGGACCAAGAAGAGGAGCTCCTAGCCTCTGAAAAACAGCCTCAAGTTGCTGGAATGGAGTGTGGAGGAGTTGTGCTATGGATTGGTGTAGAAATGGTGCAAGGCTTTTAGGGTTTTGAGGCTTGGAAGAGAGAGAGAGGGAGAGGGAGAGGGAGAGATATAAGCACGAGCTAAAAACCAATTTTGTTAACCCTCCAAAATGGAGCTGGGGGTGCTGGTTATATAGGCGAAGGAGTGGAGGAAAGGGGGGGGGGAAATCAAATTCAAATTTCCCCCCCAAAAGACCCCTCCCGGATACAAGATCTGGGGGGAAAATGAGGGTGCAGCTGTAAGGAGCCAGGTGTGAGGAACATGGCCGGCCAGGTTCAGAGGGTTCAGGTGGCTGGCCGGCCACCTCCCTTGGCCGGCCGGCCAGGTTCAAAAGGGTCAATCAGAGAAAGCTGGCCGGCCACCCATATTGGTGGCCTCCCATGTGTGCACAACACAACCATGTGGTCAAAACCCAGAAAAAGTGAACCAGGAGAGAGAAAACCCAACTTTTCAGAGGGGTTCAAAAGGGTCAGGAACAATTGCTGGCCGGCCATGACATATTGGTGGCCTCCCAGGTGTGTACAACACAAATATGTGGTTGAGGGCCAAGGAAAGTGGCCCGGGAATGGTCAACACTAGCTTTCTAGCGAGAAAAACGGGCGACAGAGGGTGATGAAGGAATAAAGCTGGTCCTCAGAACAATTGCTGGCCTCCCACCCTTCTACGACCTTCATAACAGTGAAAATAAGGTCTCCGCCAAAAATGAACTGAAACCGATGTAAAACAAAGGTTCGGGGGCCAAAACGCGCAGCCTGGGGCCCCGAAAACAAGCTGTTAAGCATCGGAGGTGGCGTTCGACCACGAAGTTGGTCTCTCGAGCCACAGTGTCCCTCAAAAGGGAGAAAATAAGATGTATGCAAAAAATTGGAGCAAACGGAGATGGTTAAGCGGTCCCGAACTGAGGCACACGGCCGACGGCTCCGAAAACCGGGAACCGGGCTCTAAACGGGAAAAATGGCCTACGACCACGAAACGTAGCCTACGGCCACTGAGAGGTGATCTACGAGATCTCTCTCTCCCTTCGGGAAGAGAAAACAGAGAAAACGAAGCCTGGTTCGCAAACCGAGGCAAGGCACAAAAGAGTCTGGAAGTCCGGAGGCAAGGCTCGCAGCCGAGACTCCGCAACCTCAGAACGAGCACAATATGCAACATCACCAAGCGCTCAATTGGTGACGTTTGAGTCTTAAGGTCGGTCAAAAATGGGGTGTCTACAATTACTAACTAGCTTTTGTTTTGGCTCGAAGTACTAGGTAAGCTTTTTCGCTTTAGCATCCTTGCATGTGTGTTATTGATTGCCATGACAGCATGCTTGCCATGAGGCTAACTGCTTAAATGATATAACTGCGTGAATGCCTGTGGGTGAAGGTTGGATTACTCGAATTGGAACAATTCATTGAAATGAGAGTTTTAAGCCCACTTGAGAGTGGCAAAATCATGTTTTCTTAAGCCCACTTGAGGGTGGCAAATCCACGTCTTAGCCTACTTGCGGGTAGCAACTTCAAACCATTTTCAAACAAGCATGAAATGTTTTGTTCCAACTTAGGCGATCTAGTCTATACTTGTATGCGGTGCGCATCACGTAGTAAGCTAGCTAAATAAACCGGAATAAGAACACATGTGTTTTCAAAAACAAAATATCATGTTAGTAAAGGCCGATCCTTTGATCGGGCGAGCGGGGGTGCTCATTGCATGACCTTCCCCTCTCGTACCTAAGTTCCCGAGCTGAGGCAACTTTGGTGATGACGGACACATGGCCTTAGGCACGAGTCAGGGTTTCCTAAATTTCCCAAAACAAAAACATTTAGGTGGCGACTCTGTATCTGGCAAAGCAGTCCATGTTTGGCACTTCTTTATAAAATCAGTTTTTCAAAACGATTTGCCGGATTTGGACTCCTTGGTGATTTATCGGTCTTGCATTGCACTTTGCGAGATTAGATTCAGAATCGTGACATTGAGTCTGAACTGTAGTAGTTAATGAAGAAAATGGATTTCGTGCCATTTCGCGCGCGGAGCTGGGACGTTCGGGCACGTCTACACTTACCTCAAACAACTAAAATAATATTCTGCCACACTAACTCCAAACACCCAATTCCACCACTTCAATCACACAAACCTAATAAATAAAACCTCAAATAAATTAATATTTTGATGTCTTTCACACATGAACAAGAACGCACTATATATATGCAGTTGTAGATGGTTTTTTGCACTTCTCGGAGGGGTTTAGTCTCCTCGGATGCCATTGCCCTACAGTTCAAACTCCCGTGGTTCTGAATCTAGTTTTACAAGTGCAATGTGAAATAGAAAAAACGAATAAGAGTCCAGATTCAACAAATCTTAGAAAATTCATTAATCACTAGAGATGCCAAAAATGGACTGCATTGTCAGATTTCAGAGTGGCCACCTAATATTTTTGTGAAAATTAGAAAACCCGTGACTTGTGCCCACAGCCCCTTGTCCGTCATAACGAAAGTTGTCTTGGCTCGGGAACTTAGGTATGAGAGGGGAATATCATGAATTGAGCACCTCACTCACCCGATCAAAGATAAGCCTATACTAAGTCATGATGTGAATTTTATGAACATTATATGCTCGTGTTCTGATTATTAATATGTTAACATTATTATGTGAAGCAAATAAGTATAGACCACGTCACTTACTTTGGAATGCTTTGATTTCATGCTTTCTTGAAAAGAGTTTTGAATATATGCAACTCAAAGGAAAATCGAGCTCATATGTACAATAATCAATGTCATTCTAATCTAAGCGAAATAGCCTCCATCCATAAGCATTCATAGAGATATTCCAAGTAGGCAAGTAGCTTCATGGTAGTATACTCGACATGGCAACACAAACACATATATGATATGCTAAAGCAAAAATACTTACCTAGTACTCAAACGAGGCAAGCCGAAGAAAAGAAGATAGTTAGAAAAAATGCATGATCCTAATGCAAAGTGGCTAATGCATCACATACAAAAGTGCAACTACTAGATTCGGCTACTAGCATGATATGTGAATCAACTCAAAGCATAAGCTAGTATACGTAGTCAAGTAAGAAATGATAATGACATCAAGTATGATGAGCCGAACCTTAATGCATGCAAAAATGGATACAAATCATGAAGATGATAAAAGAAAACATAATGCTATACAACCACGATAAGCATGTAAATAAAAGGGAGAAATAAATGGAGGTTGGAAGACATACATCAAGTGTTACAAATTTGCCCTCTTTACGAGAGGGTCCGAATGTCCTAATTAACTAATTATTACAAACACAAATGAATGAACTAATTATTACATATACAAATATTTACAAGAACAAGAACAACATGCGTGCAAGTTTGAACATCCCTCAAAAACTGCTTTATCTGCCCTCTGGAGAACTGTCTTGTTTTATCCTCAGCCAATGCTTTGTTTTTCTAACAACAGTCTGTTGTTTGTACACTTTGAAGCCCGACCGGCCCACAATGAGGCCCTGCCGGGGCCAATGAAATATGGTTGTGCCTCAATTTGGCCCAAAAAAAAAACTTGCTTTGTTGGAAAAATCATCACTACCGTACAAGATAATGGCCAGTCGGCCACTAGTTTTGGGGAAATACTTGTTGTGACAGAACTGAACCAGAGCAAAATAGAGGGTTTCCAAAAGATGTTCATCCTTTTTGGTCCCTCCTGTCATGAAGATTTTTGAAAAGAGTGTAGGTTTGCTTCACAAATCATCAATTATCACAAATTTGTTGCATGATGATCTTAGAAGCAATAGGAAAAGGCTTTTACTAAACACAATGAAAAACAAGGCTATTCTACATACCTCTTTCCTATCATGAAATTACTTCAAGGAAGAGATGGACATACTTCAAGGTGTACAACAATATCATGAAAGCAAGAAGTTTATAGCTAGTTAATCAAACTTGTGACAGGGTAGCTAAGCCTAAGCTCTAATCCTCCCATGACCATAAGGTTCCAAGATACATAGGGAAAGCTATAACAAAGTAAAAATGATCAACTCAAACGGATTGGCCGCTATATCCTAAACACGCCAAATTCGTGAGGACTTACAACAATACAACTATAGTATTCAAAGCATAAATTAACACACTAAACAGCCCACAAACAATACAAAACGGTGCTAAAAATCAGTTTTAGGAGGTGAAAAAAGTGAACAAAAATGGAAGAAAGCCAAGAGGTTTTATCTAGCAAACAAGTCAAAGGAAGGGTGGCTAATCCCTCCACTTTTTATAGCTTTTAAATCACATATTTCAAGCCCAAAATACTCTAAAAGACAGTATGTAAAGACAAGAAAAAGAGAGAGAAAATGTGGTGAAAAAGGTTCAAAGATTAATCTCTTGAAAAGAGGAAGTGCTTTTTGATTCACAAACTTCAATCTAAACACTCTCAAGTATCTGGAATTATGTTCAAAACTTTAGCAAAAAATCTTTAAGTTTAAGCTTCAATGGTGTATCTATTATGTATCTATATTCAAGAAGGTGGAGGAAAGCTTTGGGCAATTGTCTAAGCCTTTGGGCAATTGTTCTAACCTTAAACTCTGAGGTGAGGTGGTCTTTTTATAGAGTTTCAATCGTCTTTCAACGTAAATAACTTCAAAAGAGAGCAGCTAGCCAAATCCCATGCATGGGAGCAGCTTGTTGCTGCAAAATATTTGTTTCGCTGAACATGGCTGGCCGGTCAATCAATTGTACAGTTGGCCCACAAAAGTGGCCTACTGGCTTAATTTTGGTCTTGTTGCTACTGAGGAGGTGGGCCTAAATACCTACGGCCGGGTCCTAAATTTTGAAAAGAGAATTTTTAAGGGTCTAAAACATTTTGGTCAAAATAGGGCGTAAGGTTGGGATTAGAGCTCGAATTTGAATTCTTTTGCTAAAAATTCAAAAGATTGCACAGTTTGACATGTCATCATCGAGTGTTTGGAATGAAGCACTCAAGTCTTAGGGACAATAAAAAATGGGATGTCTACAACAATGCTTAAAATCCAAGAGGCACCAAATCAATCCACCTAATTTAATAGCCAAACCCATCTTACCCAATGTGCAAAACACAAATGTCAAACCACACCCATACAAACTGCTCCATTGTTTCTACTCTTTACCCAGACTACACTCCACACGTTGCACCATTCACCAAGCTCTCAAAACCAAGTAGGCACATACAAGTTTGCATAAAGCTTTAACTATTTTTTATTTATCAATAGAAAAATAATAACTAGTGATAAAAGAAGGATCTTACCCCAGTCAATGGTTGTATCAGAAAATCCCTGTAGACACCCCATTTTTGACCACCCTTAAGATTTGGATGCCTTATGGTGAACACTCAATGATGAAAAGTTACATGTACAAATGTTCAATTTCTTCAGCAAAGAGCTTTAGTTTTGAGTTTTAGAGCCTAAAACCTTGCACCCCTCTTTGGACCAAAACCTAATTTTTTCCAGCCTGACCACTCAGAGACTTGCTGGCCAGCAAGTGGCCGACAAGACAATTTTTATTGGCTGGCCGTCCTCCTACATAACCGGCTGGCCATGTTTCCCGGCAGGCAAATATTTGCTGTCAACTGTCTCCCCCCATGTGCATGCCTTGCACCAGTTGGCTCCATATAGATATTTCCGACTGAGGAACCTGTTTTTCTATTAATAGAGGACTATCCCTCTTGGTTTTAGGTTAGAAAATTTGTAAAGAGCCCAAATCTTTCTAAGCACTCTCCTTCTCTATCTTGTAATATACACACACTTCCTAAACTAATATTTTGAGACTCCTTACTGAGATTATTGATGTAACGCCCTAAAAAAGCAGTATAAGACAACCATTCACAAAACCCGTAAGCATAGGAGAAATATTATCTTTTCATTCATCAGAGTCTTCTTTACAAAAGATACTACATGTAATGTTAATTTTCAATAACAAAATGAGTGCCCTACGGGCTTACATCTTTCCAAGTAATAACTTGGTTACAATAAAATAGTGTCCTAACTCTGTACATGGAAAGCCTTAGGCTTGAATATACATTTAACATCAAAACAAAATAACAAAAGGGAAGTCTTCAACCCCTAGATCTCCCAAGCTAAGATCTTGGAGGCGGCATGTTTCCTGCACCTGAAAAATGGTGTCCCAAGTAGGGTGAGCCAAAGCCCAGTAGAGATATGCTAAACAATATATGAGAATTAACTAAAACCTTAGCATCCGATAAATGTTCAAGGCTTGTAAACCAACTTACACCCTTTCCGTAACCAATCAACATGATTTATATTTCAATTCACTTCCATTTATTTATCCGAATCAATTCATTAACATGGTTCATTTTTTTTTATTCAAACAATTCAAATGAGACTACAACTCATATTATCAATACTTCAATCATAACATCAATCATACACTTCTATTTTCTTGCCATTTTACGGAATTTTCATCTGAGGGAGCTGGCACCCATATATGCACAAGATTTCATGATTTGCCATTTTACGAAATTTTCATCCGAGGGAGCCGGCACCCATATATACAAGGTTTTAGGACTTTCACCCTGGAGACTCCGGCCAACTTAATTATAAATGGAGTCCATCCCCTATCTCCTCCCAAACCATGATATATATACAATGTATTTAAAAGCATGCCATATGCAATGTCTACCACAATTCACACATTTCACAATTTAATCAAATTGTCATATTCAATGACATAGTTCACATGATTAATTCCAATTTACCTAGTCCTCATGTAGTTTCTACAACAATCATAGCTATCCTCCACCGAAAGCCCAAAACAGATATTTCAAACAGATAAACAAATCTATCAAATAGACAATTTGCCAAATTTTCCATAGGTGTGTGTTTAACCAAATCTAACTACACCATTTAATCACAATTTCTTCCAATTTCATGATTCCCCAACCAATTTCATATGTCCACAATTGATTTCATAATTTATACAAATAATTTATTTAATCCACTTAGGGCATTTTTCCATTTTCTCAAAAATTGCACCCAAGGCTAAATTTTATCCATTATACACAAACAACCCCATTTTCAAGACCTCACATACATATGGAGCCCAAAAGTAGAAAACCCCTCTTTCATAATTCAAACTCAAACCCTAAGTTTACCCGAACTTTCCAAATCTCACCATTTATACAAAATGACTAATATTTAGGTCAAAACTCATATTAAAGAGTAGGTTATCCCTACCTCAAATGGAGAAGCTCAAAGGAGAAGAAGAGAGAAACCCAAGGTGCTCAAAATCCAAACTTTTTCGGATCAAAAGAAAGCCCACGCAATGCTCTAGCTTTTTAACAAAGGGAGTAGAGTAGAAAACCTCTAAAACATGGAGTATTTGGAGAGAGAGAGAGTGTGTGTTTTAGAGAAAGGAGCTGTCGATCTAGGGTTTTGGGGTGAAAATATACAAAAATTTGTGTAAAAGATAAGCTACTGCGAACTGATATTAGCGAGGCTCGCTCGAGCAAAAGAGTTGTCGCTCGAGCGACCAGACACAACAAATACCTCGCTTGAGCGCAAGAAGCGTCGCTCAAGCGAACAATGCGAAGCTTCAGGTCTGTCACCAACGCAGACGCACGGTTGAGCGCAATAATCCTCGGTCAAGCGAAGGAACACATAACACAAGGCTCGCTCGAGCGCAAGAAAGCTCGCTCGAGCGAAGAATACCAACCTTCAGGTCTTTCATAGACGCAGACGCACGCTTGAGTGCAAGAGTTCTCGCTCGAGCGAAGAAGCAAATACCCAAGGCTCGTTCGAGTGCAAAAAGCCTCGCTCGAGCGAAGAAGCCAAAACCTGGACAGCAACCACTTGTTCCAACTCACAACCACCTTGTTCCAAACTCACCCAACAAGTCCCAAAACTCAAATACAACAAGTAAAAGGAAGGAAACAAGACATGAACAACACCATGCAACCACAGAACTCGAGTTCGGAATACAATCAATGATGGGGAAAAACCGAGATCGCTATAATCTCCCCCTCTTAAAGAGTTTCGTCCCCGAAATTTCAAGACAAGTGCCAAATCAATCAAATTATTCCCACTATGATGATCTTATCAATTTTAATTAACATGATTCATTCTCCGGTCACCTCTTCTCATTAACTCGATACATAAGTTTCAACAATGAATCACAATTCATATATTTCCAAAATATTTACAATGTTTATACTCAACTCAAGTTCCCAATATTAATGCAACACATACAATGTTATCAAAATGATACAACATACATAATATTCCGTATTTTCAAGACATATGTAATGCTTATTTGAAGCCAAGTCCCCAAGATACCCATGTCATATACAATGTTCACATTAGTCTATGTTTTTCCAAAACATAGTTAACATATACAACGTTTCCATACTTTAAAACATATACAATGTTTTTACATTACGTTCCAAAATTAAAATCTCGACATATGTTCAAACATTAACAAATAAGTCCAGATATTCCTCACGGACTTCAATTCACGCTCCTAAGTTTCTTTCTCAACCTCATGATGTTTCCATAACACCTTAATTAATGAAAGGTCCTGCTTCACAAGACTCGATAACCACAATAACAGTAATGATTTCAACAACTACAGCGTTCTAAGACATCCACCACGTCTCGACTACCGACAATACCTATACCAGTATTGAGTGCTTAACACTCCAACATAGGAAACACGAAACCTGTCACGGCCCGAAACTGCCCCTATGGGTTAAGGCCATAACCGGCCAGTAATCACGAGATTACCTACGGCCTCAAACCAAATAAGACAAAACTCATCAGAGTAAAGGGGCCAAACGGAAGCAAATTTAAAACTTTGTCCATAAAGTCGTGCTTATATGCACATCATAACATTCCACATTTACATATGTTAATAACTCACAACAGAAAGTATAGTAGCATAAGGTTCTGTACAGGCAGGATCATTCAAATCTAAGTAAGCCAAACAAAACTATACATAGACGTAAACCAAAGTCCTCGCCAACATAACGAAATACACAGAATGGCAAAAGGGCGAAGACGTGTCTCGTGCGTGAGACGCAAGGGCTGACTCTTCAAAACTTTGGTTGTTCCATACAGACTTCACTGAGGCTGGGTCTGGACCTCTCTAGGCTCACCTACAAACACATGAATGAGTGTGAGTGAAAGCCCAGTGAATAATATCAAATAAAGAATATACATTGGAACAATATACATCAAACGGCTTTGGGCCCATTTTATATTTCATGTAATACATACATACATAGACATATGTAAGTTGGGCCCAATTCATTTGTATCATTCAGGTCAAACTGGCCTTTGGCCCATTCGAACTTTCATGTCAAACTGGCCTCCGGCCCATTTAAACTTTCATTTGTGTCAAAACGGCCTTTGGCCCATTCAGATGACAAACTGGCCTTTGGCCTATTCATTCGTTCATGTCAAAACGGCCTCTGGCCCATTCATTCATGTCAAAACGGCCTCCGGCCCATTCATTCATGTCGAAACGGCCTCTGGCCCATCCATTCATGTCAAAATGGCCTCTGGCCCATTTATTCGTGTCAAAACGGCCTCCGGTCCATTCATTCATGTCAAAACGGCCTCTGGCCCATTCATTCTATTATTCAGATCAGACTGGCCTCTGGCCCACTCCTTTGGTATAGCAAACATTGTCCACTAATCGAATCAACGAACTTATAAAACTTACATAGAGGTACGCAATTGGACAGTAACATATCCATCGAATCAACGAACTTATAAAACTTACATAGAAGTAAGCAATTGGACAACAACACATTTCAGATATCTTTGTTAAGATATTACTCACAGTGATCGGCTGATTGATTTGCCCTGGAGCTTGACCCTACACATCACATAACACATATGGGTCACAACCGATTCAATCCGTTCTTAATTCACATATTCCTCTTTAGGCTTAATTCTTATTCTTTTAACTCATTTACAATGCTCAATGTATGCCTAAGAGTACTTAGAAGTGAAAGGGAACGAAAAACGGAACACAGAATGTATTTTCAAAATTTCAGAAAACAGGGTCCCCGCTCGAGCGTGGACTTCCCCGCTCGAGCGGACCCATGAGGTCTGCAAAAGTACTGGATGCATCAAAAGTACGCTCGGGCGTGAAGTCTGGCGCTCGAGCTGAAGGTCTGTCTACATAGCTCCCCGCTCGAGCGTGAACTTTCCCGCTTGAGCGGACATCCAAGTCTGCAAAGATACTGGGAGCACAAAATTCATGCTCGAGCGGAGGTTTCCACGCTCGAGCGGAGGTTTCCCCGCTCAAGCGGACATCAAATTTTCTGGGTTTTCCAGAACATGTTCTTGAGCTTCAACTTGACATTCAAAGGCTCTAAATGCATGATTTTGGCTCAAACTTCACATGAAACATGTACTAACATGGTACAAATACCAAATTACAACATCATGAAGCTCAATTTCACAAATTAATCACATGCATGTCCCAATCTATACCAAATTTACTTTCAACATAACAATTTCATGCATTCAAGCTCATACTCTTATGAATTGTACATGCATGTGGGGTACAACTTCCATTTTCAACTGAAATGGTACAAATGATGCTCCAAATCATGAAATACACAAAACTACTCATGCATGTAAGGTTTGATGCTCCATTCTTCATATTTGACATGCTACATGCTAGAACACCCAAAATTGTAACAATTATGCACATGCATGTTTATTTTAACTTCAAATTCATTTCAATTCTTGCTCTTGATTACCCAACTAGCTTGAATGCACAATTTACAACTTATACTCATAAGTTTATGCTCAAATGCTCACCTAGAGGTTCAATCTTCCAAATAGGAGCAAGTTCTTGAGCCTAGCCCTTCAAAGCTTGAGATTCTTAGCAAAATCTTCAAAATTGAACCCCCTCTCTCTCTCTAAATCTGGTTCTCTCTGTCTCTAGAGAGGAATTTCGGATGATGAGCTCAAAATGGGACAAAGTGAGGGTGCATAATGGCCTCTAAAAGGCCCCTCTCAAATATATTATTCTAATGTAAAATAATTGAGCGCTAACCTATTAATTTAATCTAATTAATTTGATCCAAATCTGTAATAACCCTCACCACTGATTACCGATTTCCTACCGAATACTGATGAACTGAGACTGATTATGATAAGTAATGAATCAACTGAAATACTGAATTGACTGACTGAAATCTGAAACTGAATTGATTGTCTGTATCTGTTTGAATTGCATTTTATCTGTTTGACTGTTTAATTATCTGTTCAGTTTTTATGTTTAAACTGTTAATTGAAGGCCTTATCGGCGGCCGAATCAGAAATTGGTTGATGTTTTAGGATCATCATAATTTATGTGGTTTTATGGTATATTTAATTGAAAACTGGTTTGGTATGATTAAATCAGATTAAAATAAGCTAAGTCACATAATTCGGCATATTTACCATTTTGCCATCTAGTGGACCACTACACCATACATTGTCCAAGACTTAGTCTTGCCTTATACAACATTTCATCAGCCCATTGTTGAGAGTCTCAACCGACTAGAGAGAGAGAGGGTAGGAGAAAAGCTCGAGTTCTTGAGTTTTGGCTTAGAGATTGAAAGAATTGAAGGGATTCTTGCATATTTGGACTTCTAGACTTGAAATTGGAGCTCTAGGTAAGGAATTTAACCTCTCATTGTTGTGTTTAAGCTTGTTTATGCCTAGTCCTTGTATCCTTAGTGATTTGAGCCTTGAATTAGTCCATATATGTTGAATTGAAGCTCATATCATGCATGCATGTCTACATTGTTGCATTAGAGGCTTAATCTTTGCATGCACGGCATACTCTTGCATTTTTGAGCTTGTTCTTCATAAACTTGTCACATGCATGTCCATGTTTTGAGAATAAACCATGATTTCATCATGTTTTGGAAGGAATTGGCTCACTTGAGCTAACATGGAAGCTTTGAATTGAACCCAACTCATGCATGTCATGTTTGAAGATTGTTCATGAAAATTTGGTTTGAATTTGGATTTAATTAAACACCCTTGGGCTTTGATTTACCAAATTGATCTTTGAAATATGTAATATCATGTGTTTACAAGTGTTTTCCAGGTTTTTGGCCCAAGAGGATCGAATTTGGTATTTGAAAACTTGAGTTTTGAGCTTGGAGCTCAAATCTGGATTTTCCAGATTTTGGTGTTTCGCTCGAGCGAGGAATATGGCGCTCGAGCGGGAAATTCGAGCTCCCAGTACTTTGCACTGTGTTGAAGTCTGCTCGAGCGGAAGTATTGACGATCGAGCGGGACCTTGTGTCTTACGCTCGAGCAGCTATCGAGCGCCCGATCAAGCGTGAATTTCACCTATCCAGTACTTTTTGGTCCGCTCGAGCGGGAGCTGTTGTCTGCATATCCGCTCGAGCGGGGAAATCTGCGCTCGAGCGGGACCCTGTTTCACTGAAAAATTCTGAAAATGTTTTCTAAGTGCATCTTTACATCCTCTTTCCATCCTAGGCATTCTTAGGGCATATTTAAGGCATCTTAATGAGGATGTAGATGTAGAACACACCGAGGCAAATTAGGGATTTAATTATTATCCTTCCCAACTGTGTAGCTTAGTGTGTGTTCATTCTGTACTGTTTAGGGTTGGCATTTCGAGGGGACGCTCTAGCCTACTGTAGCCCAGAACTCTGTGAGTAACAATTGTGTAAAGATATGTTCAAAATGATTATCTTCTGCATACTGAACTGAACTGTTTACTGAACTGATATTGTTTACTGAATGAATGTATGTCCTATATTCTGAACTGTACTGTGGCATCCTTAGCACCTACTGTTTACTGTTACTGTTATAGAGATCTCTGTCGGTTCCCTCGTTGGAACCACCATCGTTTACTGATTGATGACCATCATTTACTGTTCGGTCTTTAAGACCTACTGTTTACTGTTATGCTAATGGATGTACCACATATGACTGTTTACTGTACTGAACAACTGATATACTGATTTAATGAACTGTTTTCATTACTGTAAGGACAGTCATTCTAAACCTCTTTACGCATTGTGTTATTCATTGGGCTTTAGCTCACTGCTCATATATATATGTAGGTGTACAGGCACCGGACCAATGCTAGAAGCGTCGGGGTAAACTCCAGTTTTGTCAAGCCAACCAATGTGCCTCACTGCGAGGTTCCGAGCCTGCCAAGCTTAGGCTATGGGGTGTTTTAGTTTTCCCCCTTCTGTTCCGTTTTTGTAATACTGTATAGACTGATAGTACTGTACTGTCTTATGGGGATTAGGCCCCTGTTTTGTATGATTGTAAATATTGTGCATACTGTTCTGTACCGTATATATGTGAATGTATGAAAAGTCTTTTTGTATACAGACTGTCACAGCTCATTGGACATTGTTTTATTACTGTATTGGCTTCCGCCATGCCCCTGTACTCTATTTTACTGTATTACTGTTAAGCAGGCCTTCGGTAGTCTCGGATTACTGGCCGGTTACGGTACTAAACCCATAGGAGCGGGTTTGGGTCGTGACAAAATCAATTTTCAATTAAATTTCACCATAGGCTCTAAAAATTATGCTAGTCATAATGGCGTAATCAATTTTGGTTTCGGTGGCCGGTAGGGCCTTCAATTTAATTTCCAAAGCCGATAATCGAACAGATATTCTTACGGTGAACAGATAGAAATTCAAAACCACATATTTTCACATAATGGCACACAAAATCATATCAATCACATAATCACATTTATATTAAGGACCAATTAACATATTGCGGAACAAGGATATCACAAAACCACTCGTACACAAGGCTTTTGGTCAACTCTCATAGAATGAGATCGCAAAACAAAGCACGAATAATCAATAATGTTAATGCACATTAATGCCTGACAATTTCAAGTCCTTGCCAAAAGACACACCACATGTAACCAGCAACTCAGGCTAGATCAAAATCTAACTTCTCATAAGATCTTCTGTCCAGGTTAAAGAAGTTGCTTTATTTACCCCATTTGTTTCAAAATACTCAAATTTTCCCAAAAAGGTGTTCAGACTTACACCGTCACAATTTAAACACCACATTAACGACTGGTCACAGCAATGCTCAAATATTTTTAGATTATTTTCTGAAAATAAAAATCGCAATTTCACATTTTGACCCAAAACCGTTTTAGTTTATGAAGAGCATCCAATTTTTTTTTGTCTTCCTCCAAATTATTTATCAACATTCCTTCAGTGATTCACAACATAGTCATCCCATAAAACCCAACACACTCACAGTGGTGCTACAATACCCCAAACGAAATTTTCATTATGAGAACCCCTGAAAATCTTAGAAATGCCAGTAACGCAATAACACAAAGAAAGGAATTGCACACCTATTAATCACATAATGGTGCAAAGCGCTTATTAGACCAAAGTTCTCAACAAGAATCCCAAACCGGTCACTACCACTCAAAACAACCTTCCGACTGTCCAGGTGGGACTTACATTCCACACCAAGACACCATTTAATTACATAGCCTACAATTTCAACCAACCCAAGTATTGACTAATCAACTATCCAACATTATTCACCTGTTCCAGTCTTCAAATACAAACATACCACTTAACCTCACCCAGCTTTGGACTAACACCAACATCTTGCCCAACCTCACCAACTCTTAAATAGAGTTCCATACACGACCTCTCTAGTCCAATGAATCACTCCGGATTCTTCGAAGTTAATTCATGGTACTCTGATTTTTCATTCACCCCTCACACGTATGCCTAAATGGCACGCACATTTTCGCTTCACATTTGAGTCCTAACGGAACTTTTCAAGTCAAACACAATATACCATCTCAAGTCAACGCACATACCCGTGCCTTATACGACACGCACAAGGATTGAACAAGTCGAAATAACTCTGACAGAGTGCATCACTCACTCTACACAATCTTATTACCTCACTCGGAGTTTCACTATCTAAACTAGACGACAGACACCCACATCAAAGTGACCCAACATCATTAAACATTAAACTACTCAATTCCATCATTAACCATCTTATTGCCTTACCAAGGCACTCTCCTAGGATTGCCCTATGCCCGATCCACTTCTACACATCATTTAATAACAACATACGAACCACACCACCACATACCATACCAAACCTCCTCACTTAATGCCCGATATCCTACACCCACACTGAATCCCTCATTCCGAGAAGATACTCACAACCTCGACCGAATTCACAATAACGAAATTCACATACTTGTTTCCTCGCACCAAGTTAACTAGCAAGTCTTATCACGCCACAGCACCTATCGTTACTACGTAACCACCCAAACTGAATTACACATTCATCCCTTAGTAACCAATAAGGTCAACTCTTCAATCTACATACTACTCATCACTTAATACAGTAGTACAACTAGAACACTAAATGTAACGATCCGAAAATTTTTCCCTCCAATCGAGTGGGGGAGTTGACGCTCAAGCGGACTTGAGAGGTTCCCAGCATTTTTGTAGACGGTCCGGAATTCTGAGAGTTGTGAATTCCCGCTCGAGCGTAGGAGTGGTCGCTCAAGCGGACAGCTTTGTTGGTCTGTGCGCTCGAGCGTGGAAAGTGAGATTGCCCTTGACATTTTTATTAGTGTATTTGGAACCTCCTTATTTTATTTTGGGGTATTGATCGAAGTGGTAGCATAATGGTAAAGAAAGAGTGAACCAAGAATTTAATTTGGATAATTTTTCTTACGAGCAGCCATCACTCTTTTGCCCTTTTCCTTTTCCACACTTTGAATTTGGATGTGATCCTAGAACCATTGGAAAGCTTATTTCCGGGGCTTCGATTTGGACACAAGAACGACCTAAAATGGAGTACGGATGAGAGAGTTATACCCGTTTGAAGTTTTAGAATCTGTGCCGAAAGCAGGTACGCTCGAGCGGGAAAAGAGACGCTCGAGCGGATTGCGCGAATTCAGCAAGTTTAAAGGGACTTTTCTAGATCATTCTTCACACTTTTCATCTCCTCTCTTCATCCTTCTCAGCTAGGTCCGAAAGCCCTAGGTCTTTGACCTCAAATGCCTTCCATTTCCCTTTGGATTGATCAAGATCTTCCACCAAAAAGTGAAGAAGGCTTGAAAAACTCACTTTTCAACCGATTGGATTTTGGATTGGCGAAGAATTCTTCTTGGAGCTCGTTCTTTTGCTTGATTCTTGAGGTAGGGATCCTAGTTCCCTTTCAATACTTGCATTAATGGATGGATTTGTGGTGTTTTGACTATATAAATACAAAATCTATATTTTTAAGCATATAGTGTCCAACATGAGATTTGGGAGTTTAGAGTTTGAAATGTTGGGGGTGCAATTGTTGGGTTAAGATGTTGGATTATGAACCTTAGGTGTGTAATCAATGGGAAAATTGGAATAAAAAGTAATGGTTTGGGAAATTTGGATTTTTCTTGAATTCCTTGATTTTCTTGAAAACCCTAGGTTGATTCATGATGATAATCAAAGATTCTGCCCAAATTGAAAGTAGAATCATGAAATTGAGAGGTTGAATTATATATACACAAGTTTAATTGAATTTTGGAAATGTCCAAAAATTATGTTAAAAAATAGCGATTGAACCTTGTTATGGGCATTGTAAATTATGCTATAATATGAAATGTTTTGGGGGAAAAGATGTGTTAATGATATGGACAACATAAACTTGGTTATGGAATGTTGAAATGGGATTCAAGAATTTATCTTGAATTATGTTGAATTGTAAATAGTATTGTTAAATTAAGTTGTTTTGACTTATGTTGAATTAAGTTAAGTTGACTAATATTGAGTTGAAGTGTGTTGAGTTGAGGATGTTATTTGCGACTTGTGATGAATTTGCAAAATTGCAAATTGATGTGTAATTTGGTATAAAGAGAATTAAACAAGTTAAGAACGGAATAAATTATATTGTGACCCGATTTCTACGTGTATTATGAATTGTGTACGGTCAGCTACAAGGGCGAACCAGGCATTTGAATACTGTGAGTAGTAACTTTGTAAAGCTATGTTGAGTTTTAAGTATTTTCTGAATGATATAAGATGATCTATTTCTGAAATATTAGTTTCTGTATAAATGAATGGTTGTTCAATGTTTCCGAAATGTATGCGTGACATTCTTAACTTTAAATAACATCTGTTATCTGCTATGTTACGTCTCTTTACGGGTCAACGGTATGCCTTTATGGCCGTCCTTTTATGGGTCAACTGTAAGCCTTTATGGCCGTCCCCTTATGGATCAACTGTATGCCTTTATGGCCGTCCCTTTATGGGTCAACTGTAAGTCTTTATGGCCATCCATTTATTGGTCAACTGTATGCCTTTATGGCCATCCTTTTATGGGTCAACTGTATGCCTTTATGGCCGTCCCTTTATGGGCCAACTGTTTTTTCTATTACTAATAAATGTACCACGTATGATTAACTGCAAATTCTGATTATGAATATGATTCTGAATCTGTATCTGTTATGAACTATGATTTCTGAACATGATTATGAATCCATTTCTGATAACTACTGAATTATGTTTCTGTAACTGTTATGGACCACATTCATTAAAACCCCTTTACACTGGGCTCTAGTTCACTGTATTGTTTATGTATGTAGGTGATCAGGCATGTGACTAGTCCTAGAGCTGTTGCTTGGATTCTTTGTTTGTCAGCCAACCTATGTGCCTCCCATGGAGGTTCCGGATATGTCTAGTGGCTATGGCTAAATGCATAAAGTTTAAGTTTTGTTTTCTTGTTTGATTAAACAAGTTTTCGTTTATTTTGTAAATAAGGCTAAGTCCCTTTTGTCTAGTCTGTATGTATATGATGACGTAAGGATGATGTGTAGATATGTATATAAAAGTTTAAAATTTTTCTGTCTCATTTAGGTCTGCACAGCTCAATGGATGTTGTATATTTGTTATTTGCTTCCGCCAGTCCCTATTGTTAATTTAATCTGTCTCAGAGGCCTTCGGTAATCTCAGGATTACTGGCCGGTTACGATGCTAAACCCATAGGGGCGGGTTTGGGTCGTGACAGAGTGGTATCAGAGCACGAGTTAATATCTCACGCACGTGTCCATTGAGCATTAGAATGTCTAGAATGAATTTAAGTTGGCATGCATCTAACAAGTGAATGTTATGTTGTGCATTCAGAAAAATGTGTATAAGGTTGTTTAATAAACTAAGTATTGAAACTAAAAATAGGGAGTTATTTTGAAATTTTGACGATCGAAAGAGGCCGGGATGTGTTCATTCGATAAGTTTTGTATGAAGACCAAAAGTTAAAGCTATTATGGGACTTTGATGTTATGAGGAAATTATGATTTTTGATTAAAACTTTGGTGGGCACGAGTGTAATGATTTGTAAGAATATAGTGTTATAAGAGTTAAAGGTTATTTTGATATTTCAATGATTAGGGGAGACTGGAATGTGCTTATTCAATAAGTTTAGTATTGAAGTTAAGAGCTGTTGTGGAATTTTAATGCTATAAGGGAAATGTAATTTTCTAGTTGGCACATTAATGAATACGAGTATATTGGTTTGTGGGAACACAGTATTAGAAGGAATTAATGAAACCTTTGATGGAAGTTACGAAAGTTGCATAGTTGAATGTAAAAATTAAACTACGAGAATATTTGAAAAAATTGAGGAATTTGATGATTCAACGAGGTAGAGGGAGCTATGGTGATTGAGAATAAGAAAACTGTTTAGTATGGAAGAAATATATTGATTCAGTGAGGAATCTAATGTGTGAACCATAGAGTCTCATACCTTTGTTGAATGACCTTGAAAGTCCGATTGGAATTGCGTTCGGCCGACGTAGCTTCAAATCGGAAATTCTCGGTCAACTCCATGGGAATGAATAGGTTGCCCCACCGATGACTTTGTATAATTGTTTGACTTATAGTCAAATTTCTGATGTTATGCTTTAAGCTAACCAGTTTTATTTCAAGTATTATCCACCTTTGCCTTGTGATCACATAATATGCTTAAGAAGCAGAATGTTAAGTGTTAAGCAAAATTTGGAAAGACAAGTAATTTTAAACAAGATATAAGTGAAGGAGTACCTTAAGCATGTGTATGGAATTTTGAGTAGTCATATCATATGTTTTGGTTATGTGAATTTCTCCTACCTAAAGTTTGATAAATTTAGGATCTGTTTAATTAAAACTTGATCGAAATTACTAGAATTAATGAAGTGTGACTAAGGGCTGAACCAATGAAGATTGGCTTATTTAATATTGGAAAGAGATCAATTTTATTTGCTAAGATTGCATTGTCAACATTGGAAATGAAGTTCACTTCTAGTGTTAGTCAAAAAAGTTAATGCATAATAGAAAGCAAGATGCTATTCTTCGTTGAAGTTGTAAATGTGTATTTCTTAAAGAACCTCACAGAACTTAATTTGAGGTTATTGAAACAATTGGGATGAGAATGCTTTGATTTGCCAAGACCACTATTGAGCACCCTTTCTACCTGAGAATGGACGTTTGTATAATGATTGATTCAGAACTTGTTCCTTTATTTCAACCCATTTGATCATAAATGAATTTATTATTGGGATTGGTGATATGTCATAAGTGTTTCTTCATTACCCGGAGGATCTATATTATTTGGAAATGCTATACTATGGATTTGACTCAATGCTTTTAATATGGATTATTGGGATGTAATGTTGAGTATGATAAGTGAATATTGGCCATATGTGATTTGTCTTTGACTTTCGGTAGTAAATGACTTTTCTTTTAGAACTAATGGAACAAAACCCCGATGAATGTGAATGGACCTTCTATCTATTAAGTGAATGTTAATCACACACCTAAGTGAGTAACAATGTTGTAAAGCTATGTTCAATTACAATTATTTTCTGAATGATTAACTGTACTGCTTTCTGAAATGATATTGTTTACTGAATGAATGTTTGTCCTATTTTACGAACTGTACTCGTGGTATCCATAGCAATTGACTGTTGCGGCTACTGCTACTATTACAGAGGTCTCTGTCTGTTCCAATTTTTGGAACTACTGTTCACTGTTTGATGGCCATCAATTGACTGTTCGGTCTTCTAAGACCTATTATACTGTTCTGCTATTGGATGTACCACGTATGTCTGCTATGATTAAATATCTTTCTTGTGGGACCAACAGAGTGAATTCCCTCACTTATTTGACTAAATGACTCATGAATTACATGGGAGCAAATATCCAAATCATTGGTCAAAGGATTTGTGGACCAAGAATTCGGGTTAGTTATCGTTGTTGTATCAAATACATAATCCAATTTGAGGACTTCAAGTGGCTATTTGCAATAAAATGTTGTGACTTATTTGAAACGAAAGAGTCCGGTCATGAACATCATTGGCATCAATCTCTTTCTATATATGAATTATGAATTACTATCTGTGAGTAACAACCTTGTAAAGATATGTTCAATTATATGTATTCTCTAACTGATATGATAAGCTCTGTTTTCCGAAATGATATTTTCTGTATAGATGAATGACTGTCCTATTTTTGAAACGTATCGTGGCATCCTTAGCATCATGTGTATCTGTTATCTGTTACCTGGTACTAAGGTTTCATGTGGGTTCCATTCATGGAACTGATTATGTATAATCATCTATCTGATCTGCTTTGTATAAGGGTCTTATGTGACCATCTGCTCTGTATCTGGGTCTTTATGACCAATCTGATCTGTTAGCGCTAATGGATGTACCACCTATGACTGTTTATAAATCTTAACAATTATAAGAATCTGTTTCTGATTTGAATTCTAATTTATGAATCTGTTATGGACATCATTCATTAAAAATTTTACTTTGTTATTGATCACTGGCCATCGAATCAAGGAATTGAACTGTGTGAACGTCATTGATAGAATAGTTTGAATTCATTTGAAACAAGGAAGTATAGTCATGAATATTATTTGAGTTTGAGCCTTGATTATTTGAGAAGTATGAGAATTATTTGAAGTTATGTGAATAGCTACGCAAACTATATGAGTTTCATAAATAATGCGTTTTATGTTTTGATGTTGTGAGCCTAAATATGAGGCTAACTATGAGGTCCACCATTATATTACAGGATAAATTATGGTGGCTAAGCCAATTTGGATTATTAATCTATACATAAATGATGATGTGTTAAACTTCTGTGATGAGATTTTCTGATAAGGGAGTTACTTGAGAGCAAGAATGGAAGGAGACAAAACTATATGATTTGATTGCGATACAAGTGATTTAAGTTTTGGAGGACCAAACTTCCTAAAGGGGGGAAGATTGTAATGACCCGAAAATTTTTCCTTTCGCTCGAGCGGGGGAGTTGATGCTCGAGCGGACTTGAGAGGTTCCCAGCATTTTTGCAAACAGTCTAGAATTCTGAGAGTTGTGAATTCCCGCTCGAGCGTAGGAGTGGTCGCTCAAGCGGACAGCTTTGTTGGTCTGCGCACTCGAGCATGGAAAGCGACGCTCGAGCGTGGAAAGTGAGATTGCCCTTGACATTTTTATTAGTGTATTTGGAACCTCCTTATTTTATTTTGGGGTATTGATCGAAGTGGTAGCATAATGGTAAAGAAAGAGTGAACCAAGAATTTAATTCGGATAATTTTTCTTACGAGCAGCCGTCACTCTTTTGCCCTTTTCCTTTTCCACACTTTGAATTTGGATGTGATGCTAGAACCATTGGAAAGCTTATTTCCGGGGCTTCGATTTGGACACAAGAACGACCTAAAACGGAGTCCGAATAAGAGAGTTATACCCATTTGAAGTTTTGGAATCTGTGCCGAAAGCAGGTACGCTCGAGCGGGAAAAGAGACGCTCAAGCAGACCGCGCGAATTCAGCAAGTTTAAAGGGACTTTTCTAGATCATTCTTCACACTTTTCATCTCCTCTCTTCATCCTTCTCACCTAGGTCCGAAAACCCTAGGTCTTTGACCTCAAATGCCTTCCATTTCCCTTTGGATTGATCAAGATCTTCCACCAAAAAGTGAAGAAGGCTTGAAAAACTCACTTTTCAACCGATTGGATTTCGGATTGGCGAAGAATTCTTCTTGGAGCTCGTTCTTTTGCTTGATTCTTGAGGTAGGGATCCTAGTTCCCTTTCAATACTTGCATTAATGGATGGATTTGTGGTGTTTTGACTATATAAATACAAAATCTATATTTTTAAGCATATAGTGTCCAACATGAGATTTGGGAGTTTAGAGTTTGAAATGTTGGGGGTGCAATTGTTGGGTTAAGATGTTGGATTATGAACCTTAGGTGTGTAATCAATGGGAAAATTGGAATAAAAAGTAATGGTTTGGGAAATTTGGATTTTTCTTGAATTCCTTGATTTTCTTGAAAACCCTAGGTTGATTCATGATGATAATCAAAGATTCTGCCCAAATTGAAAGTAGAATCATGAAATTGAGAGGTTGAATTATATATACACAAGTTTAATTGAATTTTGGAAATGTCCAAAAATTATGTTAAAAAATAGCGATTGAACCTTGTTATGGGCATTGTAAATTATGCTATAATATGAAATGTTTTGGGGGAAAAGATGTGTTAATGATATGGACAACATAAACTTGGTTATGGAATGTTGAAATGGGATTCAAGAATTTATCTTGAATTATGTTGAATTGTAAATAGTATTGTTAAATTAAGTTGTTTTGACTTATGTTGAATTAAGTTGAGTTGACTAATATTGAGTTGAAGTGTGTTGAGTTGAGGATGTTATTTGCGACTTGTGATGAATTTGCGAAATTGCAAATTGATTTGTAATTTGGTATAAAGAGAATTAAACAAGTTAAGAACGGAATAAATTATATTGTGACCTGATTTCTACGTGTATTATGAATTGTGTAGGGTCAGCTACAAGGGCGAACCCGGAATTTGAATACTATGAGTAGTAACTTTGTAAAGCTATGTTGAGTTTTAAGTATTTTCTGAATGATATAAGATGATCTATTTCTGAAATATTAGTTTCTGTATAAATGAATGGTTGTTCAATGTTTCTGAAATGTATGCGTGACATTCTTAACTTTAAGTGACATCTGTTATCTGCTCTGTTACGTCTCTTTATGGGTCAACTGTATGCCTTTATGGCCGTCCTTTTATGGGTCAACTGTAAGCCTTTATGGCCGTCCCTTTATGGGTCAACTGTATGCCTTTATGGCCGTCCCTTTATGGGTCAACTGTAAGCCTTTATGGCCGTCCCTTTATGGGTCAACTGTATGCCTTTATGGTCGTCCCTTTATGGGTTAACTGTATGCCTTTATGACCGTTCCTTTATGGGCCAACTGTTTCTGCTATTGCTAATAAATGTACCACGTATAATTAACTGCAAATTCTGATTATGAATATGATTCTGAATCTGTATCTGTTATGACCTATGACTTCTGAACATGATTATGAATCCATTTATGATAACTACTGAATTATGTTTCTGTAACTGTTATGGACCACATTCATTAAAACCCCTTTACTTTGTTATTATTCACTGGGCTCCTGCTCACTGTATTGTTTATGTATGTAGGTGATCAGGCGTGTGACTAGTCCTAGAGCTGTTGCTTGGATTCTTTGTTTGTCAGCCAACCTATGTGCCTTCCGTGGAGGTTCCGGATATGTCTAGTGGCTATGGCTAAGTGCATAAAGTTTAAGTTTTGTTTTCTTGTTTGATTAAACAAGTTTTCGTTTATTTTGTAAATAAGGCTAAGTCCCTTTTGTCTAGTCTGTATGTATATGATGACGTAAGGATGATGTGTACATATTTATATAAAAGTTTAAAATTTTTCTGTCTCATTTAAGTCTGCACAGCTCAATGGATGTTGTATATTTGTTATTTGCTTCCACCAGCCCCTATTGTTAATTTAATTTGTCTCAGAGGCCTTCGGTAATCTCAAGATTACTGGCCGGTTACGATGCTAAACCCATAGGGGCGGGTTTGGGTCGTGACACTAAGTCTCTTAGTCCACCCACCATCGGTTGATACTTATAGAACAATTACCCTAAATCGAGCCCGGAGCACACACACGAGACCTATAAGCTTTTCAAAGTCTTACCATTCCAACTCTATAGAAGAACGAATGAAGTTTCCAACACACTCACTGATATTCCAAACCCCAACTCCAAAACACCAAACCACTGTAACCCTACACATAGGTCACACACTAACTATGGGCTAGACACTCGATCAATCCTTCCCACGACATCTCTTAACTTAACCAGGATTGAGATACACACCCCTCACACCCACCAAATACAATAGGGAATCCTAGAACTTAGGAAACGCCCGCTATACCACTGTTCGAAATATAATACCAGCTACTCAGAGACAACCACTACTACGATAAAGGACTAACATCTCTCTACAAGAAACAACCAACCAGATAATACAGAGATTCGCTACCATAACCTGCCTTTAGGGTACAAATCTATACCAAGCGAAACTATACGCAATTCACCCTTTGAAGACAACGCGTTGTATGTATAAAACCTAGTGCCAATCGCACACTTCACGACCTCTCGAGGAGTTCCCACGACAATAGACCAAAATCTCTAACACCCACATAAAGTCAAATAAGTAGTGCTCATGAAATTTCGTACCCTCGGCAAGTATAACTGTTCTCACCCCATGGTTGTCCTGACCAAAACACGCACTCCTCAACAACTCTTTTAAATCTCAAAATATAGCTCGTCGGCCACCACATTTCCACACCAAGTCACAAGTATATACATGCATCAATACAAAAAAATTTCGATCCCACAATAACTTGTCATATTAATAAAACTTGAGAGTCATTACATACTCCAATTTGCCCAATCCATGGAAATAAACAAGCAAAGGCACATAAATATAAACAAGCAATTTTGATGTTTCAACATCCCCAAAATACATTGGTTACACAACAGAACCCAATGATTACAAAACGCTAAATTACTGGTTACAAAACAACATAGTCCAAAACAAAACCATCACATCGCTACTACCATCGTTACCATCCCTTGCTGGACCGCTAAAATTGGTTGTTCTTATACCCAAGATATCCTACGAGCTTACAAGAACTACTGATGTGTCCCCATTGGCCACACCTGGAACAACTGCATTAATCCCCACTAGGGGCCTAAGAACTCGACTCTCCCGAGGCCCTCGAAATCTGGCCTGCTTGTTTCTCATAACGGTATTGCGCCTTCCCAGACGAATAAGGTTGAACTCGACTAGGTTGCAACACTCCCAAAGAAGCCCCCGACTGGGTACGGAAACGTTTAAGATGACCCGACTGATTACACCCCTAACAAGTAAGTGGTTCCCGAACACGGGTTCAAGGTCTGAACTGGCGAGGGTCCCAATCATTGCTTCCCCATCAAGCACCCGATCACTGCCGATCTTGGCTGACTAGATGATCCCGGCACTGCAACTACTGGTTGAACTACCAACCCTGCCCCTTTCTCTGTGGGCAAGCCTGAGACTTGTGGCCCAACTGACCACATTTGAAACAAGTGAAATTCCATTGCTTATCCTTCCCCGAACCCAAACTCGGCACTGAAAAGGTAGAGCTACACTGAGCTCTCTGAAACTGTTGTGGGTTAATACTCCTCTGCCTCTTAAAAGGTCTATTAACACCCTGAGTCACTGGGGTTGCCAAGATGGCCTCCTCTCTACTCTAATCCATGACTAATACCGCTGCCTCTACATGAGCTGCAGCTTCAATAAGAACACTATAACTTCTATGCCAAGACCCAGCAATCCTTTCTTAAATGTCGTCACATAGCCTACTCTCAAACTTCGAACAATGAAGTTCCTCAGTCTCCACCAACTCCGGAACAAATCTCGACAGGTTAGCAAACCACGCTTCAAACTATACCAAAGGTGTAGCACCTTGGTGTAGCTCCACAAACTATTTTCACAACTCTTTTTGTGTGGAAGGAGGGAAATTGTTACTTCCTCGTCTAGGCATCCTAGTAAGGGTAGCCCAAAGATTAGCACAATAATAAATGTACCGAGGCCAATTCACTCAAGTCCTAGTACAATAGACAACACTAACTCATTCCATATAAGCACGTAATCACGTAAACACATACGAGTTTCATTTCCAGATAATGACCGTCCTGTGGCGTTGCTAGAGTTCTAGTTAGAAACGGCAGTGATCAAGTGCCTTTCCAACGGGACTCCCAGAAACCCATGGACCCGATTAACATCCTAGAAATTAAACCCCATACCTATATAGTCACATAAACATGTTATCATATAAGCACATAATAACCATACTTAAGTCTCTAACGAGCGAGACAAATCCATTGTGGTACTAACCACTTCCCACGTACCTAAAGTATTCAAACCCGGTACGCTCTGATACCAAGTTGTAACGCCCTTAAAAAGCAGTATAAGATAACCATTCACAAAACCCATAAGCATAGTAGAAATATTATCTTTTCATTCATCAGAGTCTTCTTTACAAAAGATACTACATGTAATGTTAACTTTCAATAACAAAATGAGTGCCCTGCGGGCTTACATCTTTCCAAGGAATAACTTGGTTACAACAAAATAGAGTCCTAACTCTGTACATGGAAAGCCCTAGGCTTGAATATACATTTAACATCAAAACAAAATAACAAAAGGGAAGTCTTCAACCCTTAGACCTCCCAAGCTAAGATCTTGGAGGTGGCATGTCTCCTGTACCTGAAAAATGGTGTCCCAAGTAGGGTGAGCCAAAGCCCAGTAGAGATATGCTAAACAATATATGAGAATTAACTAAAACTTTAGCATCCGATAAATGTTCAAGGCTTGTAAACCAACTTACACCCTTTCCGTAACCAATCAACATTGACATTCATATTTCAATTCACTTCCATTTATTTATCTGAATCAATTCATTAACATGGTTCATTTTTCTTTTATTCAAACAATTCAAATGAGACTACAACTCATATTATCAACACTTCAATCATAACATCAATTATACGCTTCTATTTTCTTGCCATTTTATAGAATTTTCATTTGAGGGAACCGATACCCATATATGCACAAGATTTCATGATTTGCCATTTTACGGAATTTTCATCCGAGGGAACCGGCACCCATATATGCAAGGTTTCGGGACTTTCACCCTGGAGACTCCGGCCAACTTAATTATGAATGGAGTCCATCCCCTATCTTCTCCCAAACCATGATACATATACAATGTATTTAAAAGCATGCCATATGCAATGTCTACCACAATTCACACATTCCATAATTCAATCAAATCGTCATATTCAATGACATAGTTCACATGATTAATTCCAATTTACCTAGTCCTCATGTAGTTTTTACAACAATCATAGTTATCCTCCACCGATAGCCCAAAACAGATATTTCAAACAGATAAACAAATCTATCAAACAGACAATTTGCCAAAATTTTCATAGGTGTGTGTTTAACCAAACCTAACTACACCATTTAATCACAATTTCCTCCAATTTCATGATTCCCCAACCAATTTCATATTTCCATAATTGAATTCATTATTTATATAAATAATTTATTTAATCCACTTAGGGCATTTTTCTCTTTTTTCAAAAATTGCACCCAAGGCCAAATTTCACCCATTATACACAAACAATCCCATTTTCAAGACCTCACATACATATGGAGCCCAAAAGTAGAAAACCCCTCTTTCATAATTTCAAACTCAAACCCTAACTTTACTCGAACTTTCCAAATCTCACCATTTATACAAAATGACTAATATGTAGGTCAAAACTCATATTAAAGAGTAGGTTATCCCTACCTCAAATGGAGAAGCTCAAAGGAGAAGAAGAGAGAAACCCAAGGTGCTCAAAATCTAAACTTTTTCGGATCAAAAGAAAGCCCACGCAATGCTCTAGATTTTAAACAAAGGGAGTAAGGTAGAAAACCTCTAAAACATGGAGTATTTGTAGAGAGAGAGAGAGTGAGTGTTTTAGAGAGAGGAGATGCTGATCTAGGGTTTTGGGTTGAAAAGATACAAAAATCTGTGTAAAAAATGAGCTGCTGCGAACTGATATACGCGAGGCTCGCTCGAGCGAAGGAGTTGTCGCTCGAGCGACCAGACACAACAAATACCTCGCTCGAGCGCAAGAAGCATCGCTCGAGCGAACAATGCGAAGCTTTAGGTCTGCCACCAACGTAAACGCACGCTCGAGCGCAATAATCCTCGGTCGAGCGAAGAAACACATGACACAAGGCTCGCTCGAGTGCAAGAAAGCTCGCTCGAGCGAAGAATACTAATCTTCAGGTCTTTCATAGATGTAGACGCACGCTTGAGTGCAAGAGTTCTTACTCGAGCGAAAAAGCAAATACCGAAGGCTCGCTCGAGCGCAAAAAGCCTCGCTCGAGCGAAAAAGCCAAAACCTGGACAGCAACCACTTGCTCCAACTCACAACCACCCTGTTCTAAACTCACCCAACAAGTCCTAAAACTCAAATACAACGAGTACAAGGAAGGAAACAAGACATGAACAACACCATGCAACCACGGAACCTAAGTTCGGAATACAATCAACGACGGGAAAAAACCGGGATTGCCATAATTGAGCTAAAATTTCAACCTTTAAGAGTGAGCACCTTGTGGTTTGTGAACAAAAGATTGTCTTTTATTCAAAAGTATAACTCTTGCCATCTTTTGCCTACTCTTGTCTCCTCTTTTTCTTGATTTTACATTTTGTTTTGGACTGTTTTTGGTTGGCTGAAACTTGTGATTTAAAGCTACCAAATGTGGAGGGGTTAACTACCCTTTCTTGAACCTTATTCCATAAGCTTTTATCCTTGTGTTTCTTACTTGTTTCCCACCTTTTAACTACTGATTTTCAGAGTTTTAAGAGGCTAAAACATGTGATTTTAAGGCCCAAAAAGTGGAGGGGTTAGCCATCCTTCCTTAAGCTTGCTTACTATCTTTGTTTTCCTCTTCTTTTGCTTACTTTTTCTAGCCTTTCAAACTGATTTTTGTGAGTTTCGAGATTGTTTTGATGTGTTTATTTAGTTTATGCTTTCAATATCATGCTTGTATTGTTGTAAGTCCTCATAGATTTGATGGTTTAGGCTTTACACACTAATATATTTGAGTTGATAGTTTTTATTTCATAGTTTTCATACATATACTCACACTTGTAATAATTATCTTTGCAACCTCCCTCCTTTCTTGGATTTCTTTTTTTTTTTTTTTAAAAAGTTGTTTTAAACAATTGATTGTTGTTCAAGGCATAAGAAAGAGATCTTCCATGCGTAATGATTTAATCTCTACGGTTCTTTTCATTTAGTAGACATAACTCTCACTTTCGAACAAAATGAATTAAGTAATGGAAAGGTAATGTTAAAGGAGGCTAATAAAATTGGTAAAAAAGCTAAAACAAGATGATAAAATAAAGTTGGGTTTAATCGGACGTTAATTGAACCCATTGAGTCTTGAATCATTACATACTCTTAATGATGTTAATGGTTCAAGGAGCAATGTCCACCCCTTTCCTTGAGGTGAGTCCATGATAGAAAAGAGGTGTTGTTGGTCTTTCATTTCATTTCGTGGATCTTTTTATCCTATTGGTTCATAGATCATCATGCAACAACCTTGCGACGATTGATGGTTTGTGGGCCAATTCTACTCCTCCCTTGATCAGTTCCATGATAGGGAGAGGCAGAGAGGACAAATATCCCCTGGAAACACTCTGTTTGTGCTCTGTTTCTATTCTGTTGCAATAGGGCAGAGCCCAAAAATAGTGGCCGACCACCCTTTCATTCGGCTGACCACTTTCCAAGGCCGGTCAGCCACTTCATTTTAGGCAGGCAGTGTCATTTTCATGACAGAACAGAGCAGAAGTTGGGACAAAAACAAATTAATTTTTTGACTGCGAACAGAACAGAATCTGGCAGCAGAATAGAGGAGTTTCTGGGAGGATGTTATCGGTTGCGCATGTAGTTCTTAGACTCTTGTTCGAATTCATTAGCTTGTAGCTCTTAGATTAATTAGTGTATTGTAATTAATTAGTTAAATTCCTTTGAATTTGTAATAACTAGTTAACTTAGTTAAGTAATTTGGCATTTGTAATATTTCGTTAAATTAGGACATTCATTCTGACCCTCTTGTATGAGGGCAAAATTGTAATATTGTGTATGTCTTCCAACCCCCATTTCTTTCTCCCTTTTATTTATATGCTTATAATAGTAGCATCACGTTTTACATTTTCATGCATGCTCTAATATGCAAATGACTAATGCCACACATATAAAATGCAACTACTAGGTTCGGTTTATTAACATGGCACATTGCTTAACTCAAAGCATGTAATTAGTGCACGTATTTGAGTAAGTAACAAATGACAATATGGTTTAGAATGATGAACTGAACCCAATGTATGAAAAAAAATGGATATTAGAGCATGCATTTTTCTAACAGTTTCATTTCTTTTGGCTTGCCTCGATTGAGTATTAGGTGAGCATTTCTTTTTTTAGCATATTGCATATGTGTTGGTGTTGCCATATCAAGCATGTTTACCATAAGGCTAAGTGCTTGATATGCCTCTTAAATGCCGGTGGATGAAGGTTTTTTCATTTAAGTTGGGACGATTTGATTAATGTACTTTTTCAAGTGGTACATATTCAAAACAAACATGAAATCAAAACATTCTAAAATGGGCGAATTAGTCTATACTTGTGTGCATCACATAATAAAGATAGCATAATAATCGGAACAAGAGTATATAATATACATAAAAATTACATCATGATTAGTAAAAGCTGATCTTTGATCGGGTGAGTGAGGTGCTCAATTTATGACCTTCCTCTCTCATACCAAAGTTCCCAAGTCGAGACACTTTGGTGAGTCATGGGTTTCCTAAATTTTTCAAAAATATTTAGGTAGTGACTCTAAAATCTGGCAATGCGGTTCATTTTTGACATTTTTGATCAAAAATCGATTTTCTAAAGATTTGCCGGATTTGGACTCTTTTGCGTTTTCACTATTTCACATTGCACTTGTGAAATCAAATTCAGAACTGTGGAAGTCTGAACTGTAGGGCTATTATGTCCGAGGAGACTAAACCCCTCCGAGAAGCAATAAAAGCAAGCTACAATCCCCAATGTGCTGCCCTCAATTCCTATCGCAGCCTCACTTGAACCCTCTGTAAAATTATGATACAACATAACATGAAACCCCCCCCCCTTTTAAAGGGTTAATAACCTAATTCTTAAAATTATTAAATTAGCCATACAATTTATTTTAATTATTAATCTATCCAAAAATAATTCTATACATAACTTGGGTTATTCTCCCCCTCTTAAAAGAAATTTTGTCCTCGAAATTTGACATACCTGGAGTCTTAAAAAGTTGCAAATACTTCTGTTTCATTTCATCCCCGAGTTCCCAAGTAGCTTTTCTTTCCAAGTAATTGCCCGATTGAACCTTAACATAGTGAATGACCCAATGCCTCTTCTTTCCTATCAACAATTCGTATAGGGTGTTCCTCATAGGTCAAATCCTCCTTAAACTGCAACGGTGCATGATCAATCACATGACTAGGATTCGGTACATACTTCCTCAACATCGATACATGAAAGACATTATGAACACCAACTAGAGAAGGTGGTAGGGCAAGTTTGTAAGCTACCTCTCCAATTCGATCTAAAACCTCAAATGGCCCACCAAATCTAGGACTCAATTTACCACGAACACCAAACCTCATTACTCCTTTGATACATTAAGGAACACATGGTCTGCAACCCCAAACACCAAATCGCGTCTCCTGTTATCTGCATAACTTTTCTGTTTACTCTGTGCCGTGCAAAGTCACTCTCTAATAAGGTTGATCTTGTCCACTGTTTGTTGCACAATCTCAGGCCCTAACAACTTCCTTTCACCAACATCATCCCAACAAATAGGTGATCTACACTTTCGTCCATATAGAGCCTCATATGGTGCCATCTGAATGCTCACATGATAACTGTTATTATAAGAGAATTCCACTAAGGCCAAATGCTCATCCCAAGAACCTCCAAGATCAATAACACAAGCCCTCAACATGTCTTTAAGGGTCTGAATAGTTCTCTCTGACTGTCCATCAGTCTAAGGATAAAAGACAGTGCTAAAATTCAAACTAGTACCCAAAGTTGTATACAAATCTACTATCTCTATCAGACACTATGGTCACCAGAATGCCATGCAACCTCACAATCTCCTTGATATACAATTTTGCAAACCTTTTTAAGGAGAACCCCACTTTAAAAGCTAGAAGGTGATCGGATTTGGTCAATCGATCAACGATAACCCAAATAGCATTGTTACCACCTTGGGTCCTTGTCAACCCTGTCACAAGATCCATGGTAATATGTTGCCACTTCCACGCGGGAATAGGAAGAGGTTGTAAATTATCTGCAGGTCTCTGATGTTTGACTTTCACTTGTTGACATATCAAACATTGGGCAACATACTGAGCAATTTCTCTCTTCATATTATTTCACCAACAGTTCCTCTTCAAATCTTTATACATTTTAGTGTTCCCTGGATGTACAGTATACCTTGAACTGTGAGCTTCTCTCAGGATTTCTCTCTTGAGCTCTAAATCATTAGGCACACATAACCTCCCTCCAAATCTCAAGGTTCTATCTTCATGCATATAAAATTCCATCTGTAGCCCTATTTCTATTTTAGCCTTAAGTTTTTACAACTAAGGATCTCTTCCCTGAGCATCTTTAATTCTATCAATCAATGTGGGTTGAACTCTATGGTTTGCCAACTGCACTCCATAGTTGTGCCATCTAATCTTGATATTCAACCTTCGCAAGTCCTCTAAGATATTCTTTTGGTCAGTGATCAAGGTAGCCAAATTACTCGAGGTCTTTTTACTTATGGCATCTGCCACTGTATTGGCTTTTCTCAAATGATAATTGATAGTCAAATCATAGTCCTTTAATAGCTCCAACCATCACCTTTGCCTCATATTCAATTCTTTTTGAGTGAAAAGACATTTATGATCAGTGAATATATTACATTTTACTCCATAAAAGTAGTGCCTCGAGATTTTCAATGTAAACACCACTGTAGCCAACTCCAAATCATGCATGGGATAATTCTGCTCATATGGCTTCAACTGCTATATGCCACTACCTTATCATTCTACATCAGGACGCAACCCAAGCCTATCTTCGATGCATCACTATAGATGTTAAAACCTTCATCCCCTGACAGAATTATAAGTACTGGAGCAGACATCAATCGACTCTTTAGATCTTGGAACCTCTTCTCACAATCATCAGACCACTCAAATTTAATCCTTTTTTTGTGTTAAACAAGTCAAAGGCATAGAAATTCGAGAAAATCCCTAAAAAAAACCTTATATAATATCTTGTTAAACCCAAGAAACTATGAATTTCAGTGACACTCGTAGGCCTATTCCACTCTACCACAACCTCTACTTTCTTGGGGTTAACAGACACCCCATCTTTAGATATCACATGTCCTAAAAATGATACACTCTCTAGCCAAAATTCACATTTCTTTAATTTAGCAAACAATTTCTTCTCCCTTAATATCTACAACACTATTCTTAGATGCTCTTCATGCTGCTCTTTACTCTTTGAGTACACAAGAATGTCATCAATAAAAACTACCACAAACTGATCCAAGAAGGGTTTAAACACTCTGTTCATTAAATCTATGAAAGTTGCAGGTACATTAATCAACCCAAACAACATTACAAGAAATTCATAATGCCCATACCTAGTTCGGAAGGTTGTCCTAGGTATATCCTCCGTCTTAACCCTCAACTGATGGTAGCCAGAATGAAGATCAATCTTAGAAAAGACTTGTGCTCCTTGCAACTGATCAAATAAGTCATCTATTCTGAGCAAAGGATATTTATTTTGAATTGTCACCTTGTTTAACTTTCGATAACTAATGCAAAGGTGAAAACTACTATCATTCTTTTTCATAAATAAAATGGGTGCACCCCAAAAAGAAACACTAGGCCTAATAAAGCCCTTATCTAGTAACTCTTGTAATTGCTCCTTCAACTCTGCTGGGGTCATTCGATACGGAGCCTTGGAGATAGGACCCATGCCGGATATCAATTCGATGGAAAACTCAATCTCTCTATTTGGTGGTAACCATGGTAAGTCTTCAGGAAAAACATTAGGAAATTCCTTCACAACTCGAATATCCTCTAACTTCAATTTAGTTTCACGAGTATCTTTCACAGAAGCTAAATAACCCTCGCAACCGTTCCTTAACAACCATCTAGCTTGCAAAGCTGAGACTACCAGAGAATGAGTGTTAACTCCTGTACCCACAAAACAAAATTCTGGTTGATCAGGAATCTAAAATACTGCCATTTTGCCTCGGCAATCAACAGAAGATTAATTGGTTGCCAACCAATCCATCCCAAGAATTACATCAAAGTCCCGCATATCTAACACAGTCAAGTCTACAAGCAATTTCTTACCATCTATGCTAACCACACGAGATTTGCAAATTAAGTCAGCAACCATAGACCTCCTATCAGGGTTTCAACACATAAGTTGATCTCTCTAGAGACACATTTCCATCCAGGTTTCTTAACAAATCCCATAGACACAAATGAATTTATAGCGCCAGAATCAAATAACACATGTGCATAAACATAAGACACTAAAACAGTACTTGACACCACCATGTTAGAAGTTTGAACATCTTGTTACGTGAGTGCGTACATTCAGCCCTAAGTCTTTGGCTTATGACCACAATTTTTCTTTTGATTTCCTGAAGACATTGTATCTGTTAAAGCTCCTTTATTTGTTTATGCTTTCTGTTCAGTCTTACGCCCCTTCCAGTTAGGGCAATCAGTTATCCTGTGCCCCTGTTGCCCGCAGGAGAAGCAAGCCCCAGTATTCCAACGACACTCACTATCCTAATGGAACCCATTACATCTAGTGCACTGTACCTAATCATTCTGCTTGTCAACACTACCACCCACAGTTCGACTTCCCCAACTCCTAACTGAAGAAGTATTTTGTCTCTTAGCATTGCCCTTCGAATTGTTGTTAGTTTAGAAGTTGGAAGAACTAGTTATAATTCTCTTCTTTCTCTTCTTGGGCTCTAGTGAGGCCACTCTCAACCAACAATGCCCTATTCAACGCTACTCCAAAAGTAGGTAACTCAAAAGGAACCACCTGTTGCACAATGTCCATTCTTAGCCCACCTTTGAACTTTCATGCTCTACTATCCTTGTCTGCTACAAATGCTGGTACAAATTTAGACAACTTCGTAAACTCGACTTCATATTCTGGAACTGTCTTATTCACTTGCTCCAACTTCGAAAATTATCTCTGTTTTTGTAGGTGAACACCTCTAGGGAAGTATTTTTCATAGAATGCATTCTTAAACCTTTCCCATGTATATGGGTTGGCATTATGCTCATGTATGCGCTTCTCCATTTGCCACCAATCATTAGCTATCCTTTGTAGCATAAACGCAGCATAGGTCATGTCATGACCCAAACCCACCTCTAAAAGTTTGGTCCATGATTGGCCTGTACATAGGCCTCAAAACAAAATTTCACGAATATTTATTCAAATTCGGGGCCTTAAGCAGAAACAAATACCAACATAAAGATAATGCCCATTGAGCTTGTGCATACATGAAGACTTAGATTACATAAGCATTTAAATACACCTTTCATATTTATATATATAGTCACAGAACTTATACAGGTCTCACACACATATACATAAGACTCAATAAAATACATAATTTTCCAATAGTAAGTTAAAGCCTCGACACGGAGGCATAACCCTGGCGGCTTGACAGAGAGGTGGACCTCGATACAACTCTAATGTTGATCCTCAATGGCTCACCTACATATATAAAATAAAAGGGTGAGCTAACGCCCCGTGAGTAATATTAAAGTAAAGAGGTTAATGAATAGTGTCCTTAACATTAGGAAAACATATTTCACAATTCTGAAACGTATCTTAAATTATTTCAAAGAAACATTTATCGTATCATAATCCATGTCTTTTCAAATGGAATACATATTTGGAATTTATTACAAAACATTTTACGTGGTATGTGGTACATGATACGCCCACTTATACAAAAGGTTAGAAGCACATTTCATCTATTCATGCATATAAAATAGCACATCATAACATGAGTCATATAGCGATGTAAAAACATTTGTATTTATATCATGTGGTCTGAATGACCTTGGGTCCATGTATAACAAAATGGCCTCGAATCCAATCATATATCAAAATGACCTTAGGTCCAAACGTATCATATCATATCACTGTATCTGATCATGGAGTAGATGGAACATCGACATGTCTCCACCTCTCCTTGGGCCCAATTCATGTATGTATGGACCCAAGAGGTGTCTCATGCGGACCCTAAAGGTGACTCACACAGTAGCATTTAAATCCGTACAACACTTTATTTCATACCAAAATAATTAGGTCTTAAAGACTGAACAATTCATATCATGCCATAGCATAAGCGGAAGAGATAAACAGAACGGCATTGGGCCCACCATATCATAATATAAACAATTCACATTTCCCGTTCATAACTTATTTCACATTTCTTGGAAACTTGTGCATTTAGGTAAAATGTAACATTAAGAGAATCATGTCTTACATAAATCAAGATAGATAATTGTAACAAGCCCGCGGGGGGCCTCGCTACAGTTCGGACTCGATTTGTGTCACGGTTCGTAATCTGAACCAAAGAGTCTAAATCCGGCAAATCGTTTTGAGAAAAACGGATTTTTGAAAGAAGTGCCAAACATGGACTGCTTTGCCAGATACAGAGTCGCCACCTAAATATTTTATTTTGGGAAATTTAGGAAACCCTGACTCGTTGCCTAAGGCCACGTGTCCGTTATCACCAAAGTTGCCTCGGCTCAGGAACTTGGGTACGATTGGGGAAGGTCACTTCGTGAGCACCCCCACTCGCCCGATCAAAGATCGGCCTCTACTAAACATGATATCGAGTTTTGAAAACCTTATGCATTCTTATTCCGGTTATTAGCCTAGATTTACTATGTGATGTGCACAGCATACAAGTATAGACTGGGTCGCCTGAATTGGAACAAAGCATTTCATGTTTGTTTTTGAAAGATGGTTTGATGGTGCTACCTGCAGGTAGGCTAAGACGTGGATTTGCCACCCTCGGGTGGGCTTAGAAAACATGTTTTTGCCACTATTTAGTGGGCTTAAAACAAACAGTCAATGCATTGTTCCAATCCAAATAACCCAACATTCACCCACAGGCATTCAGACAGTTATATCACATAAGCACATAGCCTCATGGTAAACATGCTATCATGGCAGTCACTCACACACATGTAAGGATGCTAAAGCATAAAAACTTACCGAGTACTCCAAGCCAAAACAGAAGCTAATTAGAAATCCATGCATGATCCTAACTATACAGAAATGCCTAATGCAACACATGCAAAAATGCAACTATAGCAGGCTCGGCTATTCTAAACATGGTATATGGAATGCTACAGCTAACAAGTATTCAACTCGGAATTGAAATACAATGCAGTTAGTATGATGCGCCGAGCCCGGTGCATACAAAACAGATGAATGAATGCAAACATGCTATCATACTGTATGCTAATTGAAACATGCCCTAATCTAACCATCATAAGCAGGTAAATAAAATAGAGAAAGACGTGGGGTTAGAAGACATACATCACACTCACGCATACTTATTACAATTATGCCCTCGCGCAGAGGGTCCGAATAAATAGTACAGTCTAAATAATACAGTCCAAATATGTACAAATCCCTAATTAATTTACAAATTAACTAAAAAAAATAATAAACTGGCATGCAAGCCAGGGACTGTCTTGACTCTTCTCCAGATGATGAATGATGCATGTCCGGGTTGCCTTGTGCAGAAATCCACTGCGATGCCCCAATTAGCCTTTGTTTGCAATTGTTTTTAGAATGCGTGCCACGCTTCGGAAGGCTGCTGATTCTTGATTTTCTGCAACAGAGAGCAAGAAAGGGGCATGGCAATGTATTTTCACATATGTATCCATACCTCGATCCTCGTGCCACCAATCACGTATCTCGATGCATGATGACCGAGGAGTCGAATTGCACAACTCAATATGAAATGAATGCACATATAAACACAACAAGACCTAACTCCATCATGGATGATCCGGAGTGTCAGTGACTGGGAATTGAGACACGTTCCGTTACTCGGAGTACGAAACGTCCCTCATTTCCCGTGCTCGGGCTAACTCCTATCCCGAACACAATGCAGTATGCATGACATGCATGAAATGCAGCTAAGATACAACCTAACATGCAACATGCTATGAAATGGCATGCACGATGCACGAGGTAACATGGCATACGCAATGCGCGAACTTACAGCCTAGCATACACAATGCTATGGAATGAAATGGCATACACAATGCATAATGGACTTACACCAACATGAGTGGACCTCATCCACACTCACATAAGAGGCCATTAGGTGAAAATGAGACACTCGAAATGCGTGCACACGTGCACGCAAACCGAGGACCGACCCTAAGGCACGAAATGCCACTCTAACAAGACATGGCAAAGCATGGAATATGACATACTAGCATGCAAATTTCAGTAGCAAAAAGTGATGCAAAACAGCCCCGAAAGATGGCAAAATGACACCCGATGCATGAAATGAATCCCGAAACACGAAATTAGGCATACGGAATGTCCTATGACTATGTAATGCATGCATTATTCGAACATGGAGTGTGAAGACAGAATCAAGACAGCCCAAAAATAAGCATATTTATAGTTCTAAGAAAGGCCAAACAGCGAACGCAAATGGGGCTAAACTAGCATGCAAAAATGGCCCCGAAAGCAAGATAATGAAGCGAGTGACAGCTGCTGACCCTAAAAAGAGAAGGGCCCTTCTAAAATATAGAAGAGGGGCCCAAAATATGGTACTTTACAGTTTACCACAAGCCACAAAAACAGACACAAGTATGGCAAAACTTTCATGCAAAAAGTGGGCCTAAAGGAGAACAAAGAAGTAAGTGATGCATGCAGGCCCCAAACAGATGAAGGTCCTTCAACAAAGTTGAAGAGGGACCTAAAATATGACCTTTTACAGTTGATGATCAAACCAAAAACAGTGTATAAGTATGCTCAAAATATCATGCAAGATAAGGCCAAAAAGAGAGCTATAAACACAAAGAGCAAAAAGGAAGCCTCAAACATCAAAAGACCCTTAATGAAACATGAAGAGAGGGTCAAAATAAGGCCATTTATAGTTCGGACCAGAGTCCAAAAACAGAAGCACGAGAGGCTAACAAATCATGCAAAAATAAGGCCAAAAGAGGGATATAAAGGCAAGTGACAGATGGAGGCCTCAAACAGTGATGAGCCCTTCAATAATGTTGAAGAAGGGCTCAAAATAAGCTACTTTACAGTTTATGACAGAGCTCAAAACAGTTTATACATAGGCCAAAAATACTACACAAGAAATAGGCATACAAGAGAGGTAAAGAAGCAAGTGCAAAGAGGAGGCCTCAAACAGTGAGAGGCCCTTAATAAAACATACAAAATGGCTCAAAATAAGCCTATTTCTAGTTAGGGTCGGAGCCCAAATATGCAAGAACAACGGGCTAAGATATTGAACAAAATGAAGCACAAAAGAGGGGAAATGGAAGGTACCCTTGTAGACCAAGTCTTTGACAGCCTTTGGACCAAGAAATGTTGCCTTCTAAGCTCTAGAAAGATCCTCCAAGTTGATAGAATGGAGTGGTGGTGTGGTGCTAGGTGATGGTGTAGAAATGGTGTAAGGTTAAGGAGGTTTGGATGCTTGAAGTGAGGGAGTGAGGGAGATGCAATACAAGGCTCCAAAGGGAATTTTTCTAACCCTTAAAACCAGAGCTGGAGGCTGGTTTATATAGACAAAAAGAGGGGGAAAAATGGGGGGGGGGGAAACAATTCAAGTTTCCCCCCAAAATGGCAGCCCCCCGCATACAAAATCTGGGGGGAAATGAAATAGAGATTTGTGATGTATCAACTGTAAAGAATCAGGCCAGCCAGGTATCTAGGTCACAGGTGGCCGGCCGGCTCTCCCCATGGCCGGCCGGCCAGGGGTCAAAAGGGCAAGTGCAATTACTAGCCGACCACCACAAATGGTGGCCTCCCATGTGTTCTCAACACAACCCTGTGGTCAAAAATTGGCAACAGTGAACCAGAAGAGAGAAAAGGCCACTTTTAGGAGGGATTCAAAAGGGTCAATCACAATTACTAGCCGACCATATGATATTGGTGGCCTCCCAGGTGTGTACAACACAAATATGTGGTTTAGAGCTGGAAAAAGTGGCCTTAGGGTGGTCAACCTTGGCTTTTGAGTGAGAAAAACGGGCGACGGAGGGCGTTGAAGGAATATAACTGGTAGCTGAAACATTTACTGGCTGCCCACCATTCTACGACCTTCCTGGTGATGAAACAGAGGTCCCTGCCAAAAATGAACGCAAACCGATGCAAAATGAAGGTTCGGGGGCCGAAACGCGCAATCTGAGGCCCCGAAAACTGACTGTTAGGCACCGGGAGTGGTGTTCGACCACGAAGTTGGTCTCTCGGATCACAGTGTCCCTTAAAAGGGAGGAAATAAGATGCATGCCAAAAATTGGAGCAAACGGAGGTGGTTAGGCGGTCTCGAACCGAGGCACTCGGCCTGACGGCTCCGAAAATCGGGAACCGGGCTCCGAAATGGGCAAAATGGCCTACGACCAAGAAATGTAGTCCACGGCCACTGAGAGATGATCTACAAGACCTCTCCCTCCCTTTGGGAAGAGAAACAGGGAAAACCGAGCCTGGTTCGCAAACCGAGGCAAAGCACAGAAAAGCTCGGAAGTCCGGAGGCAAGGCTCGCAGCCGAGACTCTGAAACTTCGGAACAAGCACGATATGCAACATCACCAAGTGTTCAATCGGCGACGTCTGAGTCTTAAGGTCGGTCAAAAATGGGGTGTCTACAGTTGCCCCTCTTTGACAGAACTCGAAAGTCATAAGCGACGGGAGTGAATGTCAAAGCCCAGAGACGACCCATTTTTGACAAGGCCGAAGACTTAGACAAACAGGTGAGATAAACAGAGATGTGCCCGCAGGCAGGGGGGCAAAATGCAACTGGCAATGCAAGACGCCGAAGGTGACTCAATGATCATGCAAATGCAGCAAGCTGTAATGAAGCACATATTCACAATAGATGCAACAGTTTTAAGCAAGAATGCAAAGCAACAACTACATTTCATGCAGTTAAGAATGCGGAGAATTTATTCAATTCTCACCACGTCTCACACGGAGAAGATACAATACATGCGTGGTTCGTCTAGTCGCACCAGCCTCAAATGAACCGTACATGCAATATCGTGCCTCATGGTGCTGGGGATCTCTCGCTTCTTCTTGGTCGAACCACAGGTGCTACTTTTCTCCCTGACTATGGTTGCAGCTTTCCCTATTCTCCAACAGGGTGACAGACTAGGTTGGATCAGTATCCAGAATTGAGGCGCATACAGATGCTATCTCAATCTATGGGGCTGCCATACAGATTTCAAGCCGAGGATATACCCCTGGGTATTTAAACCAGACTTTAGTCTCGGAAATCCCGAACCTTTGCGTTCTAAGCACGAGCCATTCGAACTCTAGTTTCCACCGTCACAGTTGGTCTCCTAGGAACTCACCGCTAACACAGTTAGGTGGCTATACCAGACCACCGGAAGTCGTTCGGGCACGACAAACACCAAAGGAATTGCACCTTTAGAGGATTTAAGGTCTCCTAGACCAGGCGATAAAACAGATATGATGCAATGGATGTAATAGATGTGATGTAATAGACAATAGGTACGATGCAACAGAGAGTGCAATAGATGCAAAATGGTGACGTACTCCAACCACGCTGGACTCGTGAGTGGAGGAAGAACGAAGAAAATCAATCAGCAGCGCATTCCACGCAACCTAAGATAAATTCCAAACACGCTGAAATCGTGTGCGGAAGGGGAGGCTCCAATCACGCTGTAACCGTGAGAAGAGGTAAACAAAAACAACCCGCCCAGCGCGTCTACAATGCAACCTGGGATAAATTCCAAACACGCTAAAATCGTGTGAGGAAAAAAACACTCTAACCACGCTGAAATCGTGAGAAGAGGTCAAAACAACCGCTCAAGTGCGCGCACAACGCAACCTGAGATAAGATCCAAACACGCTGAAATCGTAAGAAGAGGTCAAAACAATCCGCCCAGCGCGTCTACAACGCAACCTGGGATAAATTCCAAACACGCTGAAATCGTGTGAGGAAAAGAACACTCAAACCACGCTGAAATCGTGAGAAGAGGTCCAAAAACAACCGCTCAAGTGCGCACACAACGCAACCTGAGATAAATTCCAAACACGCTGAAATCGTGTGAGGAAAAGAACACTCTAACCACGCTGAAATCGTGAGAAGAGGTCCGAAAGCAGCCATTCAAGTGCATGCATAACGCAACCTGAGATAAATTCCAAACACGCTGAAATCGTGTGAGGAAAAGAACACTCTAACCATGCTGAAATCGTGAGAAGAGGTCCGAAAACAGCCGCTCAAGTGCGTGCACAACGCAACTTGAGATAAAATCCAAACACGCTGAAATCGTGTGAGGAAAAGAACACTCTAACCACGCTGAAATCGTGAGAAGATGTCCGATGACAACCGCCCAGGTGCGCACACAACGTAACCTGAGATAAATTCCAACCACGCTGAAATCGTGTGAGGAACGGGACACTCAAACCACGCTGAAATCGTGAGAAGAGGTCAAAACAATCCGCCCAGCGCGTCTACAACGCAACCTGGGATAAATTCCAAACACGCTGAAATCGTGTGAGGAACGGGACACTCAAACCACGCTGAAATCGTGAGAGGAGGTCCAAAAACAACCGCTCAAGTGCGTGCACAACGCAACCTGAGATAAGATCCAAACACGCTGAAATCGTGTAAGGAAAAGAACACTCTAACCACGCTGAAATCGTGAGAAGAGGTCCGAAAACAGCCGCTCAAGTGCGCACACAACGCAACCTGAGATAAATTCCAAACACGCTGAAATCGTGTGAGGAACGGGACACTCAAACCACGCTGAAATCATGAGAGGAGGTCCAAAAACAGCCACTCAAGTGCGTGCACAACGCAACCTGAGATAAAATCCAAACACGCTGAAATCGTGTGAGGAAAAGAACACTCTAACCACGCTAAAATCATGAGAAGAGGTCCGAAGACAACCGCCCAGGTGCGCACACAACGCAACCTGAGATAAATTCCAAACACGCTGAAATCATGTGAGGAACGGGACACTCAAACCACACTGAAATCGTGAGAGGAGGTCCAAAAACAACCGCTCAAGTGCGTGCACAACGCAACCTGAGATAAGATCCAAACACGCTGAAATCGTGTAAGGAAAAGAACACTCTAACCACGCTGAAATCGTGAGAAGAGGTCCGAAGACAACCGCCCAGGTGCGCACACAACGCAACCTGAGATAAATTCCAAACACGCTGAAATCGTGTGAGGAACGGGACACTCAAACCACGCTGAAATCGTAAGAGGAGGTCCAAAAACCACTGCTCAAGTGCGTGCACAACGCAACCTGAGATAAGATGCAAACACGCTGAAATCGTGTGAGAAACGGGACATAGAGAGAAACATAGGGACTTATCCCAGTGTTTCGGAATGGTATAAGCATTGGAACGTATTCCGAACGCTGTTAACCGAAGGGGGAGAAACATAGGGACGTATCCCGGTGTTTCAGAATGGTGTGAGCATTGGAACGTATTCCGAACGCTTTTAACCGAAGAGGGAGAAACATAGGGACGTATCCTGGCGTTTCAGAATGGTTTGAGCATTGGAACGTATTCCGAATGCTTTTAACCGAAGAGGGAGAAACATAGGGACGTATCCCGGCGTTTTAGAATGGTGTGAGCATTGGAACATATTCCGAACGCTTTTAACCAAAGGGGGAGAAACATAGGGACGTATCCCGGTGTTTCAGAATGGTGTGAGCATTGGAACGTATTCCAAACGCTTTTAACCGTAGGGGGAGAAACATAGGGACGTATCCCGGTGTTTCAGAATGGTGTGAGCATTGGAACATATTCCGAACGCTTTTAACCGAAGGGGGAGAAACATAGGGACATATCCCGGTGTTTCGGAATGGTGGAGAAACATAGGGACGTATCCCGGTGTTTCGGAAAGGGAGAGAAACATAGGGACGTATCCTGGTGTTTCGGAATGAAGGGAGAAATATGGGGATGTATCCCGGTGTTCTGCAAGGAATGAGAAACATAGGGACGTATCCCTGTGTTTTGGAAAGAGAGAGAAACGTAGAGACGTATCCCGGTGTTTCAGAATGGTGTGGGCATTGGAACGTGTTCCAAATGCTCTAAACCAAAGGAGGTCTAACCCGTCGCACGCGCGAGGAGAAAGAGTGATAATTGCAAGTGAAATAGTGCATAACAATGCAAGTAATGAGCTTAGCAATGTGAGATAGATGTGCATAATCAATGTAATGAATGGGTATAACAATGCTAGTGAAGTGGGTGCATAACAATGCAATTGGAACGTGCATCACAATACAAATGGAACGTGCGTGACCACGCATATTTGAAACAAAATGCCGAATAAGGGAATACAAGCCTTAACGAGACCAAATTCAACCGCGACCTCCGATTTACCTTTCGAAGGGATTTGCAACACACTCAGCTCAAAAACGGGCACACCCTGTTCATACCAGAGAGAGATAACATCTGCTGCTGCTTTAATTGCCATTCTGACTTGGAGTAGGCTTAAGCTTGGGGCCGAGATACACTCATACTTCAGAGTAGTGACAAGGCCTGAGGAGCTACATCTGGAGTACAATCACGGAATTTGCTGAAGGTGAAACACACTCAGATGCTTCGATTTTCCCTCTTTTCTTTTGCTTTGCAGTCTGGAACCCATATAGCTTCAGATAGGTCCTGGTTTTACTGTTCTCACATGACCTGGGTTGAACCGTGCGGTTTTATGAAAGAACGAATCTTGTTTTGCACAAATGTGAAGAATGGCACAGCACTTTGAGCACAAAACGATTTTATTTTTGAAATTTGGAGATGAGTTTTCGACCAGGTATTGAGCCTATGACGGAACACAGCAAAACGACTCAACAAGGAAATAAAAGGCACACAACCTAGACACATCGGGTAACACTCGAAACGACTCAAAACAAGAATCGAGATAAAACGAAAGGACACGACACTCAGACGTGAACAGGGAGCCTGTTTCACCGGCTAGTGTTTCCCACCCTTTCTCATTTGTGATTCTCTCATCACTCTGGCACTCAATCTCTTGTTTTCTGAAAAAGCCCTTTTCTCACTTTTTTTCTCATCGCACATCTCTCTATTCTTCAATCTCTCATTTTTCAATCCCTCCCCTGGGTGGTTGATGGATAAACAGGAAGTTGCAGGCTCTTGCCCCTAGCATGCTGCTAGATTCTCTTTCTTCCGTTCGCAGCTAGTGAATTCCTCCCATAGAAGGGTTGCGCTACAACTGGGTGTGTAGCAAATCTGCAGCTAACATCGGTTGATGATGCTTTGCTGGGGAGTTTGGACGTGATAAGATCTGTCCAGATGATGGAGTGGAATATCTTGCCCCATTCCAATTCGTGCTTCGCACTTGGCTTGATACCTTGTTGCTTGGAGGGTGGGAGAGCTTTCAGCCCTTTGCTGTGCCTTTTTCTGGCGAATACGGTGCCCTTTCCGACAAGTAGAGTGCCCTTTTTAGCGAGTATTTTGACAAAGGGGAAAAGACAGAACACCTGACTCAACTGTGCCCCTAGTTCATTATTTTGATCATTTTTTGTTTTGATTTTTCTACTAAAACAATTTTGACCAATATGAGAGTTAGATTAACGCGCTTGTTCGATTTTCTGATTCAAAATCATGCAAGTTAGGTCATGAGCACTGAAAATTTTCCTTTTTTTGGGTCCAGGAAAAGGGTCCAGTTTTGGAAAAAATGGAATAGTTTTTGAGAGAAAATCAATCAACCTCAGTAAAAATTCTCAAAAACTGTTTTTGCAATCGGCCACTACTCAACGAGCATAGAACCCACTCTCGAGATGCACAACCTCAAATCCGAAGAAAAATTGCCCCTTGCTTGAAGAGAGCTGCATGGCAACGGAAAGTTGCCCCTTGTTTGAACGACACGGCGGCGCATTGAATGGCAACGGAAAGTTGCCCCTTGTTTGAATGGCACCGCAGCGCATTGTAGTCAGTCCTCAGAGTGACGAATACAACCAAATCCTCAGATACAGAGAAGACAAAGATGACCAGAACCATCGCATGGACACAATCAAATTGAAGTGTTTTACGGCTGGACTTCAGAATGAAGTTGCCTACGTATCCCAAAGATGGGAATCAAGCCTTACGTAGTTCGGGGTTAAGGTACACTCGGGTATTTAACCTCTCCTTTTTAGGCTCTAACTTTTGTCAAGACGCCCGTTGCAGGTTTTCAACCTTGCGAGCTTTGTTTTTCTTTTCTTTTCATTTTCATTTCTTTTCTTCTTTTTCCCTTTTTTCTTTTTCTTCATTTCTTCTTTTTTTTTCATTCTTCTCTTTTCTTCTTTTTTCTTTTTTGCTTTTTGTATATATTTTTCTTGCTCTAACTTTTGCCTGGGTCACCCTTCCGGGTTTTCGGCCCAGCGAGCCTCTCAAAGGGTAAAAGTGTAGCTTGGTCCATGCCAAATGGTTGTAAGGTTTTGAGGCCATCCGTATCCAGGAGCGTGGCTGTTGATTTACAAGAGGACTCATCTTCGGCTCTTCGAGCACATCTGACATCTTTGCCCCTAGTTCGAAGGGTACTTCTGTTCTAGCTTTGCAAGCTTCTTCTGATCTTCTGATTTTCTTGATTCGACTTTCCTGGCCTCTTGTTCGAGGGCTGCTTCAAATCTAGCCACACAGGCCTCACGTTGCAGTTGACCGTTGAACACTCTGAATTAAGGTCCAAGGTTTGAAAGCAAGGGGTCGAGTCTCGAGGCTGAGAGCGATCTTAGGCTGCACAATCTCAAGAGCGATTCCACACAGGACTTCGCAGGATCGCGCAAAAACATTTTTGAAATCTTTTAAGGAAGCGACCAGTCGCTCGCGCTAAAGACAGTGTAGAACCAATCTGGATCAAGCCAGGATCCTTCCCAGTACTCACATTAACAAGCATGATTTCATTCATTAAGGGTTTAGCACGCTTCTCTTTCTCTCAGTTGATCAAATTTTTGCAAAACCCGAGGAATTCCTTCCTCTTCGTTTTCACCGCAGTGTTCAAAAGGTTTTGAAAAACTTAGGTCAATGCAATGAGTTCGAGGCACAGAAAAGTAGGCAAAAAGTATTGTCGTTTCGTTCAAACTCTCTAGCACAACTGGCACAAGGTAGAAGCAAGCACAAAAGCGTGAAAAACCACTGCTGTTTCATTCAGAATCTGATGGTGTAACTAGCTCCACGGCAGAAACAGACTCAAGACAAAACGAAAAGACAAACGCGAAACAAAATGGTGACGCCCGAGGTAACACCCCCCGGAATCACCCGACCTTTGTAAAACAGGATTGACTCGATACAACAAGACAGACTCTACTGACTCAGTATGAAAAGACTGACTCAAAACAAAAGGACAGACTCAAAACAAAACAACAAGACTGACTGAATACCCAAGTCAGAATGTAGCAAAACTGGTATTTGCATGTTGCTCAGAACAGTGCATGCCATTCCTGCGTCTGGAGTTAATCGAGCGCTGCCCGCAGGTGGTTCATCCCCCGATCACATGGTCACATTATCCCCCAAGTTCACCGATCCAGTGCCGATAGACTTTGCAGAGCTTGGTGTGGCAATGACCCCGTTGTCAAATAGATTCTGTACTTCATGGCGAAGACGGAAGCAGTTGTCGGTAGTATGGCCAGTTTGCTGATGGAAGGCACAGTACTGGGCGGCATCATGCGTAGCCGGAAGAGGATTTGGGAGAGGCCGAGGCTCAAGGGGTTTGAGATGGCCTTGTCCAGCAAGGATTTGGAAAGCTTTGGACAAAGGCATGTGGAGGGCATGGAAGACCCTCTGACCTCGGGGTTCGTACTTCAAGGTTTGTGGATTTTTGCTGGACGCACCAGTAAAGCGATTGGCAGGTGCTGGCCTGGTTTGTTGATCACTTCCGAGTGCAGGATTATAGCTGAAAGGAACGTTTCTGATACAACGACCCTTCTCCCGGCTTGTCCCTTGATTCAAACTGCCCCCAACTTGAGTGGCGAAAATGTCGTCCACAGTTTTTGCAACAACTACGAGCACTCGCTCTTTGTTCAGTCCCTTGACTTTCAAAGCCTCAACAGCCAACAAAAGATGTTCATGGGGATCCATGTCCGCCCCTATCTTCTTCTTTCCACTCGCCTTCACTTTGCCAAGGGATTGGCATTCCTCAAATGTAGCTCGTTCCAAGACTGGGGAGCCTTTTGACATGAACTCCCTGGTATGTGATGTGGCTGATGACGGAGCCAGAATTCCAAATGTTAAATCTGCCACTGTTCTCTGAAGATCATCAATCACTCTCTTTAGCTCAAAAGTGGTGGGCTCACGGGTTTGAGGTGATTGGGGTCCAGGTGCATCCATCATGCTTAAGCCTATGCTTTCCGGGATAAACATCTCGGGTTTGAGTATATGGGTCGGGGTGTATATACTGGGGTTGTAGGTGGGTGGCAGTGTATGGCTGAGATTGAGATGTGGATGAGGTACTTGGTCCTTGGGGTTTTGAGGTGGAACTACTGTCCGGTTGTCAATGAGATTCTGGATCTCATGACGAAGGTGGTAGCAACCATCGGTGCCATGGCCGCGCTGTTGATGATATACACAGTATTTGTTGGGGTTATGTCTGGCAGGGAGTGGATTTGGCAAAGGTTGAGGATTAAGGGGTTTGAGATGCCCTCTTTCCATCAGAACTTTGAATGCGCTGGTTAGGCTCATATGGAGGGGGGTGAAAAATCTACCCTGAGCTCGGGCTGGGCTGGCTATTTGTAGGTTGGCCTTGGCAAAAGGGTCGGCTATGGTGACTGTGTTGACTTTAGCAGGTTTGGAAATAGTGCTACCGCCAGCATTGGTACTCTCGACTGGGAGCCTTACGGCAACCTCGGTGGACCCATCCTCAATGTCGTGAATGGAGTTAAGGCCCTATGCCCTTTTGAATTGCTTCTTAAGGTTCACAATTTTCACTGCAGTCGAATTGAATTCATTAACATCAGAGAGACGAAGCCTCTCAGTAGGCTGCACCAGGGTTGTGGAAACTCGAGCTTGAGTCAACCTTTCCCGAGGATCTGGACCCTGCAAATCTTCAGCTGGTAGAAGTGGGTCAAACTTTGGCTGGGGTCCCGAAGCTGGATACGAAACAGATGCCCCAGATGGGCGTTGCGTTTCAGCACTGGTCTTATCCTGCATTGCAGTTCCCTGATTTAACGCTGCTATCATGGCCACAAATTCTTCCGAACCCTATGCCATCACGGGTCTGCTGATGATGTGACTGGTGACTGTCGGATCAGATGAACAAATGAACCCTGATTGGCCTTTCTTTGCCTTGCCTCAGCGAAAGAACACTGGTTGCCCTTGAATTGAATCTCTGACCTGACAAAGTCTATTGACACGCGTCCATGGAACCTGGGGGATATTGGAGCCTTCTGAAGCTATGGTTCCAAGACTACCCTAGCAAAAGGGAAAACAGAGAGCATCTCAGCCTGATTTCACGATAACCCATATGAGCCGAGCTGAATGACTGTGCCCCTACAGAATTCTGCCCGTAAACTGATACCCTCAGGTAAACTGAATCCCAAAATTCTGAACTGGTGCCCGCAGGCCTGATGCCCAAACTTGCAAACTGATACATGCATTCTTGTAAAGACACACTCTAAAAACACATAACAAGCAAGTGAGAGCCAAAACACCCCTATGTTGGGGTAGGGTTTCCCTGTCCTATTTTGTCAGGAGCTAGGATTTCACTACCCACGCAGCGGTTTCAAACAACCTATATCGGGTAAGCAACCTGTCCTAGTTTGGAATGGTCACTATGGATCCGAATATGCACTAGGTCGAATGGTCAAAAAGGGTGCCCCGGTAAAACCGGGGTATGTGTTCCCATACTGGCAGAGCTCACAACCGGTCAGCCTTATGGTCATGCCTTGACAAGACAAGCCTCCGGCAAACCGTTCAGGAATAGCAGATGGCAAACACGGTGTTGTAGGCGCACCAATGCAAATGCAAATGCAAAGAAACACACAAGTGTAGTCAAAACCAGATATCATGAGTTCGAGTCAAGTTCTCTAAATCCCCAGCAGAGTCGCCAGAAACTGTAACAAGCCCGCGGGGGGCCTCGCTACAGTTCGGACTCGATTTGTGTCACAGTTCGTAATCTGAACCAAAGAGTCCAAATCCGGCAAATCGTTTTGAGAAAAACAGATTTTTGAAAGAAGTGCCAAACATGGACTGCTTTGCCAGATACAGAGTCGCCAACTAAATATTTTATTTTGGGAAATTTAGGAAACCCTGACTCGTTGCCTAAGGCCACGTGTCCGTCATCACCAAAGTTGCCTCGGCTCGGGAACTTGGGTACGATTGGGGAAGGTCACTTCGTGAGCACCCCCACTCGCCCGATCAAAGATCGGCCTCTACTAAACATGATATCGAGTTTTGAAAACCTTATGCATTCTTATTCCGGTTATTAGCCTAGATTTACTATGTGATGCGCACAGCATACAAGTATAGACTGGGTCGCCTGAATTGGAACAAAGCATTTCATGTTTGTTTTTGAAAGATGGTTTGATGGTGCTACCCGCAGGTAGGCTAAGACGTGGATTTGCCACCCTCGGGTGAGCTTAGAAAACATGTTTTTGCCACTATTTAGTGGTCTTAAAACAAATAGTCATTGCATTGTTCCAATCCAAATAACCCAACCTTCACCCATAGGCATTCAGGCAGTTATATCACATAAGCACATAGCCTCATGGTAAACATGCTATCATGGCAGTCACTCACACACATGCAAGGATGCTAAAGCATAAAAACTTACCGAGTACTCCAAGCCAAAACAGAAGCTAATTAGAAATCCATGCATGATCCTAACTATACAGAAATGCCTAATGCAACACATGCAAAAATGCAACTATAGCAGGCTCGGCTATTCTAAACATGGCATATGGAATGATATAGCTAACAAGTATTCAACTCGAAATTGAAATACAATGCAGTTAGTATGATGAGCCGAGCCCGGTGCATGCAAAACAGATGAATGAATGCAAACATGCTATCATACTGTATGCTAATTGAAACATGCCCTAATCTAACCATCATAAGCAGGTAAATAAAATGGAGAAAGACGTGGGGTTGGAAGACATACATCACACTCACGCACACTTATTACAATTATGCCCTCGCTCAGAGGGTCCGAATAAATAATACAGTCCAAATATGTACAAATCCCTAATTAATTTATAAATTAACTAAAAAAAAATAATAAACTGGCATGCAAGCCAGGGACTGCCTTGACTCTTCTCCAGATGATGAATGATGCATGTCCGGGTTGCCTTGTGCAGAAATCCACTGCGATGCCCCAATTAGCCTCTGTTTGCAATTGTTTTTGGAATGCGTGCCAAGCTCCGGAAGGCTGTTGATTCTTGATTTGCTGCAACAGAGAGCAAGAAAGGGGCATGGCAATGTATTTTCACATATGTATCCATACCTCGATCCTCGTGCCACCAATCACGCATCTCGATGCATGATGACCGAGGAGTCGAATTGCACAACTCAATATGAAATGAATGCACATATAAACACAACAAGACCTAACTCCATCATGGATGATCCGGAGTGTCGGTGACTGGAAATTGAGACACGTTCCGTTACTCGGAGTACGAAACGTCCCTCGTTTCTCGTGCTCAGGCTAACTCCTATCCCGAACACAATGCAGTATGCATGACATGCATGAAATGCAGCTAAGATACAACCTAACATGCAACATGCTATGAAATGGCATACACGATGCACGAGGTAACATGGCATACGCAATGCGCTAACATACAGCCTAGCATACACAATGCTATGGAATGAAATGGCATACACAATGCATAATGGACTTACACCAACATGAGTGGACCTCAGCCACACTCACATAAGAGGCCATTAGGTGAAAATGAGACACTCAAAATGCGTGCACACGTGCACGCAAACCGAGGACCGACCCTAAGGCACGAAATGCCACTCTAACATGACATGGCAAAGCATGGAATATGACATACTAGCATGCAAATTTCAGTAGCAAAAAGTGATGCAAAATAGCCTCGAAAGATGGCAAAATGACACCCGATGCATGAAATGAATCCCAAAACACGAAATTAGGCATACGGAATGTCCTATGACTATGCAATGCATGCATTATTCGAACATGGAGTGTGAAGAAAGAATCAAGACAGCCCAAAAATAAGCAAATTTACAGTTCTAAGCAAGGCAAAGCAGCGAACGCAAATGGGGCTAAACTAGCATGCAAAAATGGCCCCGAAAGCAAGATAATGAAGCGAGTGACAGCTGCTGACCCTAAACAGAGAAGGGCCCTTCTACAATGTAGAAGAGGGGCCCAAAATATGGTACTTTACAGTTTACCACAAGCCACAAAAACAGACACAAGTATGGCAAAACTTTCATGCAAAAAGTGGGCCTAAAGGAGAACAAAGAAGTAAGTGATGCATGCTGGCCCCAAACAGATGAAGGTCCTTCAACAAAGTTGAAGAGGGACCTAAAATATGACCTTTTACAGTTGATGATCAAACCAAAAACAGTGTATAAGTATGCTCAAAATATAATGCAAGATAAGGCCAAAAAGAGAGCTATAAACACAAAGAGCAAAAAGGAAGCCTCAAACATCAAAAGACCCTTAATGAAACATGAAGAGACGGTCAAAATAAGGCCATTTATAGTTCGGACCAGAGCCCAAAAACAGAAGCACGAGAGGCTAACAAATCATGCAAAAATAAGGCCAAAAGAGGGATATAAAGGCAAGTGACAGATGGAGGCCTCAAACAGTGATGAGCCCTTCAATAATGTTGAAGAAGGGCTCAAAATAAGCTACTTTACAGTTTATGACAGAGCTCAAAACAGTTTATACATAGGCCAAAAATACTACACAAGAAATAGGCATACAAGAGAAGTAAAGAAGCAAGTGCAAAGAGGAGGCCTCAAACAGTGAGAGGCCCTTAATCAAACATGCAAAATGGCTCAAAATAAGCCTATTTCTAGTTAGAGTCGGAGCCCAAATATGCAAGCACAAAGGGCTAAGATATTGAACAAAATGAAGCACAAAAGAGGGGAAATGGAAGTTACCCTTGTAGACCAAGTCTTTGACAGCCTTTGGACCAAGAAATGTTGCCTCCTAAGCTCTAGAACGATCCTCCAAGTTGCTGGAATGGAGTGGTGGTGTGGTGCTAGGTGATGGTGTAGAAATGGTGTAAGGTTTAGGAGGTTTGGATGCTTGAAGTGAGGGAGTGAGGGAGATGCAATACAAGGCTCCAAAGGGAATTTTTCTAACCCTTAAAACTAGAGCTGGAGGCTGGTTTATATAGACGAAAAGAGGTAGAAAAATGGGGGGGGGGGGAAACAATTCAAGTTTCCCCCAAAAATGGCAAAGAATCAGGCCGGCCAGGTATCTAGGTCACAGGTGGCCGGCCGGCTCTCCCCATGGCCAGCCGGCCAGGGGTCAAAAGGGCCAAGTGCAATTACTAGCCGACCACCACAAATTGGTGGCCTCCCATGTGTTCTTAACACAACTCTGTGGTCAAAAATTGGCAACAGTGAACCAGGAGAGAGAAAAGGCCACTTTTAGGAGGGGTTCAAAAGGGTCAATCACAATTACTAGCCGACCATATGATATTGGTGGCCTCTCAGGTATGTACAACACAAATATGTGGTTTAGAGCTGGAAAAAGTGGCCTTAGGGTGGTCAACCTTGGCTTTTGAGTGAGAAAAACGGGCGACGGAGGGCGATGAAGGAATATAACTGGTTGCTGAAACATTTACTGGCCTCCCACCCTTCTACGACCTTCCTGGTGATGAAACAGAGGTCCCTGCTAAAAATGAACGCAAACCGATGCAAAATGAAGGTTCGGGGGCCGAAACGCGCAGTCCAAGGCCCCGAAAACTGACTGTTAGGGACCGAGAGTGGTGTTCGACCACGAAGTTGGTCTCTCGGACCATAGTGTCCCTTAAAAGGGAGGAAATAAGATGCATGCCAAAAATTAGAGCAAACGGAGGTGGTTAGGCGGTCCCGAACCGAGGCACTCGGCCTGACGGCTCCGAAAACCGGGAACCGGGCTCCGAAATGGGCAAAATGGCCTACGACCACGAAATGTAGCCCACGGCCACTGAGAGATGATCTACGAGACCTCTCCCTCCCTTTGGGAAGAGAAACAGGAAAAACCGAGCCTGGTTAGCAAACCGAGGCAAAGCACAGAAAAGCCCGGAAGTCCGGAGGCAAGGCTCGCAGCCGAGACTCTGAAACTTCGGAACAAGCACGATATGCAACATCACCAAGTGCTCAATCGGCGACGTCTGAGTCTTAAGGTCGGTCAAAAATGCGGTGTCTACAGTTGCCCCTCTTTGACAGAACTCGAAAGTCATAAGCGACGGGAGTGAATGTCAAAGCCCGGAGACGACCCATTTTTGACAAGGCCGAAGACTTAGACAAACAGGTGAGATAAACAGAGATGTGCCCGCAGGCGCGCCCGCAGGCAGGGGGGGCAAAATGCAACTGGCAATGCAAGATGCCGAAGGTGATTCAATGATCATGCAAATGCAGCAAGCTGTAATGAAGCACATATTCACAATAGATGCAACAGTTTTAAGCAAGAATGCACAGCAAAAACTACATTTCATGCAGTTAAGAATGCGGAGAATTTATTCAATTCTCGCCACGTCTCACACGGAGAAGATATAATACCTGCGCGGTTCGTCTGGTCGCACCAGCCTCAAATGAACCGTACATACAATATCGTGCCTCATGGTGCTGGGGATCTCTCGCTTCTTCTTGGTTGAACCACAGGTGCTACTTTTCTCCCTGACTATGGTTGCAGCTTTCCCTATTCTCCAACAGGGTGACAGACTAGGTTGGATCAGTATCCAGAATTGAGGCACATACAGATGCTATCTCAATCTATGGGGCTGCCATACAGATTTCAAGCCGAGGATATACCCCTGGGTATTTAAACCAGACTTTAGTCTCGGAAATCCCGAACCTTTGCGTTTTAGGCACGAGCCATTCGAACTCTAGTTTCCACCGTCTCAGTTGGTCTCCTAGGAACTCACCGCTAACACAGGTAGGTGGCTATACCAGACCACCGGAAGTCGTTCGGGCACGACAAACACCAAAGGAATTGCACCTTTAGAGGATTTAAGGTCTCCTAGACCAGGCGATAAAACAGATATGATGCAATGGATGTAATAGATGTGATGTAATAGATAATAGGTGCGATGCAACAGAGAGTGCAATAGATGCAAAATGGTGACGTACTCCAACCACGCTGGACTCGTGAGTGGAGGAAGAACAAAGAAAATCAATCAGCAGCGCATTCCACGCAACCTAAGACAAATTCCAAACACGCTGAAATCGTGTGCGGAAGGGGAGGCTCCAATCACGCTGTAACCGTGAGAAGAGGTAAACAAAAACAACCCGCCCAGCGCGTCTACAACGCAACCTGGGATAAATTCCAAACACGCTAAAATCGTGTGAGGAAAAGAACACTCTAACCACGCTGAAATCGTGAGAAGAGGTCAAAACAACCGCTCAAGTGCGCGCACAACGCAACCTGAGATAAGATCCAAACACGCTGAAATCGTGTGAGGAATGGGACACTCAAACCACGCTGAAATCGTGAGAAGAGGTCAAAACAATCCGCCCAGCGCGTCTACAACGCAACCTGAGATAAATTCCAAACACGCTGAAATCGTGTGAGGAAAAGAACACTCAAACCACGCTGAAATCGTGAGAAGAGGTCCAAAAACAACCGCTCAAGTGCGCACACAACGCAACCTGAGAAAATTCCAAACATGCTGAAATCGTGTGAGGAAAAGAACACTCTAACCACGCAAAAATCGTGAGAAGAGGTCCGAAAACAGCCGCTCAAGTACATGCACAATGCAACCTGACATAAATTCCAAACACGCTGAAATCGTGTGAGGAAAAAAACACTCTAACCACGCTGAAATCGTGAGAAGAGGTCCGAAAACAGCCGCTCAAGTTCGTGCACAACGCAACCTGAGATAAAATTCAAACACGCTGAAATCGTGTGAGGAAAAGAACACTCTAACCACGCTGAAATCGTGAGAACAGGTCCGAAGACAACCGCCTAGGTGCGCACACAACGCAACCTGAGATAAATTCCAAACACGCTGAAATCGTGTGAGGAACGGGACACTCAAACCATGCTGAAATCGTGAGAGGAGGTCCAAAAACAACCGCTCAAGTGCGTGCACAACGCAACCTGAGATAAGATCCAAACACGCTGAAATCGTGTAAGGAGCGGGACACAGAGAGAAACATAGGGACTTATTCCAGTGTTTCGGAATGGTATAAGCATCGGAACGTATTCCGAACGCTTTTAACCGAAGGGGGAGAAACATAGGGACGTATCCCGGTGTTTCAGAAAGAGAGAGAAACGTAGAGACGTATCCCGGTGTTTCAGAATGGTGTGGGCATTGGAACGTGTTCCAAATGCTCTAAACCAAAGGAGGTCTAACCCGTCGCACGCGCAAGGCGAAAGAGTGATAATTGCGAGTGAAATGGTGCATAACAATGCAAGTAATGAGCATAGCAATGTGAGATAGATGTGCATAATCAATGCAATGAATGGGTATAACAATGCTAGTGAAGTGGGTGCATAACAATGCAATTGGAACGTGCATCACAATACAAATGGAACGTGCGTAACCACGCATATTTGAAACAAAATGCCGAATAAGGGAATACAAGCCTTAACGAGACCAAATTCAACCGCGACCTCCGATTTACCTTTCGGAGGGATTTGCAACACACTCAGCTCAAAAACGGGCACACCCTGTTCATACCAGAGAGAGATAACATCTGCTGCTGCTTTAATTGCCATTCTGACTTGGAGTAGGCTTAAGCTTGGGGCCGAGATACACTCATACTTCAGAGTAGTGACAAGGCCTGAGGAGCTACATCTGGAGTACAATCACGGAATTTGCTGAAGGTGAAACACACTCAGATGCTTCGATTTTCCCTCTTTTCTTTTGCTTTGCAGTCTGGAACCCATATAGCTTCAGATAGGTCCTGGTTTTACTGTTCTCACATGACCTGGGTTGAACCGTGCGGTTTTATGAAAGAACGAATCTTGTTTTGCACAAACGTGAAGAATGGCACAGCACTTTGAGCACAAAACGATTTTATTTTTGAAATTTGGAGATGAGTTTTCGACCAGGTATTGAGCCTATGACCGAACACAGCAAAACGACTCAATAAGGAAATAAAAAGCACACAACCTAGACACATCGGGTAACACTCGAAACGACTCAAAACAAGAATCGAGATAAAACGAAAGGACACGACACTCAGACGTGAACAGGGAGCCTGTTTCACCGGGTAGTGTTTCCCACCCTTTCTCATTTGTGATTCTCTCATCACTCTAGCACTCAATCTCTTGTTTTCTGAAAAAGCCCTTTTCTCACTTTTTTTCTCATCGCACATCTCTTTATTCTTCAATCTCTCATTTTTCAATCCCTCCCCTAGGTGGTTGATGGATAAACAGGAAGTTGCGGGCTCTTGCCCCTAGCATGCTGCTAGATTCTCTTTCTTCCGTTCACAGCTAGTGAATTCCTCCCATAGAAGGGTTGCGCTACAACTGCGTGTGTAGCAAATCTGCAGCTAACATCGGTTGATGATGCTTTGCTGGGGAGTTTGGACGTGATAAGATCTGTCCAGATGATGGAGTGGAATATCTTGCCCCATTCCAGTTCATGCCTCGCACTTGGCTTGATACCTCGTTGCTTGGAGGGTGGGAGAGCTTTCAGCCCTTTGTTGTGCCTTTTTCTGGCAAATACGGTGCCCTTTCCGGCAAGTAGAGTGCCCTTTTTAGCGAGTATTTTGACAAAGGGGAAAAGACAGAACACCTGACTCAACTGTGCCCCTAGTTCATTATTTTGACCATTTTTTGTTTTGATTTTTCTACTAAAACAATTTTGACCAATATGAGAGTTAGATTAACGCGCTTGTTCGATTTTCTGATTCAAAATCATGCAAGTTAGGTCATGAGCACTGAAAATTTTCCTTTTTTTGGGTCCAGGAAAAGGGTCCAGTTTTGGAAAAAATGGAATAGTTTTTGAGAGAAAATCAATCAACCTCAGTAAAAATTCTCAAAAACTGTTTTTGCAATCGGCCACTGCTCAACGAGCATACAACCCACTCTCGAGATAAACAACCTCAAATCCGAAGAAAAATTGCCCCTTGCTTGAAGAGAGCTGCATGGCAACGGAAAGTTGCCCCTTGTTTGAACGACACGGCGGCGCATTGAATGGCAACGGAAAGTTGCCCCTTGTTTGAATGGCACCGCAGCGCATTGTAGTCAGTCCTCAGAGTGACGAACACAACCAAATCTTCAGATACAGAGAAGACAAAGATGACCAGAACCATCGCGTGGACACAATCAAATTGAAGTGTTTTACGGCTGGACTTCAGAATGAAGTTGCCTAGGTATCCCAAAGATGGGAATCAAGCCTTACGTAGTTCGGGGTTAAGGTACACTCGGGTATTTAACCTCTCCTTTTTAGGCTCTAACTTTTGCCAAGGCGCCCGTTGCAGGTTTTTAACCTTGCGAGCTTTGTTTTTCTTTTCTTTTCATTTTCATTTCTTTTCTTCTTTTTCCCTTTTTTCTTTTTCTTCATTTCTTCTTTTTTTTTTCATTCTTCTCTTTTCTTCTTTTTTCTTTTTTGCTTTTTGTATATATTTTTCTTGCTCTAACTTTTGCCTGGGTCGCCCTTCCGGGTTTTCGGCCCAGCGAGCCTCTCAAAGGGTAAAAGTGTAGCTTGGTCCATGCCAAATGGTTATAAGGTTTTGAGGCCATCCGTATCCAGGAGAGTGGCTGTTTATTTGCAAGAGGACTCATCTTTGGCTCTTCGAGCACATCTGACATCTTTGCCCCTAGTTCGAAGGGTACTTCTGTTCTAGCTTTGCAAGCTTCTTCTGATCTTCTGATTTTCTTGATCCGACTTTCCTGGCCTCTTGTTCGAGGGCTGCTTCAAATCTGGCCACACAGGCCTCACATTGCGGTTGACCGTTGAACACTCTGAATTAGGGTCCAAGGTTTGAAAGCAAGGGGTCGAGTCTCGAGGCTGAGAGTGATCCTAGGCTGCACAATCTCAAGAGCGATTCCACACAGGTCTTCGTAGGATCGCGCAAAAACATTTTTTGAAATCTTTTAAGGAAGCGACCAGTCGCTCGCGCTAACGACAGTGTAGAACCAATCTGGATCAAGCCAGGATCCTAACCAGTACTCACATTAACAAGCATGATTTCATTCATTAAGGGTTTAGCACGCCTCTCTTTCTCTCAGTTGATCAAATTTTTGCAAAACCCGAGGAATTCCTTCCTCTTCGTTTTCACCGCAGTGTTCAAAAGGTTTTGAAAAACTTAGGTCAATGCAATGAGTTCGAGGCACAGAAAAGTAGGCAAAAAGTATTGTCGTTTCGTTCAAACTCTCTGGCACAACTGGCACAAGGCAGAAGCAAGCACAAAAGCGTGAAAAACCACTACTGTTTCATTCAAAATCTGATGGTGTAACTGGCTCCACGGAAGAAACAGACTCAAGACAAAACGAAAAGACAAACGCGAAACAAAATGGTGACGCCCGAAGTAACACCCCCGGAATCACCCGACCTTTGTAAAACAGGATTGACTCGATACAACAAGACAGACTCTACTGACTCAGTATGAAAAGACTGACTCAAAACAAAATGACGGACTCAAAACAAAACAACAAGACTGACTCAATACCCAAGTCAGAATGTAGTAAAACTGGTATTTGCATGTTGCTCAGAACAGTGCATGCCATTCCTGCGTCTGGAGTTAATCGAGCACTGCCCGCAGGTGGTTCATTCCCCGATCACATGGTCACATTATCCCCCAAGTTCACCGATCCAATGCCGATAGACTTTGCAGAGCTTGGTGCGGCAATGACCCCGTTGTCAAATAGATCCTGTACTTCATGGCGAAGACGGAAGCAGTTGTCGGTAGTATGGCCAGTTTGCTGATGGAAGACACAGTACTAGGCGGCATCATGCGTAGCCGGAAGAGGATTTGGGAGAGGCCGAGGCTCAAGGGGTTTGAGATGGCCTTGTCCAGCAAGGATTTGGAAAGCTTTTGACAAAGGCATGTGGAGGGCATGGAAGACCCTCTGACCTCGGGGTTGGTACTTCAAGGTTTGTGGATTTTTGCTGGACGCACCAGTAAAGGGATTGGCAGGTGCTGGCCTGGTTTGTTGATCTCTTCCGAGTGCATGATTATAGCTGAAAGGAACGTTTCTGATACAACGACCCTTCTCCCGGCTTGCCCCTTGATTCAAACTGCCCCCAACTTGAGTGGCGAAAATGTCGTCCACAGTTTTTGCAACAACTGCGAGCACTCGCTCTTTGTTCAGTCCCTCGGCTTTCAAAGCCTCAACAGCCAACAAAAGATGTTCATGGGCATCCATGTCCGCCCCTATCTTGTTCTTTCCACTCGCCTCCACTTTGCCAAGGGATTGGCATTCCTCAAATGTAGCTCGTTCCAAGACTGGGGAGCCTTTTGACATAAACTCCCTGGTATGTGATGTGGCTGATGACGGAGCCAAAATTCCAAAGGTTAAATCTGCCACTGTTCTCTGAAGATCTTCAATCACTCTCTTTAGCTCAGAAGTGGTGGGCTCACGGGTTTGAGATGATTGGGGTCCAGGTGCATCCATCATGCTTAAGCCCATGCTTTCCGGGATAAACATCTCGGGTTTGAGTATATGGGTCGGGGTGTATATACTGGGGTTGTAGGTGGGTGGCAGTGTATGGCTGAGGTTGAGATGTGGATGAGGTACTTGGTCCTTGGGGTTTTGAGGTGGAACTACTGTCCGGTTGTCAATGAGATTCTGGATCTCATGACGAAGGCGGTAGTAACCATAGGTGCCATGGCCGCGCTGTTGATGATATACACAGTATTTGCTGGGGTTATGTCTGGCAGGGAGTGGATTTGGCAAAGGTTGAGGATTAAGGAGTTTGAGATGCCCTCTTTCCATCAGAACTTTGAATGCGCTGGTTAGGCTCATATGGAGGGGGGGTGAAAAATCTACCCTGAGCTCGGGCTGGGCTGGGCTGGCTATTTGTAGGTTGGCCTTGGCAAAAGGATCGGTTATGGCGACTGTGTTGACTTTAGCAGGTTTGGAAATAGTGCTACCGCCAGCATTGGTACTCTCGACTGGGAGCCTTACGGCAACCTCGGTGGACCCATCCTCAATGTCGTGAATGGAGTTAAGGCCCTGTGCCCTTTTGAATTGCTTCTCAAGGTTCACAATTTTCACTGCAGTCGGATTGAATTCATTAACATCAGAGAGACGAAGCCTCTCAGTAGGCTGCACCAGGGCTGTGGAAACTCGAGCTTGAGTCAACCTTTCTCGAGGATCTGGACCCTGCAAATCTTCAGCTGGTAGAAGTGGGTCAAACTTTGGCTGGGGTCCCGAAGCTGGATACGAAACAGATGCCCCAGATGGGCGTTGCGTTTCAGCACTGGTCTTATCCTGCATTGCAGTTCCCTGATTTAACGTTGCTATCATGGCCACAAATTCTTCCAAACCCTGTGCCATCACGGGTGTGCTGATGATGTGACTGGTGACTATCGGATCAGATGAACAAATGAACCCTGATTGGCCTTTCTTTGCCTTGCCTCAGCGAAAGAACATTGGTTGCCCTTGAATTGAATCTCTGACCTGACAAAGTCTATTGACACGCGTCCAATGAACCTGGGGGATATCGGAGCCTTCTGATGCTATGGTTCCAAGACTACCCTAGCAAAAGGGAAAACAGAGAGCATCTCAGCCTGATTTCACGATAACCCATATGAGCCGAGCTGAATGACTATGCCCCTACAGAATTCTGCCCGTAAACTGATACCCTTAGGTAAACTGAATCCCAAAATTTTGAACTGGTGCCTGCAGGCCTGATGCCCAAACTTGCAAACTGATACATGCATTCCTGTAGAGACGCACTCTAAAAGCACATAACAAGCAAGTGAGAGCCAAAACATCCCTATGTTGGGGTAGGGTTTCCCTATCCTATTTTGTCAGGAGCTAGGGTTTCACTACGCACGCAGCGGTTTCAAACAACCTATATCGGGTAAGCAACCTGTCCTAGTTTGGAATGGTCACTATGGATTCGAATATGCACTAGGTCGAATGGTCAAAAAGGGTGCCCCGGTAAAACCGGGGTTTGTGTTCCCATACTGGCAGAGCCCACAACCGGTCAGCCTTATGGTCATGCCTTAACAAGACAAGCCTCCGGCAAACCGTTCAGGAATAGCAGATGGAAAACACGATGTCCTAGGCGCACCAATGCAAATGCAAATGCAAAGAAACACACAAGTGTAGTCAAAACCAGATATCATGAGTTCGAGTCAAGTTCTCTAAATCCCTAGCAGAGTCGCCAGAAACTGAAACAAGCCCGCGGGGGGCCTCGCTACAGTTCGGACTCGATTTGTGTCACGGTTCGTAATCTGAACCAAAGAGTCCAAATCCGGCAAATCGTTTTGAGAAAAATAGATTTTTGAAAGAAGTGCCAAACATGGACTGCTTTGCCAGATACAGAGTCGCCACCTAAATATTTTATTTTGGGAAATTTAGGAAACCCTGACTCGTTGCCTAAGGCCACGTGGCCGTCATCACCAAAGTTGCCTCGGCTCGGGAACTTGGGTACGATTGGGGAAGGTCACTTCGTGAGCACCCCCACCCGCCCGATCAAAGATCGGCTTCTACTAAACATGATATCGAGTTTTGAAAACCTTATGCATTCTTATTCCGGTTATTAGCCTAGATTTACTATGTGATGCGCACAGCATACAAGTATAGACTGGGTCGCCTGAATTGGAACAAAGCATTTCATGTTTGTTTTTGAAAGATGGTTTGATGGTGCTACCCGCAGGTAGGCTAAGACGTGGATTTGCTACCCTCGGGTGGGCTTAGAAAACATGTTTTTGCCACTATTTAGCGGGCTTAAAACAAACAGTCAATGCATTGTTCCAATCCAAATAACCCAACCTTCACCCACAGGCATTCAGGCAGTTATATCACATAAGCACATAGCCTCATGGTAAACATGCTATCATGGCAGTCACTCACACACATGCAAGGATGCTAAAGCATAAAAACTTACCGAGTACTTCAAGCCAAAACAGAAACTAAATAGAAATCCATGCATGATCCTAACTATACAGAAATGCCTAATGCAACACATGCAAAAATACAACTATAGCAGGCTCGGCTATTCTAAACATGGCATATGGAATGCTACAGCTAACAAGTATTCAACTCGGAATTGAAATACAATGCAGTTAGTATGATGCGCCGAGCCCGGTGCATGCAAAACAGATGAATGAATGCAAACATGCTATCATACTGTATGCTAATTGAAACATGCCCTAATCTAACCATCATAAGCAGGTAAATAAAATAGAGAAAGACGTGGGGTTGGAAGACATACATCACACTCACGCACACTTATTACAATTATGCCCTCGCGCAGAGGGTCCGAATAAATAGTACAGTCCAAATAATACAGTCCAAATATGTACAAATCCCTAATTAATTTATAAATTAACTAAAAATAATAATAAACTGGCATGCAAGCCAGGGACTGTCTTGACTCTTCTCCAGATGATGAATGATGCATGTCCGGGTTACCTTGTGCAGAAATCCACTGCGATGCTCCAATTAGCCTCTGTTTGCAATTGTTTTCGGAATGCGTGCCAAGCTCCGGAAGGCTGCGAATTCTTGATTTGCTGCAACAGAGAGCAAGAAAGGGGCATGGCAATGTATTTTCACATATGTATGCATACCTCGATCCTCGTGCCACCAATCACGCATCTCGATGCATGATGACCGAGGAGTCGAATTGCACAACTCAATATGAAATGAATGCACATATAAACACAACCAGACCTAACTCCATCATGGATGATCCGGAGTGTCGGTGATTGGGAATTGAGACACGTTCCGTCACTCGGAGTACGAAACGTCACTCGTTTCCCGTGCTCGGGCTAACTCCTATCCCGAACACAATGCAGTATGCATGACATGCATGAAATGCAGCTAAGATACAACCTAACATGCAACATGCTATGAAATGGCATACACGATGCACGAGGTAACATGGCATACGCAATGCGCTAACATACCGCCTAGCATACACAATGCTATGGAATGAAATGGCATACACAATGCATAATGGACTTACACCAACATGAGTGGACCTCAGCCACACTCACATAAGAGGCCATTAGGTGAAAATGAGACACTCGAAATGCGTGCATACGTGCACGCAAACCGAGGACCGACCCTAAGGCACGAAATGCCACTCTAACAAGACATGGCAAAGCATGGAATATGACATACTAGCATGCAAATTTCAGTAGCAAAAAGTGATGCAAAACAGCCCCGAAAGATGGCAAAATGACACCCGATGCATGAAATGAATCCTGAAACACGAAATTAGGCATACGGAATGTCCTATGACTATGCAATGCATGCATTATTCGAACATGGAGTGTGAAGACAGAATCAAGACAGCCCAGAAATAAGCAAATTTACAGTTCTAAGCAAGGCCAAGCAGCGAACGCAAATGGGGCTAAACTAGCATGCAAAAATGGCCCCGAAAGCAAGATAATGAAGCGAGTGACATCTGCTGACCCTAAACAGAGAAGGGCCCTTCTACAATGTCGAAGAGGGGCCCAAAATATGGTACTTTACAGTTTACCACAAGCCACAAAAACAGACACAAGTATGGCAAAACTTTCATGCAAAAAGTGGGCCTAAAGGAGAACAAAGAAGTAAGTGATGCATGCTGGCCCCAAACAGATGAAGGTCCTTCAACAAAGTTGAAGAGGGACCTAGAATATGACCTTTTACAGTTGATGATCAAACCAAAAACAGTGTATAAGTATGCTCAAAATATCATGCAAGATAAGGCCAAAAAGAGAGCTATAAACACAAAGAGCAAAAAGGAAGCCTCAAACATCAAAAGACCCTTAATGAAACATGAAGAGGGGGTCAAAATAAGGCCATTTATAGTTCGGACCAGAGCCCAAAAACAGAAGCACGAGAGGCTAACAAATCATGCAAAAATAAGGCCAAAAGAGGGATATAAAGGAAAGTGACAGATGGAGGCCTCAAACAGTGATGAGCCCTTCAATAATGTTGAAGAAGGGCTCAAAATAAGCTACTTTACAGTTTATGACAGAGCTCAAAACAGTTTATACATAGGCCAAAAATACTACACAAGAAATAGGCATAGAAGAGAGGTAAAGAAGCAAGTGCAAAGAGGAGGCCTCAAAAAGTGAGAGGCCCTTAATCAAACATGCAAAATGGCTCAAAATAATCCTATTTCTCGTTAGGGTCGGAGCCCAAATATGCAAGAACAAAGGGCTAAGATATTGAACAAAATGAAGCACAAAAGAGGGGAAATGAAAGTTACCCTTGTAGACCAAGTCTTTGACAGCCTTTGGACCAAGAAATGTTGCCTCCTAAGCTCTAGAAAGATCCTCCAAGTTGCTGGAATGGAGTGGTGGTGTGGTGCTAGGTGATGGTGTAGAAATGTTGTAAGGTTTAGGAGGTTTGGATGCTTGAAGTGAGGAAGTGAGGGAGATGCAATACAAGGCTCCAAAGGGAATTTTTCTAACCCTTAAAACTAGAGCTGGAGGCTGGTTTATATAGACAAAAAGAGGGGGGGAAATGGGGGGGGGAAACAATTCAAGTTTCCCCCCAAAATGGCAGCCCCCTGGATACAAAATTTGGGGGGAAATGAAATAGAGATTTGTGATGTATCAACTGTAAAGAATCAAGCCAGCCAGGTATCTAGGTCACAGGTGGCCGGCCGGCTCTCCCCATGGCCGGCCGGCTAGGGGTCAAAAGGGCCAAGTGCAATTACTAGCCGACTACCACAAATGGTGGCCTCCCATGTGTTCTCAACATAACCCTGTGGTCAAAAATTGGCAACAGTGAACCAGGAGAGAGAAAAAGCCACTTTTAGGAGGGGTTCAAAAGGGTCAATCACAATTACTAGCCGACCATATGATATTGGTGGCCTCCCAGGTGTGTACAACACAAATATGTGGTTTAGAGCTAGAAAAAGTGGCCTTAGAGTGGTCAACCTTGGCTTTTGAGTGAGAAAAACGGGCGACGGAGGGCGATGAAGGAATATAACTGGTTGCTGAAACATTTACTGGCCTCCCACCCTTCTACGACCTTCCTGGTGATGAAACAGAGGTCCCTGCCAAAAATGAACGCAAACCGATGCAAAATGAAGGTTCGGGGGCCGAAACGCGCAGTCCAAGGCCCCGAAAACTGACTGTTAGGCACCGGGAGTGGTGTTCGACCACGAAGTTGGTCTCTCGGACCACAGTGTCCCTTAAAAGGGAGGAAATAAGATGCATGCCAAAAATTGGAGCAAACAGAGGTGGTTAGGCGGTCCCGAACCGAGGCACTCGGCCTGACGGCTCCGAAAACCGAGAACCGGGCTCCGAAATGGGCAAAATGGCCTACGACCACGAAATGTAGCCCACGGCCACTGAGAGATGATCTACGAGACCTCTCCCTCTCTTTGGGAAGAGAAACAGGGAAAACCAAGCCTGGTTCGCAAACCGAGGCAAAGCACAGAAAAGCCCGGAGGTTCGGAGGCAAGGCTCGCAGCCAAGACTCTGAAACTTCGGAACAAGCACGATATGCAACATCACCAAGTGCTCAATCGGCGACGTTTGAGTCTTAAGGTCGGTCAAAAATGGGGTGTCTACAATAATGAAAAACATATGTTTACTATACTATTACTCACAGTGATGGGCTTATAGTAGCAGTTGGACGATGTCCTCGTCTTGACCTACAATCAGAATTACATAACACATCGTATGAATTTAATCGATCCCTTTCTTTGCTCTTTACTCAATTAGTTATGTTGGTTCTAAACTCATTAGTCCCCAATAGGTCATAATCCGTGCCTAGGAAAATAGGAGGAAACGAAAGGAAAATGAGTTAGAAGAAGAAATGGTATAAAACTGGAACGCAGAAAGTGAACAACCTTCACTAATTTGAGAATATCTATGTGTGCACTTAGAATTTGGGTTTGAGACTACCATCGTTGGAAACTAGACTTCCGAGGCTTGAATTTAGGCTCAAGAATCACTCAAAACGGAGTCCGAATGAAAGAGATATGCCTATTTGAAGTTGAGCTGAAACAGGGGAGTACCGCACGTGCGGGACCAAATCCGAACGTGCAGGAAATCTAGGGCACGTGCTTTTATTTCAGAATCAAAAATGTTGCTGGAAGAAGGCTTCTGCACGTGCGGGAAGCCTTGCCGCACGTGCGGCTCTAGGCAAAAACTGCTGTCCGAAAATACCAGTTGGTTCTAACACTTGTTCTTTCATTTTCTAAGCTAGATTTTAACTCTAATCACTCAAAAACATGTAAAACTAATGGAAAACATGAGATTATGATTGTTTTCTAACTCAAAACATCAAAAATAAAATGAATCTTCAAGTAAGGAAGATCAATCTCTTTATTTAGTTCTTTTTCAAACTTTTCCAAGACTTCTTCTTCCATATTCACATAGATCTTCATGTGTATATAATTAACCATACAAAACCTCAAGATTGGGCTCAACTTCTCATAATCAACCTCAAGATAAGCAAATATAATGAATTTAACTCTTCAATCAAGCAAATCTAAGGAATCAAGGTTCAATTTGATGAAAAGAGCTCATTCCATTTGTAACCCAAAACTCTAATTCATTTATATATTAAATCTCCAATTTAATCCTTGATTCCATATGGTAGATGAGTCATCTACAAAGATAATAATTAAGGCCACATACCTTAACTCAAATCCTTGTTTTTCCCTTGAACCTCTTCAATCTTTCAAAGCTTCCATGGTTGATCTTCTTCTCTTCTTTTCTCCTTTCTTTCTTGAGTCTTCAGAACTCTCCCTTTGTTTCTCTCAAAATATCTTACTCTCTTTTTTTCCTTTTTGTTGAGCCAAGCAAGGCTCATATATATATACACATATATATAATATAATATTTAATAAAAAGCAATTTAATTCATTATGAATCAGATTTTTACGAAACTTCTTATTAAATCCTAAAAATCATGCTGATATAATTATGTATTCTGTTCTGGTTTCTGAAGCCTCTAAGGCCTTCAATTTATAGTGCAAAGTTAACCATCCAAACACATTTTAACGAATCAGACGAAATAAATTTTCAATTAACTTTCCCAAATGGCTCTAAAAATTCCCATTAGCATATCCATGTACTTAATTTTGATTTCTGAACCCATGAAGGTCGTCAATTTCTGTTTTAAAGTCGTAACTCAACAAATAATTCTTCAATTCGAACAGATATCATTAAATTAAAGCACATTAACCCATAATTAAATAAAGATAATTTTTGATACGCATTTTGGGGTCGTTGTAGGTCACCTTCTGATAATTTATACACTCAAAAACAGGAAATAACTTTTCCATTTCTGTCAACCATTTTTCAGCGTCCAAAGGGTATGTGGCTCCCTCAAATGCCAAGGCTATCTTCTTAAACTCAATAATATTACAACGTGGCCTTGGTTGTTGCCCAACACCCGGCTGCATTGGTTATTGTTTATCCATAAGTCTAGTCAAGTTATTCCCTATGGTGGTTTATTGTTGTACCACCCCGGCCAAAGTCTGAAGCACTTGAACCATCCCATCTGGATTAGGGACTACAGCTTGTTCTTATTGTCCCAACACTTGCCTCTGATTTCCTCTAACCACATGAGAACCACTGCCATTATTAGTCACATTCTCTCACCGGTTATTATTACTAGTCCGTCGATTCGTCTGACCCTGGTGTGTATTCCTAGCCATATTTACCAATGTCTCCTCATGTTCCATTGCAACCTATATGCATTAATAATAAAACATCATCTTATTCCATTCTCAAATCCCTATAATAGACAAATAAAATTAACAATATTCCAAATTATAAGCGTTTCCAATCCTACATCTGCCCAATCTCACCACTATTCTATACTAGCCTTAGAAATTACAACCTAACTCTGATATCACTAAATTGTCACGCCCCAAACCCCTTGAGAACACCGCACACTCATCTAAATGAGCATGCAAGGCTAGGAGTCTAATCAAATAAACCAACAATATAAAATACTCAAATTAAATATTTAATTATTATAATGCCAAAATCCACAAATAATAAATAATCCTTATCATATGAAATTATCCACCAAGTCCACTAATATAATCCATTAACAAACTAGTAACCCAAAGTAATTTAAAATCATAGTCCTACTCTCAGCACTCCTATAAGTAAAAATCCGTGTAGCTTTACTCCTTAGGATCTAAAAAAAGAAAAAGGATAAGCTAGACAGTCCAGCAAATAATCAACCATCACTGCTAGTTGAATTAAATTTATATATATATATATATAAATAGTCGATAGCCAATAATTATATTTTTGCTATAGTTCAATAAATGAACCAATATTTTGTAAGATGATTTCATAGTTGAAACAATACAATTTAATTAAAAAAACAATGAGATAATACAAAGGAGTTTCGTTGTTCAAATCGATGGTTCGATATTCAGACGATTCAATGATTTGATTCACAAAACTCAAGTCTTGATGACTACAGTCACTTAGCCCGTGACAAGGCCTAAAACCACACATAGACTGGTGGTAAAGACCCAAAAGAAACTAGTTTCTACGCCAATAAATAACCCTCATTGGCTAAGGTCCAAATCATAGTCAGACTAGAGTGATATTCAAAATTCAAACAATACACAACTTGTAAATAAAATATTCAATATTTTCAACATAAAATTTGATGTTACTTTATACCTAACCTAAACAATTCGATGGGAATAAAAATGAACCAACAATAATAGAGGGTTACTTACCTTAAACAACTAAAATAATATTCCACCACACTAACTCCAAACACCCAGCTCCACCACTTCAATCACACGAACCTAATAAATAGAACCTCAAATAAATTAAAGTTTTGATGTCTTTCACACATCAACAAGAACCCACTAAATATATATGCAGTGCTTAAAATCCAAGAGACACTAGATCAATCCACTCAATTTAATAGCCAAACATACCTTACCCAATGCAAAAAACTCAAATGTCAAACAACACCCACACAAACTGCTCTACTATTTCAACTCTTTACCTAGACTACACTCCACACGTTGCACCATTCACCAAGCTCTCAAAACCAAGTAGGCATATACAGGTTTACATAAAGCTTCAGTTGTTTTTTATTTATCAATAGAAAATTAATAACTAGTGATACACAAGAAGGATCTTACCTCAATCAATGATTGTATCAGAATATCCCCAACATGCTGCTCTCAATTCCTATCGTAGCTTCACTTGAACCCTTTGTAAAATTATGATACAACATAACGTGAAAACCCCCCCTTTAATACCTAATTCTTAAAATTACTAAATTACCCATACAATTTATTTTAAGTATTAATCTATTCAAAAATAATTCTATACATAACTTGGGTTTTATAGTTTTGCACACTCATAAATGTAATTTTCTCTGAAATTTTTTGTTGTTCACCAAGGTTATTCCAATTTAGTTAGGTAGCTATTATCATGCTCTTATTTCCTGATTTATTTATGGGTGCAACATCCGTTCAATGGATAAGAATTATTATTTACTGAAATTGTTAATATAGTGTATCGTGTATATGATCCAACAAGTTTCTAAAGGCAAAAAATTGTCATATTTACTCTGAAAACATGTCACCAGATTTTCTCCAGATGAAATTTGTTGTGCTGTATTGAGAATACATTGTGTTATGGGAATTAACATTTTCTATCTTTGACTTTAATTAGAAACTATGATAGCTTACCACAGGCCTAGTTGAAAGTTCCTTAAAGCAAAATGGTAGAAAAGAGGTTTCTTAAGTGGCCGGTCATCATCACATACCATGGAAATTATGCAACTCAAAATGGCTATGCTATTTTTGTTATGTTTTTCCAAATCGATCCATTCAAATTTTCAAACAAATATTACAAGGGAAAAAAGAATAGAAATTGCAACGTAACTATCAAAAAGTTCTCTTGATACTGACTAATGGTCTCTGATGTGTTTAGTCTCCCTGAGATAGTTTTTCCCACTGGGGTGTTGGCCATGTGAAGAGGCTCTTGAGAGCACAGAAACAATAGAACAGAAAGCATATGCTGCCATCCTTGACTTTATCTGCCCTCTCTTCGGCAGAGGTCTGAAGCTTTCACTGATTGCCGTAGCAGCAACACCACCAATCTTGTTGTTCATGGCGGAAACTTAAAGAAATCACCTTCTTTTTCAGAAAGATGTTGATATATGACCTTTTTTGGGGTGTTCAATCTATATGGAAAAGTGGATTTATGACTCAGTTGCTATGGTTTGGGCCAATTTTAGGAGTATATACAGCGCACCAATGGCTCATTGTAACGGCACGGATGGGGAAGGATCGATCTGGGCAGAGTGAAGAGATCTTGAAACAGTTTTTTTTTTTTCCTCAATGAGGAGGTCGTTGGGAAGCATGCCAGCTTTTAATTGTCGCCCCAACTTGAGACAAAATGAATTCAAGGATGATTTGGTCAGTGATTGATAAAAACGGATAATCCATAGTTTAATGTGCATGCATGGGCAGGCCTATTGACCGTGAACACGAGTGGATTTGAAAGGTGTACGTTCCTGTGAGAAAAATTATTGGTTGATCCAAGGGCACCTGGTGGCCATTTCCCTGACCAATCAGAATACGCCTGGGGCAACACGTGGCTGTGCCCCAGGACCAACGAATAACTTCTCCTCCTGTGGACTTAAGGGTCTGGTATCTGGGTTTTTTTTGTATCTGGGTTTAATCGTACAGAAGTTGTCTACTGGTAAAGATTTGCATTTGCTGCTCTGTTTTTGTCAAATTTGACAGCTAGATCAATTAATTAAAATGTAAGTAGGGCTGATTTTGGGGAGCAACTCTCGTATTTATGTATATGTCTAATTGTTGGAATGGTCATTTTTTGTTTTCAGGGGAACCTCATTGGAAATTGTCAAATGTGCAGTGTTGTTGTCTACTAGACAAAGCCTCATTGTTAACATAGTATTTACACTGGATGCTGCAGCGCACATGGTCAGGTATCTTATTCCCTGTATAGATAGTTCATTTGACAACACCATAAATAAGTTGTTTATTAGCTTATTTAGATCATATTACCTCTCTATTTTTGTGTACATTGTTTCGTAATAAGCAAAAAAACCAACTTATAAACCAAATCTAAAACAACCCAACCGGTTTGGGTTTGGGGAAGAATATGACATCATAATGATGATTTGATGATAGCGATGATGACCCAAACAGCCTATTTATTTATACATTGGTCCATTTCAGCAAATTTGATTTCAATCTTATGCTTCAAACACTCCAAAATGTGTGAACCTTCCGCAAGGGTCTTTACAACTTCACATTCCATGACATTAGCATATATATTTTCATATAAGCTAAAATCATAAACTTTAGGACCTAAATAGATGAAATTGATAGTTCATGGATAAAATAGAAAAATATGATGATAGTTTAGAGATAAAATGAAATTAACCCTCTTCAGAAAAATGGTAGATGGATTAGAAGTGGTTGCAAGTCCAACCCAAAACCGAACTAACAAACCCAATTAGACCCGCTCACTTATTGGGCAGATCTGGGTTGGGTTGCCCAAACCCCTAATCATAATTGACCCGTCTCAAACCTACCCATTTGCCACCCCTAATTTTCTGAAAGTTGAGACCCATTTGCCACCGCTAATTTTCTGAAAGTTGAAGACTACTTTTCACCTATTTGCCAGCCCTAGTTGGGATGAGTCTGATTTGCTATTATGCAATTTTGCACCTTCTTCACCTTTATTGATGTAACTCTGGTTCATTAATAAAGATTTCTTTTTCGTTCATTAAAAAATAAAAAGTTGGCCTCTTATAATAGAATATTTTTTCTGCTGCTTGCTCCAAGTTGAACCTTGAAACCACTGCTGGTTTAAGAGTTTGGTTCCTCACTAGTATAGCATTCTCTCTCTCTTTCATCCATGTGCATTGGTATCAATATGCATAATAATTTACTATTGTTTCCCTAGTTGTTGCTTGTTTGTGCTCAGAGCTTTTTCATATTCTCAAACAAGTCTGTCCCAATACAAGAATCGTCTATCATTATAAACTCTTTGACCCTTGTGCTAAATTTAATATTTTACTCTGTCAAGAGAACTCCATTGCCATTCCCTACCCACTTGTCGAACCCGAAAACCAGTGTCAAGTTTTGCAGTACTTTATTGATTGTAAAATTACATTTTCCCAAAACAGTTTGCATCGTCTATGTGTTGAAAAACCACCATGCATGTAGACTAGTGGAATGTATATTCAATTCAATTGTGTCCAAATCATGCCAAGTATTTTTAAAATATCTATCCCCTTTCATGGTCAAAGAAAGATTACAATACTAAAATATGTTTTCTGTTTGAAGGTATGTATATAGAGTCAAACAAATCTAGCTGGCATGCCTTGTCACCACCCTGCCTAGCCAAAGAACCTATACCTAGTCCATTTCTCAACAACTTTTTAATGTTAACAATAATGAAAAATGAAAGTGTGTCATTGTCTTGCTATATAAAAGCTCTTTAAGTCATAGCAATTGGGATCAAAATCTATCCTTTTTTTAGCACAGACATTTTAGAAGAAGAAAGTGACTTAACTATTTCTTGACTTTAACAAATGAGGAACAAAGTGAGTGATGCTGAAGTTGCAGCTGCTGTATTCGACAAGAATTTAAGTGAAAGAAGGCCTCTCCCAAAGAGAGGGCAAATTAAAATGAGGATAGCATCGAAAGCGTTTCACGGAATCACATCTGTGCTCTCACTAGCTCCTTCCCGACATTCGGGTGCTACTGCCACTTTACTGGAAAGTCCAGTTTCACAAAAAAAAATGGAAAAAAGAAATGTCCAGTTTAAGGGAAACAGAGAGATGTTTAAAAGCCCTTGATTGATATAAAAATTTTGTTTCATGATGACCCTTTTAATGTACTTATGATCATCGCCATCTTCTTCTTTTAATCTTATTATTTGAGTAGTTTTCGAATTCACGAGCTTAACGTCATTCATTCGTAAGTCAATCTTTGTTGTCTGATTCGTAGAACTCTATAGATTGATATCAGTTTTTTTTATTTATTTTTTAGATGGTGATTGATATCAGTTTTAATTCAGTTTAAGCAAAATTAGAGTAGGGAAATTTATGGTGGAGCTCAGTCTATGAAATTATTAGAAAATCTGACATGACTATTAAAATACAGCAGGGAAAAAAAGAAAGAAAAAAGAAGAAAAAAGAAGAGGATAGCTGAATTTAACATTAGTTTTGAGAATTGAGAATTCAAATTTAGGCCTTTAGATGGAAGGACAAAAACTTATATGACTTCAAATGGTTCATATGCTTGTAGCAAATTTCATAGAGTAGATCTATCATCGTTTACCCATCATAATAATGCTAGGGACATTAAGCAATACACCAATAAATATAGTACGCTATGCATGTCCATCACTTCACATGAAACTCACCTAACATTATGTTTAATTAATATGTTTATTAATATGTTAGTATTCTTAATATTATTATTATACAAAAGGGAAAAGATTCTCTCAAATATGCTGTTTATATTGTAAGGTCTAGTTTAGATTTCTAGGATTTGTCACAGCTTTCACTTCATTGATCTGGTTGTTCAACTGGTAGACTCATGTGTGTAGATAATTCATGAAAAAAATATCAAATTAATTTAATAATCATATTGTTTATAGTTTTGAAAGCAAATATAATGAAATTAGGGTATGTTTATCTATATCATTTTAAAAAAAAAAAAATGATATACGTACCAAATTTAAATCTTACAAGATAACAATAAAATCAACGAATAGTATCAACCACGTGCCAAAGCTAACTTCACAAAAATGTTGAATAGATTTTAATGTTCACCCACTGAGATAATAAAATAGACACGTGCCACTAACTAGTTAAAAATAGGTAGAGATAGTCAAAAGCAAAGATAATGATCATGCGTCCCGAGATAAAACTCGCATAGGGTTGCGCTTCACACGTCCTGAGATGAGAGCAAAAGATGCAAAGAAGAATGAACAAGTGCAATAGATGCACAAAGTGAACAAGCTTGCAAATCAATACAGTGACAATGCATATTCCATGCAAGATAAACAACCGACGTATGATGTTAATTGAAAGCATGTTCTATGCAAGAAACAAAAGCATATTTTATGCAAAATTGAAAGCATGTTCTATGCACGAATCATGAATGATGCAGGACACGCGTGCAACATAAGTATATGTGCAAATGCACAGTTCTGTGAAAATGCATATTCTATGCAACAGAAGAGAACAAATATGTAATTTGACAAGACGAATAAAATGATGTTCAGTGACAACCTCCGATTTATCCCTCAGAGGCTATGCAATATGCTCAAAAAGGATACACCTCGTTTATATTGGCAAGTAGGGCACATTTGCGCGCCGAAACGCAATTTTGAGATTTCTTAGAATCAATTTGGACCCAACAGTGAACCTCCCATACACTTCTCAGGGAACAAAGGCACAAAACAGCACCAGAACACAAGTGAGGACTACCGGCCACCTGCCAGCCACCAGTTGGGCTTGCCGGCCACCTATGCATAAATCGGGGTAGAAAGGTCTTTTTAGTGCGGGTCTTTAAATATCCAACTTCATACTTTATTTCCTCACTTCCACACATTCGAAAACACCCCCTCTCTCTCTAGGTGCTTTCTCTCTCTAGATTTACGCTTTATACACGTTTTCCAACACCTCACACAAACTTTTTTGTAAAACCCTCTTGATTCTCTACACTTTGAACTGATCAAATTTTGATTTCGTCACTTTTCTTGAGTTTTAACCACTTTAGGCTTGTTCTCCTCAAGTTTCTCTCGGGTTTTGACTTGTTCTCCCATTTTCTCTCTCTTAGGGTTGACTTTTTCCAAGTTTACCCTCTTTTCTCCATTTTTCTTCACTTTTCACCCATTTCCACCCACTTTCCAAATGGCGGATGATATTCCTCATGACGGGGCTCCTTCTGAGGTTTCACCTCCATTATCACCCCATATCGAGTTTGAGGAGCCAGTGATTGCTGAGGCCAATGAGACGGCAGAGGACATCGCAATTGATCTTGAGGCGAAGTTCGCTCCAGAGCTCAAGCCGGAGCCATTACCACTAGGGTCCGACCCTTTGATCCCCTGACTTATCATCCCCGCATACATATACTATTGCCTGGAGGCATCAGACGTTTCAGTGACTTCGCTCGTGGCGTGCCAGAGGACCTCCTATAGAGAGAGCCGGACTCCCACCTTTCCTCCAGCGCTACCGAGGTATGAACTCTATTTTCATGCATTTTTGTCTTCCCTTTAATTGCATTTCTTGCACTTCCTTTTATCTGAATGCTCTTTTATCACTGCCTAATTCACTCTTTTCCTGCCACAAGGGAACTCCTGCTCTTATAGGGGATATAGAGCGACGACAGCGAGAGAGTGGTATGATGAGCTCCCCGCTGGGATCCGCACAGACATTTTAGAAGAAGAAAGTGACTTAACTATTTCTTGACTTTAACAAATGAGGAACAAAGTGAGTGATGCTGAAGTTGCAGCTGCTGTATTCGACAAGAATTTAAGTGAAAGAAGGCCTCTCCCAAAGAGAGGGCAAATTAAAATGAGGATAGCATCGAAAGCGTTTCACGGAATCACATCTGTGCTCTCACTAGCTCCTTCCCGACATTCGGGTGCTACTGCCACTTTACTGGAAAGTCCAGTTTCACAAAAAAAAAAAGAAAAAAGAAATGTCCAGTTTAAGGGAAACAGAGAGATGTTTAAAAGCCCTTGATTGATATAAAAATTTTGTTTCATGATGACCCTTTTAATGTACTTATGATCATCGCCATCTTCTTCTTTTAATCTTATTATTTGAGTAGTTTTCGAATTCACGAGCTTAACGTCATTCATTCGTAAGTCAATCTTTGTTGTCTGATTCGTAGAACTCTATAGATTGATATCAGTTTTATTTATTTATTTTTTAGATGGTGTTTGATATCAGTTTTAATTCAGTTTAAGCAAAATTAGAGTAGGGAAATTTATGGTGGAGCTCAGTCTATGAAATTATTAGAAAATCTGACTTGACTATTAAAATACAGCAGGGAAAAAAAGAAAGAAAATAAAAATAAAAATAGAAGAGGATAGCTGAATTTAACATTAGTTTTGTGAATTGAGAATTCAAATTTAGGCCTTCAGATGGAAGGACAAAAACTTATATGACTTCAAATGGTTCATATGCTTGTAGCCAATTTCATAGAGTAGATCTATCGTCGTTTACCTATCATAATAATGCTAGGGACATTAAGCAATACACCAATAAATATAGTACGGTATGCATGTACATCACTTGACATGAAACTCACCTAACATTATGTTTAATTAATATGTTTATTAATTTGTTAGTATTCTTAATATTATTATTATACAAAAGGGAAAAGATTCTCTCAAATGTGCTGTTTCTATTGAAAGGTCTAGTTTAGATTTGTAGGATTTGTCACAGCTTTCACTTCATTGATCTGGTTGTTCAACTGGTAGATTCATGTGCATAGATAATTCATGAAAAAAATATCAAATTAATTTAATAATCATATTGTTTATAGTTTTGAAAGCAAATATAATGAAATTAGGTTATGTTTATTTAATCATTTTTTTTTGAATGATATACGTACCAAATTTAAATCTTACAAGATAACAATTCAAATCAACGAATAGTATCAACTACGTGCCAAAGCTACCTTCACAAAATGTTGAATAGATTTTAATGTTCACCCACTGAGATAATAAAATGGGCACTTACCCCTAACTAGTTAAAAATAGGTAGAGATAGTCAAAAGCAGGGATGATGATCACGCGTCTCGAGATAAAACTCGCCTAGGGTTGCGTTTCACACGTCCTGAGATGAAAGCAAAAGATGCAAAGAGGAATGAACAAGTGCGATAGATGCACAAAGTGAACAAGCTTACAAATCAATACAGTGACAATGCATATTTCATGCAAGATAAACAACCGACATATGATGTTAATTGAAAGCATGTTCTATGCAAGAAACAAAAGCATATTTTATGCAAAATTGAAAGCATGTTCTATTATGAATGATGCAGGACACGCGTGCAACATAAGTATATGTGCAAATGCACATTTCTGTGAAAATGCATATTCTATGCAACAGAAGAGAACAAATATGTAATTTGACAAAACGAATAAAATGATATTCAGTGGCAACCTCCGATTTATCCCTCAGAGGCTTTGCAACATACTCAAAAAGGATACACCTCATTCATATTGGCAAGTAGGGCACATTTGCACGCCGAAACGCAGTTTTGAGATCCTTTAGAATCAATCTGCACCCAACAGTGAACCTCACATACACTTCTTAGGGAACAAAGGCACAAAATAGCACCAGAACACAAGTGAGGACCACCGGCCACCTGCTAGCCACCAGTTGGGCTTGCTGGCCACCCGTGCATAGATCGGGGTAGAAAGGTCTTTTCAGCGCGGGTCTTTAAAGCTCCAACTCCATACTGCATTTCCTCACTTCCACACATTCGAAAACACCCTCTCTCTCTCTCTCTAGGTGCTTCCTCTCTCTAGATTTACGTTTTATGCACATTTTTCAACACCCCACGCAAACTTTTTTGTAAAACCCTCTTGATTCTCTACACTTTGAACTGATCAGATTTTGATTTCGTCGCTTTTCTTGAGTTTTCACCACTTTAGGTTTGTTCTCCTCGAGTTTCTCTCGGGTCTTGTAAACTTTCCCAAGTTTTGACTTTTTCTCCAATTTTCTCTCTCCTAGGGTTGACTTTTTCCAAGTTTATCCTATTTTCTCCATTTTTCTTCACTTTTCACCCATTTTCACCCACTTTCCAGATGGCGGATGATATTCCTCATGATGGGGCTCCTTCTGAGGTTTCATCTCCATTATCATGCCATATTAAGTTTGAGGAACCAGTGATTGCTGAGGCCTTTGAGGCGGCAGAGGACATCGCAGCTGATCTTGAGGCAGAGTTTGCTCCAGAGCTCAAACCGGAGCCATTACCATTGAGGGTGCGGCCCTTTGATCCCTTGACTTGTCATCCCCGCACACATATACTATTGCCTAGAGGCATCAGGCATTTCAGTGACTTCGCTCGTGGCGTGCCAAAGGACCTCCTACAGAGGGAGTCGGACTCCCACATTTTCTCCAGTGCTACTGAGGTATGAACTTTATTTTTATGCATTCCTGCATTTCCTTTAACTGCATTTCTTGCACTGCCTTTTATCTGAATGCTCTTTTATCACTACCTGATTCACTCTTTTCCTGCCACAAGGGGACTCCTACTCTTATAGGGGATATGGAGCGACGACGGTGAAAGACTAGTATGATGAGCTCCCCGCCGGGGTCTGCGACATTATTGACGAGGCTGGCTTCAACCTATTCTACTCCAGGCTCTCACGGCACATAGCGAGCCAGACTCTTCTCGAGGCATTAGTGGAGAGGTAGTGGGACACCATTAACTCTTTCTACCTCTCTTTCGCCAGGGAGATGATGATGACTTCCTACGACTTCGCCATGCTCACTGGCTTAGGAGTAGGGGGTGATCTGATCCTCTTCGATACGGATATGGGGGAGTGGGAGGCCCTTTGGATCACCTGTTGGGAGCACGCCTACCTCTATATAGACCGGTGATGGTGAGGCGTCGAGCAGTTCCATAAGAGTGAGCCCGAGACACCAGAGGAGATGGAGTAGTATGCCTGGGGCTTCTTGATATTTCTCCTCGGTGCCACCTTATTTTCAAACAGGTAGAACACCATAGGCTTATATTTGCTGAGCGCCCTGGTGACCTTGCCTCAGGTGCGATTCTATGATTGGGGCGGAGCTGGCCTCGCCACCCTTTACGGCTATATGAGCTCCACTTCCCAGATGAGGAGAGAGCTAGTTGGAGGTTACTGGAGAGCCTAGGAGGTATGTATCACACCTTTCTGACTTTGTACTTTTTGATCAATATTTGTTCACAACTTGTGCTTTCGGCTTTGCACTTTTTGCTTTAATATCTGTTCACAACTTGTGCTTTCTGGTTTAATATCTGTTCATGCATTGTGTTTTCTGCTTTAATATCTATTCATGCATTGTGCTTTCTACTTTGATATCTCTTTATGCATTGTGCTTTCTACTTTGAACTTTCTATATCTGTTCACGCATCGTCTTGCTCTTTCCTTGTAGTTGTGGGTCTATGCCTACTTTCCAGCTCTGGCTCCGGAGCCTATAAAGGAGATTTCCCTCGTGGTACCGTATTCATGACGGTATGACGACCGGTGTTAGCGTCGGAGTCGTGATGACACGACATGCGTCTTTTTCCGTCGATACTTCGACACGGTGGCAACTGACGAGGTAACCCGAAACTCACAGTCATTTTTTTTTTTACTACTGCTCTGATTCATACTTTGACAACTAACAATAACTAACAATCTGTACATTCTCTGTTTGCAGATCACATGGCAGCCTTGGGTGATGATGCCAGCTAATGTGAGGGACCAGTACGCCGGGGCTTGGGCCATATCTCGCTTTCGGATTTTGCTAGAGGGCCTAGTCTACCTGGCTTGGTTTCTGAGTGAGCGGTTTATACGCCAGACCATGGGCTTACCCGATCCGGTTGTTCTGATGCCACCCTCAGCGTCCATGAGGACAGTAGATAGCCTGCCGGTTGATGCGATCATCTAGTTCATGGTGGGCCTAGAAGTTGACTTCTTCAGAGTAGAGGGCGACTACGCGACATTCATTCAGACTTATTTTATGCCTTCTCTGACAGGCATTCGTGCAAGCGAGAGAGTAGGAGCTCCTATGGCGGGTGAGGCAACTTGGGCAACCAAGGCTGATACTAGAGGGGCCCCTCATATTGGGCAGATTACTGGTTGGCTAGAGATTCCCATTGTTCTCACATGTTGGCGGCCGACTGGGACTACCTACCAGATTCCGATCGAGTCGGCAGAGGCAAGACACGGATATATCAAAGCTCAAGGCGCACCTTAGGTATGGACCACACTTTACAATTTGCATCCCAAATTTCCATTTCAGATATGTTTATTCCAGATATTGATCATTCAAATGCACTTACAGGCACCCACGGAGTATACGGAGAGCCTCCTCGAGCTAGTTGCTTCTCTGATTAGCATGGTGCAGAAGAGAGAGACGCTGCTTGGTCTCCACGGTATTCAGGTAGTTTCCTCTATTTCAACATGCATTTCACTACTAACTTTGTTACATACCATACTATCATATTCACATTGATACATTAGCATTTCCATTGTAGTTTTCTCCAAAATTGCACTGATACACTGTATTGGCAAACTGTACTCATACTATATCTGGTTTCTGCCTGACGTTCATTCTGCATACTATGCTTGTATCTAATACACACACTGTAGCTGATATGTTGACAACTATTTTTCCAGATTCCAAGGGTACCAGTGGCACCGGCAGCACCAGCACCAGCACCGGCACCGGCACCGGCAGTATCTCCTCCAGCAGCAGAGAGGAGAGAGAGGCAGGCCCTAGCACGTGGACAAGGTGTGCGCCACGGTCAAGGTACCCGAGGCTGGAGCAGTCCCTTAGAGCCCGTTTTGAGTGATAATGATGCTGAGATTAACGACTCCGAGGAGGCAGCAAGTTGACATTCTGAGTCATCTAAAAGCAAAGATGATGATGATGGCTTGGGGTCCAGGAGCGGAGATGACACCAAGGATGGCTCTGAGGCAGGGAGTGGAGATGCTGAGACCGACTCTAGCTCAGAGTCTGATTCTGACAGTGATGCTGATGGAGACAGTGCCCTTGAGTCCCCTCCGAGAAAGAGGACAGGGAGGGCCTCTCGAGCTTGAGATGACTGGAGCTAATTTTTGTAATTTTTGCTTAGTTTCTTTTTGTTTGGTAGCATTAGCACATGTATAGCTTTAGATAGGTTTTAATTTTGCTTTTGAAACTTGTACTCCTCTTTGTAAAAAAAATATGATCGGAATAAAACCTCGTAGTTTTTATGAAAAGTGTTGTTATTTTTGCATCATAAGCACCATATTTGCACGAAAATGAATATGGAATCGAATTTGAAAATGAAAACTTGCATTGGCATGATGTTCTTAATCGGGGTAATGAGACACCCAACAACCAAATACAAAATACAACTCGATAAGCAAAGCAAAAACAACTCAAACACAAATATACACACTTTCTAAGACCATAAGACTCAAAACAATACCTCAAAACACAAAGATCAAGACAAAAACTAGGTTGCCAACACTGCCCAGCACACAAGTGGACAGCAGGCCAGAAAGGTGGCCAGCCGGCCACTATTAGTGGCCTACCGGCCAGAGATGTAAAGATCACCAGATTACTGACAGCTGGCCTCCACTACAACCTTATCTTCTAATAGAAGCCCTCTTTCGTGATTTCTTCTCCAGAACCTCATTTTAGCTGTTGTTTCTTCTATAAATGGAGATATTCCTTGCCGAGAAGCTTACAGATTGGATAGCCACTTTAGACGACACGGAAAAGGTAAATTTTCGAAGTTTCGGCATAAATGCACTTTTTCCGTTAAGTCATACTCCACTTTACTTTCCGTTCCTCCATGCCGTGGCCCGATGCTGGGACCTAATTACGGATGTATTTCGCTTCGGAATACAAGAAATGTGCTTGACTCTTGAAGAATTTCGGGCATTGATGGAAACCCGGCGAGATGAGGAAATCATACCTCAGCCCCGTTTTGGCCACGCCCAAATTTTTGGACGAATGTGTGGGCTCACTTTCCAAAAAGCCCGATCTTTGGCTCATGGCAAAAAGCTAGACATACCCAGCTTGATTCATCAATTTTCTGACATCAGTGATAGGGGCGACCTCCTCTAGCGAGGTTTTCGACAACATGCCCTCTGTTTATGTATGCTTGCGCATTTCCTTCTTGCCCCTAGTTTTGGCGGAACCAGCATACGATTGATCGAAGTGGCCCAATGTTTGAAAGAATGTAAGAGTTGTATCGGTTTGACGCTGGCCGAGACCTTGATGGGCTTAGATGTTTTTCATCGGTGAGAGACCACTAGATTTGCGGGGAGTCCACTACTTCTTCAGGTATTATTTCCCACCTTTTCTTATATGTGTTTCTCACATCACTCGGCATTCATGCTCTATTTTTCTCTCAAAGCCCTTTCTTTGCTTTTCTCTTAACGTCCATCTCTCTATTCTTTAATCTCTTTTATTTTTTATCCCTTCCCAGGTATGGCTCATGGATAAGCTGAAGGTGGTGGACTCTTGCCCTGAGTACTTAGCTCGAGCTTATTTCTTCCGCCAACAACTAGTGGATTTTCCCAACGAGGGATGATGGTGCAACTGGATGTACAGCAGGTCTGCAGCTGACATAGTTTGGCGCTGCGCCTGGCTTCATCTAACTAAAATGAGTTACAGCATGACTCGGTAGCCTGGCATACAGTTAATTGGCCTCACGCATTGGGTGTTCTACTTTCCCTTCCAATTTAGACGCTAGTTCGGGCATGATTAGACCTGCCTAAAGGAGGGGGTAGAATACCCGACTTCATTCCCAATTTGTGCTTCACACTTGGCTAGGTACCTCGCTTCTTCGAGGATGAGAGAGCTTTTGGCCCCTGCCCTTAGTTTCAGTTATGCCCTTTTTGGCGAGTGCTTGGCTTGGCTCGAGGATGAGGCACAAATCAGGCCCACTTTGGCTTCAGAAACTTCCGCAAGCATGAGCGGAGGACGCAGTAGCACCTGACTAGCCTATACCCATAGTTTATTGCTTTGACCTTTCTTTTCAAGTTTTATGATGTAAAAACAACTTTGATTTGTATTAGAGAGTTGGAGAACTTCATGTTTGAAATCAATGGAATTAAAGTTGTGAGCACTAAAAATTTTCTTTTTTGTCCAAAAATGGTCTAAGTTGTAAAAGGTAAAATTTTAAACAAAATCAACTTTTATTAAAACTTTCCAAAACAATTTTCGAAAGTGATCACCACTTGACACGCACGGAATCAATCCTTAAAATGTACAACCCCGAATCAAAAGATCATAACCGCCCTTTGATTGAATAACATTACTGTTCGGCATCGTAACCAACTCTTCTTCCCAGAATAAAGATCACAACGAAGCTCTCAGATAATGGACAGACAAAGATGACCTGATCAGACACATGGACAAGACAGTTGAGTTGGAGATGATTACGGCCGAACTTCAAAATGAAGTTGCCTACGTATCCTAAAGATAAGAATCGGGCTTTACGTAGTTCGGTTCAGGTTCACTCGAGTATTAACTCTCCCCTTTTGCGCTCTAACTTTTGCCAAAGTTGCCCTTTAGGATTTTCAACCTTGCGAGCTCAGTTTTTCTTTATTTTTAATTTTTCATGCTCTAACTTTTGCCTAGGTCATCCTTTAAGGTTTTCGGCCTAGCGAGCCTCTTAGGGATAGTATTTCTTCAATTTGTCCATATTGATCAGCTGCGAAAATTCCAAGCCATCTAAGTTCATGAGAATAACTGCTCCTCCTGACCAGATAGCTTTGATGATGTAAGGACCAGTCCAATTGGGTCTGAACTTGCCCCTAGGGTCATGGATGGGAGCTCGGTTATCTTTCAGCACCATATCTCCCTCCTTAAGATTCCGGGACTTAACTTTCTTGTTAAAAGCCTTAGCAATTCTGCGCTGGTAGCTCTGAACATGATATAATGCTTTTAGCCTCCTCTCATCAAACAACATTAACTCCTCAAATCTACTTTGTTGCTAGTTCGCCTCCGCTATCTGACAGTCAGCCATAACTTGCAGTGACGGGACTTCTATTTCAATTGGCAAAACGACTTTCATCCCGTAGATAAGAGAATAAGAGGTTGCTCTTGTAGATGTCCAGATTAATGTTCTGTAGCTCCAGAATACGAATGACAATTTATCTGGCTAGTCCTTGTAGGTCTCAACCATCTTTTGCAAGATGTTCTTGATGTTCTTTTTGGCGGCTTCAAAAGCTCCATTGGTTTGTGGCTTGTATGTAGATGACTTATGAAAAGTCACATTGTATTTGTCCAACAAGTCTATCACCTCTTTCTTGAAATGGGAGCCATTATCTGATATGATCTCATTTGGGACTCCGTACCAATAGATGATATTGTTTCTAATAAATTTGGCCACATGCAATGCTTTCAACACTGCATAGGATTGAGCTTCCACCCACTTTGTAAAATAATCAATCGCCACCAAGATATATTCATGCCCATTCGACCCTTTTGGCGTGACTGCACCGATAATGTCGATTTTTCAAACTGAGAAAGGCCATGGCAAAGTCATATTGTACAGTTTTGACGGTGGAATATTCATGCGATTGGCATGAATTTGACATTTGTGGCATCGCCGGACAAAACCAATACAATCCTCCTTCATGGTGGACCAGTAGTAACCTTGCCTAAGATCTTCGGAGCTAGTATCGCACCATTCATATGCACCTCGCATTCTCCGCCGTAGATAGCCTCCATAAGGCGCTTTGATTCCTCTTCTTCCACACACAACTTATGCATTACCAGGTGACCTCTTTTATATACCTTACTTCTACATATGATAAATTAGACGGCTATTCACCATATTCCCCGTTTGTCCTTGGCATTTACCCCGGGTGGATACCTCTTATTTTTCAAGAAGTTCCAAATATCGTAATACTAGGGATTTTTGTCTTGTATTTGAGCTATCGTGGCAATAGTTTCATAAGCCGGCGTGTATTTCTGCTCGATGATAATCGGATGCATCTAGACTCCAAGTGGGATGTCTCCCATAGAAGATAGAGTTGCTAAAGCAGCAACGAACCTGTTGTTCTCTCTCAGTAGATATGTGAAAGTCAGTTTTTCAAACCTAGGAATCAGAATATCCAAGGTCTGATAGTAGACCTTCATATTCTCTTCTTTGACTTTCCAGTCTCCATTTGCTTAAGAAACAACTAAGTTCGAGTCCCCGAAAACATCCAATCTTGTTGCCTCTAGTTCCAGGGCAGTTTCTAAACCAGCAATACACGCTTTATATTCTACTTCATTATTGGACACCTTGAATCGGAGTTTGAAAGCTAAAGGTATATGGGAGTCGTTGGGTGCTATCAGCAACACACCTATCCCATAACCGTACTAATTGAATGCTCCGTCAAAGTACATTGTCCAAGTTTCCTCTTCAACTTGCAGTATGTCTTCATCTTGGAACAAGTATTCCACTGCCTCATCTCCTTCTACTGGATGGTCTGCTAGGAACTCCGCTACAGCTCTTCCATTGACCGACTTGCGGGTGACATATTTGAGATCAAATTCAGGGAGAATGAGCAATCAACAAGTCAACCAACCCGTAAACGCTGGTTTCTCAAAGAGATATTTGATGGGATTTAATCTCAAAACCAGGATTACAAAGTGAGCTAACAAGTAGTGCCTCAACTTCCTTGTAGCCCATACCAAGGCTAGGCAAGCTTTCTCCAATAGAGTATAGCGGGTCTCGTAATCTAGCATTTTCTTGCTCAAGTAGTAGATGGCTTTCTCTATCCTGTCTTTAGATTCTTGAGCGAGCATGCATCCCATGATCGTGTCTGTTACTGACAAGTACAGAATCAAAGACTTCCCCGACTCTGGTGGTGATAGCACAGGCAAATTTTGGAGGTACTGCTTAACTTGTTCAAAGGCAAATTGACAGCAATCATTCCTTTTTTCAGGAGACCAAATAGTGGTTCACAAGTTAAGGTTAATTTGGAAATAAACCTTCTTATGAATTACACTTTACGCAGAAAGTCTCGTACCTCCTTTCAGTCCTCGGTGATGGCATTTCTAGGATGACCTTGATTTTGGAAGGATTTACTTCAATGCCCCTTTGTGATAAAAAAAACTCAACATTTTTCCTGCCATTATGTCGAAGGTGCATTTCTGTGGGTTTAACCTCAATCTGTATTCCCTGATCCATTGAAAGAATTTCTTCAAGGCGGTGTAATGGCCTTCTCGTTCTTTGGACTTGATAATCATGTCATCCACATACACTTCGACCTCTTTGTGGATCTTGTCATGCAGAATGGTGGTCGCAGCCCTCTGATAGGTAGCCCCAGTATTTTTCAAGCCAAACGGTATAACCCGGTAGCAGTAGGTGCCCCACGGCGTAGTGAATGCGGTTTTCTCTTTGTCCTCGGGTGCCATCAGAATCTGGTTGTACCCAAAAAACCAGCCCATGAATGATAGCAATGCATGGCCCGCAGTGAAGTCAACTAACTCATCAATATGCGGTAGAGAAAAGTCATCCCTCGAACTGGCTCTGTTTAAATCCCGGAAGTCTACACACACCCGGAACTTGCCATCCTTCTTTGGCACTGGGACGATGTTAGCCAACCAAGTCAGATACTCAGATACTAACAAGAAACCTGCCTCGCTCTGCTTGGTGACCTCTTCCTTGATTTTTAGTGCCCAATTCGGACGCTCAACTTCTGCTTGACCAGTTAGGCCTCGGGGTCAAGAGGGATCCGATACTATACAATCTCAGGATCAATTCTAGGCATGTCTTCGTAGGACCACACGAAAATATCTTTGAAATCTTTTAACAAAGTGATTAAACGCTCGTGCTCTTCTGAAGACAACGTGGACTCGATCTGGACCAGGCGCGGATCCTTCTCAGTACCCACATTAATGGCAATGATTTCATCAGCACAGGGTTTAGCAAACCTCTCCTCCTGTCGATTAATCAAGTTTTTCAAAGCCAAGAGAATTTCTTCCCCTTCGTTTTCATTAAAATTTTAAAAATCTTGGTCAATACAATAAACCAACGGCATAGAAAAGTACACAGAATCTGTAGAGTTCTCATTCAAAAGGTCTAGATCTTTAGTTACAGACTCAAAAGAAAAGCTGAATGAACACCCAGACAGGACTTTGGTATCCTAGTTACCACCCCCAGAAATACTAGACTCAGACTCAGAAGAACTTGAATCTGATTTCAACCCCACAAACTCAATGGAATCAGATTCTAGCTCATTACCTAATTCAGAACTGGACAGATAGTTTTCTTTCAGTTACCAGATAAAAGATGGTGCCCCTGATGCATCCAAAATGCCGCTGGATGGGTTCACACCTTATTTTTCGCCGATCACGGAGACAGTAAGGTTATCCTTCAAGTTCTTTAGGTCGGCCGCAGGATCTGTCAAAAGACTAGCTAGTGCTACCCTTGCTCCAAGTTCGTTTCCATCTGAGTAACTTTCTATGCTCTGTTCAACTTTGATGTTTGGTTCAGCCCTTTCCTCAGTATCACTGTCCTGCAGCTGTAGATCAAAGAAGATTTCGAACTCGGGGACACGTTGTTTCGAAGAATTCACCTAAGGTTCGGGAAAGCCACAAAAAGGCAAGTCTTCTCTTTCCCGAACAAAGTGACCACTCAGTGTCCCCTGGATTGGCCTGTGGAGGAGCTCATAGTGTTTCCCGGCTTGCTTGGCCTTGGCTCTACCTCTGATTTCTTCTCTCTTTCTGATCTAGTCCTCTTTGGTGGGCACATAGCCTAGTCCAAAGGCATGTGGATTGTGTGGCACATCTGTCAGTGCCGCAACACCTTTTTGGCCACTTCTCCCAAGTCTCACTCTTGGAACACGCTGTAGTTTGCTCATGAAATAAATGGACTGGGCGCTGACGTACATGCCTTTGTCTACGGCCAAAATGGTCTGCATTACCTGGGCTTCAGCTAGAGTGAATCCGGAGAGAAATACATCCTCCTCGCCATGGTTGATCTCCAGTACTGGTGTAGTTACCTTTGGCGGTGGATAAATAGATGAATTTCTAAAAACAATTGCCACTTCTTCTCCATGAGGGTACTTCAACATCTGATGGAGAATGGAGGAGACGGCCTCCATATGATGCAACCAAGGCCTCACTAACAATAAATTGACGGTAACCAGCACATACAAAACATGGAACTCGACCTCCTGCTCAAGTAGGCCCACCTGGACTCGGACTTACACTGTGTCCATCACCTCTCTACTTGTATTATCATATGCCCAAATTACTTGGGCTGTGGGAACAAAGTCCACTGGTTTAAGGCCAATTGCATAGGCGGTGTGAGAAAGGCAAACATTGATGGCTGAACCGATATCTACCAACACCACTGGCACCCATTTCTTCTTACACTCCATAGATATGTACAAAGGTTTGTTGTGGGCCGAGCCCTCCGATGGCAGTTCTTTGTTAGAGAAGGTAAGGGTTGGTTTGGCACCAGTTGGAAAAACAAAACCTACTAGCTGCTCAAGCGTGGTGTCAATGGACAATTTAGCCTTGTCCATTGCCAACAACAGTACTTGTCGGTGTACTCGAGAGGCCATGAGAAGACCCCAGATGGAGATTTCAGCTTGGATTTTCTTAAGTTGTTTCAACACTACCTCTTCTTCTAGCTGTTTCTCTTTCTGTTTCTCGGCTTCTCTGTCTTTTCCAGACGCTTCTACTTGATCCAGGTGCGGCGGCTTAAAATACCACCCGCTTCTTGTCAAATGGTCAATTTCTTCCGTATACCACGTGTTGTCCAGAAGGCACTCACCCAAGTCTTCATCGGTGTGCGCCAGATGCAGATCATCATCGGCCCACCATTCAACCTCAGCGGCTGACAAACAGTTGTCCAGCTCTGCTTGTATCACTTTCACATCATAAGTGTCCCCCACAAGGTGTTGGGCCATTACAGCTTCCTGGTTGTCTTCAATCTTTTCTAGTTCAAACTGCCTTAGTGCAGCTTCTGTTCTGTATCTGCAGTGCTCATAGCGCCCACATCCTAGGCTGGTTTTCCACACCAGCACTCTTCGACAGCTTTTTTTTCTCATCGGCCCTTCCGACCACTACAACGATCTCTGCTTCCTTTCCTTATGGTTTCATTCCAGCTTATTCCTTCTTATCCTGATCATCACTCAACCATCCAAAGTTGTTAGTTGTTCCATTCAGGTCGAACCACCCAATTTGTACATCTCCCTGATCCTACTTGTCAAAGAACTGCAAATTGTCCAAATCCTCCTCAAGTTCTGCTAGATCATCCAACCCTTGGCTAGGGTTATTTTCCCTGACCACATTGACGTCTATCAAGGCTAGCAGCACCAATTCAGGCTTGGTTTGACCAGTCAGCACAATGTAGCAGCTTGGGTCATACACCCTATCAGTTAAGTCCTCAGAACACTCTGGCAATGGACTAGTACCTTCCTCCAAGGTCGACTCCCCTTCCACTGTAAGCATCACCACATGTTTGGGTTGAGGGTTGGACGAATCCATCATGTACAAATCTGCGCCTTATGGAATGAACAACGTTGGTTTTGGTAGGTGAAAGAGGGTAATATATACGTTAGGGTCGTAAGGGGTGGCCAGTGAATGGATCAAGTTGAGATTTCGAGGTGGGAGAACTTGATTATGGGATGGGAGTGGATTTGTAGTCATGTTGGGTTTTTGCGGTGGAGCGATCATCTTGTTGTCAATGAGATCCTGAATCTCATGACGTAATTGAAAGCATTGGTCGGTATCATGACCATGTTGTTGGTGAAACGCGCAATATTTTATAGGGTTGTGTTTGGATGGATGATGATCAAGCATTGGGCGGGGTTCTAATGGTTTGAGGTGCCCTTTTTTGACTAGTACCTTCATAGCTTGAGATAAGGTCATGTACAGCTAGTTGAAAGTCCTCTAGGATCGGCCAGGGTTGGACGATGTTTGTGAGCTTGTATTGGCAAAGGGGTCGGCAGTCTTGGTTGTGGTAACAACGCTTATATCTAACGGCCTTGCAGCTGTGCTACCATTGGTAGCATTGGAACTGCATACAAATGGCCTTTTTGCTGACTCATTCTCATCTATAATCAGCCTCTACTTTATGGCGTCTTCGATTTGCACCCCCATCTCATGGAGTTCTGTAAATGTAAATAGAGGTAGGATGATCATCTTTTGTAGCAACTTGTCGTGCAAATTCTGGGCAACCATCATAATCTGATCCTTCTCAGAAGGCCTTGTAGTTATCATCGAGGCTTTAGCTCTCCACCTTATAACAAATTCAGAGAAGCCCTCATTCAGCTCTTGGCGTATTGCTTCAAGATCACGAGTTGTGACCTCGATTTAAGTATTATACGAATACTGCGCAATGAAGGCCTTAGCTATCTCCTCCCAATTCTGTTTGACAGAGTCTTTCAATTTGGCATACCATATGGCTGCTATACCTGACATGGTCCGGCCAAAGATAGACAACTTCTGTAGTCTAGTCAGGCCCATCGGCCACAAGATATCCAAAAATAGCCGAAGATGAACCATTAGATCTCCAGAGCCGTTGAATCAATCGATGTGCGGCATTTTGAACCGATTTGGCAGTGTCACTGCAGAATCTGCAGAATCGGTATACTCGTCCTCTATTTTTGGGATGGAGTTAACCCCTTATGCTCTCTTGAATAACTTCTCCAGCTTATTGACCTTAGTACAGTTAGGTTAACCTCAAACTCAAACAGAGCCTCAGTCTAATAAACAGGTGCTTTGGAGGCTTGTGATGGATTGACTCTACTGGATTGCCCTGATTTTCTTGGACATTGGCAGTATGAGCAGTGGCTCTGGGTGCTGGGATACCCATGGGAGGTGCATGGGATGCAGAGGTCGCAGTCGACTGCGATTGCTGTTGTTGTAGCCTGTTTATAACCTCGGCCTGACGGGCCGCATCTTGCTGTAGGGTTTCAACTGTTTGTTGCAGATGATGTATCAATTCTTCCATACTGACTGGGAGGTACTGTGTCATCGGAATAGACAAGTGCTCTTATGCTGGGCTAGAAGTAGAAGATTGTCACTGAACCTGACTGGACACAGGTGAATTGATCGGTGACAGCTGTAAAAACTGAATCGGTGAACTATGCCTGATTCTCCTCCGTTTTGTAACCGGTGGGAGTGAAGTAAACACAGGCTGTCCCCGAACAAGATCCCTGGCTTTACAAAGCCTTCTGACTCGGGTGCATAGTACTTGAGAGATATCCGAACTTTCTGAAGCTATGGTGGTAAACTCCATAGCAAAAAGAAATAAAGCAAAAGAAAACGGTAATCAGAAACCGCACAGCACCTCAGCTAAGACGCTATCAACACAGACATGATCAAAGTTGTAGGACGACACTCCACACTGAATTCCACCCCCAAAACAGATACCAAACTTGTAAACTTGTAACTGCTATAAACATTCCTGTACAATTTCAATGTAAAGCACATACCAATTAAGTGAAAGCCAAAACAACCCTATGGGTTACCCTGTACTTGTTTCGTTAGGAACTAGGGTTCACTATTCAAACAAAGTGGTTTTTACGCAATCCTGCATTTCGGGTGAGCATCCTGTCCTAGTTTGGAATAGTCTCTATGGCTTTTCGATATGCAACTAAGCCGAATGGTAAAAAAGAGTACCTCAACAAGACTACCTAATATACCTCTCACACCTAATACTGAGAAGTGAAAGAAGGATCAAACGGTACAACGGTAGTCCAGATCTATGGATTGTGTTCCTATCATGGCAAAGCCCACGACCGGTCAGCCTTTTGGCAAGTTTTTAGGCAAGCCTCCGACAAACCGTCTAGGAATAGCAGATGACAAACACAGTGACTTAAGCACACCAATGCAAAGAAACATATAAGTGTAGATAAAATTTCACATCATGAAGTTTAAGTCAAGTTCTCTAAATTTCCCCAGCGAAGTCGCCAGAAACTGTAGCTCGACTTTTCGTGCTCCTTTCGGAAGACAAATAAGCCATACAATTCGGACTCCCATGGTTCTGAATCTAATCTCACAAGTGCAATGTGAAATAGAAAAACACCAAAGAGTTCAAATCTAGCAAATCTTTTGAAAAATCGATTTTGAATCAAATTACCAAAAATAGACTGCTTTGCCAGATACAAAGTCACCACCTAAATATTTTTTTGAGAAATTTAGGAAACCCGAGACTCGTGCCAAAGGCCACGTGTCCGTCATCACCAAGATTGTTTCGGCTTGGGAACTTAGGTACAAGAGGGGAAGGTCATGAATTGAGCACCCCCGCTCGCCCGATCAAAAATCGGCCTCTACTAATCATGATGTGAATCTTATTTACATTATATGCTCTTGTTCCGATTATTAGGCTAACATTACTATGTGATGCGCACACACACAAGTATAGACGAATTTGCAAAAAATGGAACACTTGATTTCATGTTTGCTTTTTAAAAGAGTTTGCGAATGTGCCACTTGAAAAAGTGGGCTCAAATGTACATGAATCAAACTATAGCAATTCAAGCAATTAGCCTTCATCCACAGGCATTCAAGCAATTTATCAGATAACCACTTAGCCTCATGGGAAGCATGCTAGACGTGGCAACAATCACATTCGTGCAATATGCTAAAGCACAAAAGAGCTCACCTAGTACTCCAAGCCAAAAAGATGAAAGAGTTAGGAAAAATGCGTGATCCTAACTATGCAATATGACTAATGCAACGCATGCGATATGTAATCTAAATAGGCTTGGCTACTTAACATAACATGTGAATCAATTTGATAGCATGCGGTCTAAGCACGTTTTCAAAGAAGCATTAAACTAACAGTGCAAGTTAGAATGATGAACTGAGCCTTGATGCATGCAAGACAAGTGGATGCAAGGCATAAGAGATGCTAAACAAAACATGATGCCCTAAACTAACCAACATAAGCTAGTAAATAAAAGGGAGAAAGACGTGGGGTTGGAAGACATACACATTATCACAAGTTTGCGCCCTTACGCAGCATGGTCCGAATAAACAAACTAGCTAAGCTAATTGCTACGAATTAACTAACTATTACAAAACGAATTTAAACTATGCTAGCTTAATTATTACAACAACAAATTAAATAACTAGTCTAGAAATAATTACAAGACAAAATTAACTAGCTACAACTAATTAATTACAACAAATAACTAAGCTAAGTAATTAGATTAAATAGCCTCAAGAAGCGAGGAGTGCTCATGCATGTGCGTAGATTTCCACTTGAAAAAGCCACTGTTCTGCTGCTAGGAAGCTTGTGTTATATAGTTAGAACACTTGCACTGTTTTTCACCTCGAAACCAACCCTATTCTGTTTCAAAAGGGGACTGCTCAATTTGACAAAAGTGGTCGGCAGGCCAGAAGTGGTGGCTTGCTGGCCACAAATGATGGCTTACCAACCACAAAATCCTGGTTCCTCCTGCTGCAATAGAGAGCAAACAGAGCACAACCAAGGTATTTTCAAAGGTTGTTTACACAACTTACCCCTCCTTATCATGAAACAGCTCAAAGGAATAGTAAATTTGATTCACAAACCATCAATCGATGCAATTTCATTGCATGATGACCTATGAACCAAAGTGTACAATTTCAATAAATGAACAAAAAAAGACTCCCAAAGCTCCTCCCTATCATGAATTGATCAAAGGAAGTGGTTGACATTGACTCTTGAACCATTTACATCACTAACAAGTATGAAACGATTCAAGATTCAAGGGTTAAATTAACGTCCTATTAAACCCTAAACAAGTTATTATCTTGCATCATTTTTAGTCCTCATTTTATTATTTCATTTTAATTACCAATCATTCCTTACTAAATTAAGTCCAAAGGTGAGCTTTAAGTCCTCTAATGGAAAGAAGCATCAAACCAAGAGTTGTTTTAGGCATGACAAAAGTGTCATGCCGTTGGTAATGAACCCCTAAAGGGATTAAACCATTAAGCACAAGACTTCAATCTCATGCTTTAAACAAGCAACTAATTTGAACTAACTTTCAAAGCAAAGCAAAAGCCAAGAAAGGAGGGAGGTTGCAGAAGTGATTAGGGGTGAAAGAAAGTATGGAAAGCCATAAACAAATGCTATCAACTCAAATAGGTTGGTGGCTAAAGCCTAAACCACCAACCTAGGAGGACTATTACACTACAAGCATGCAATACAAGGCTTAAATGCATTGAACAACCAAAAATAGTACTAAAACAATGCTAAATCAGTGCTAAAACATGCTGGAATTAAGTCAAAAATAGCTAGAACAATAAGCTAAAACATAGAGCTATGTAAACTAGTAAACAAAGCATAAGGAGGGGAGGCTATCCCCTCCATTTTTGGATCTCAAAACATGTTTTTAGCTATTGAAAAAGCTTTGAAAATCAGTATTTAAAAGCTCAAAAAAAGGTGAGAACAAGGTGGAAAACACAAGGGTAAATGCCTTGGAAGCTAGGTAGAAGGAATGGTGAGCCACCCCTCCACCCTTATTGGCCTTAAACCACAAGTTTCAGCCCAAAATTTCCGAGTTTAGACAGTCCAAAAATAGTAGGCAAGATAGCAATAAAAGCAAAACAATAAACCAAGACTTATACCTCTTGAAGAAGAGAACACTTTCCAAGTGTTAAACCAACACTCACACACTCTCAAGAGCTCAAAGTAGTCTCAAAAGTACCTCAACTCAAAGATCACAAGGTTTGGTTTAGAGTGTATAGGCAAAGGCTCAAGAAATTTGCAAGAGAGAGAGACAGAGAGAATTGTAGAGAGAGAAAATATTTTGCTCCGAAATTTTCCAACCTTCAAGATGGAAGGGGAGGTCTCCTTTATATAGACAAACATCAAACTCTCTCAGAATTATCAATACATACACGTATAAGCAAGTGCATGTATCTGTGACAACAGCTAGCACAGCTGGCAAAAATATCTACCAAAACACACTTGTGGCTGACAGGCCACTAATTCTTGCCGGCAAGCCACACAAGTGGCCTACAGCCAAGATCAGTGGCTGGCAGCCAACAGTGATAGCCGGTAGATCCCAAGGTTTTTCATGCTTGAAGAATTATGGTTGTTGTCCAAAACAAGGCAAGAGGTGTATAGGGTTTGAAGGCTCAAAACTGTGGCATTCTGCTGAGGACTTCGAGCACCTGACAAGCATACACACATTCATCATTAGGTGTACAAGTGGTGACGTCTAAGTTGTAAGGGCGATAAAAAATGGAGTGTCTATAATGACATACACACCAAATCTAAATCTTACAAGATAACGATTCAGATCAATGAACTAGTAATCTATAATAAGCCCAAGAACCCAAAAAACACCATATGGTCCACACACCGAAGAGAATCGCTTCCTATATGAAAATATAGGGTTCAACTTTTCTTAAGTTTCAATCTAAACTTGATTGTTATGTTGGAGCTTGCAGGGCCCAACATGAGTTTCGTTTTAATGATTTGAAATGTTCATTTTGTAAAACCTTTCATGTATATTGTCCATAAAAAAATTTATTCCTTAAGTAGTGAATTTTTCATTTTGGCACTTAAGAAATTATTTTTTCTCAATTTGATCCCTAAAATGTATGTGTTCCTAATTTAGCCCAATAACAAACAACCATCCAAAATTTGACCAAAAATATCATGTGGGGTACCATGGCAATCTGTCTACTTGACATTTTACTCTTTACTTGACCTAAATCCGTGGATAGCCCATGAAAATTGTGTAAGTTTTTGGAAAAATTTCAATTCAGGATAGGTTTTTAAAAAAATTATTGATAAATGGTAAACTATATATATATTAATAATTTAATTTATAAATTTTTTCATGAATTTGTAATAATTTTTTGATAATTTCACTATTTGATAATTTTCTCTAATTTTTTCCCCACATCGTGGAAGGGAGAGAGAAAAGAGAATGAAAGTAAACGAATAGAGAGAAAATGAATTGAGTGTCATTTATATTTTTACTTTTCTTTTTCAGATTTTAATTGAATAATATTACATTTTCAAAAGTTAATAAAAAATTGCATACATACCCTATCGGAAAACCTCTAAATAATACTATCTAAGATTACTTTAATGAATGATGAGCTTATTTTATATGATTTCATAATGTTTTTGACGGTAATAATTAAAACCTGCCGAGAAGCATATTATAAAATGTTGGAATGCTACGTGCCAAAGTCACTTCACAAAATGTTGAATAGATTTTAGTTTTCACCCACTGAGATAATAAAATGGACACTTGCTACCAAACTAGTTAAAAATAGGTAGAGGGATTAAAAAACAAGCATGATTTTTTTTTTTCAACAGGTTAAAAAACAAGCATGATGATCATGCTATATTGCTATCAACTAAACTTTTCACTCACTTTATTCCTAATTTGAGCATAGGTAATACCCCACATGCCAAAATGGAAATTTGAGATTATTTGTAAGCACGCAAAAGTTATAAACACAATAAATTGTATAAAATAAAATGTATGATTCATATTCAAATTGAATGGAGTGTGAGTCATACTAAAAATAAAATTAAATAGTATATTTCATTTTATGTATAGTTTTTTTTGTTCGTAACTTTTTAACTTTTTAACTTGAAACCAGTGTCAAATTATGAGTCTTGTGTCATTTTAGTTCTCAATGTTTCGATTTAGTTTTCAATATATAAAAAAATGTTTCAATTTAATCTTTATAATCAAAACATTTTTATATATTGATTTAAATTGACCCAATTTAAACATTTGAGAGTAAAATGACACAATGCTCCTACTTTGAGAATCAAAAATGTAATTAACCTTATTTTATTTTTTTTATGTAAACTTTTTGGAAAAATTACACTCACCACCTTTCAAGTTAAAAATATATATATATAATTAGTCTCACACTTATAACATAATTACACTAGTCACCCTTGATGTTTTGATTCAAATAACAATTAGATTGTTTTTCATTCGTAATTTGTTAGTCGTGTGATGAAAAAATAATATTCGATATCTCTTTTTAACTAAGATGTATATCTTTGTTTCTTTCAATATTTATCCATCATTTACATTAGTTTCAATCATTTTAGTCTCACCGAAAAGATAAATCAGTGTAATTGTGTTAAAAGTGTGAGACTTATGTTGGACTTCTTTTTTTTTTCTCCTCAAATTTCAAATGAAGTGGGTATAATTTACCCAAACTTTTTATGCATATGACAAACAATGTGGGTGTTTGAGAAGTGGCTATTTTTGAGGCTTTTTGACTTTTTGGCTAATTTAGTTGGCTATTTTAATTTTTGTGTTTGGAAAGATGAGATGAATTTTTATTTAAGTTGTTGTATTGAAAAATGTGTTTAAAAGGATGGTAAAATGTAAATTGACCAAACTGCTCATACAAAAATTTATAAAATACACAAGGTAGATTTCCACGTGGCAGTGAGGACACTGCCACCGTCTGTCATGTGTTGACTTGGGTTGAAAATTTTGTTTGTAATAAATTAATTAAGTTGATGTTAGTTTGACAAAATCAACGAACATATTTATAATAAAATTTGTATATTAATTAGTAAATCAACAAATATTAAGTAATATACCAACAAATCTCATTATAGAAATTATAAATGCCCAAAACTTGTTACTTCTTCTGTACCAAAATATTAATTTTTTATTCAATTTTTTATTGTCCTCAAATATTAGTCTCTTTTTAAAAATTAATAAAAAAATAATATGAATTTTCTATCTTACCCTTGTTTCAAATTCATTACTAATACAAAAAATATGATTATGACAATTGATATTTTTTAAAAAGAAAAAGAAAAAGAAAAAGAAAAAGAAAGGAGAAATGGTGAATTTGAGATAATTTAGTTAATTTAGTTATAATTGTCAAATAAAACTTTACAGAAAAAGACAAATGTGGCTACCAAATTTGACCTTCACTTGTACAAACTACAAATTAAAAACAGTGGGTTGAAAACTAGCAAGAGCAAGTTGGAAAACGAAGAAGAAGCACATAAATCGGGTTAGTATGCCCTATTGGTCGTAGGTCTTCGACGATCGGCGAGCAAGACAGTCGACTGGTGGGTCTTTACGCAATAGTTCCGCCGGAGTGAGAACCGCCAGAGAGAGGTACCTCACTCTTCTCTCAAACCCTCCGTTCACACCCAAAGTACAGATGATAAAGATGAGAGAGATGAAAATCCCGAAATCAGTTTAGGCTTTTTGGTTTTTGGATATGAGCAAGAAAGGGTAAAAATATTTTTTTTACCCGGTTAATGACATCTAGCTGGACTCTGCCTCTCTATCCAAGCTACGTGGCTTTTTTTTTTTTTATTTGAAACTAAAATAGCCAGCCCAACCCGTTGTCAAACACCGCCAATAATATAATAACAATACTAATTTATGAACTCACTTACATGGGAATGTGAGTGAGTATGTAAATTAGTGTTAAGAGGAGGGGGGGGGGGAGAATTACATTATCATTTCTCATGGGGAGGGAGGGAAATTACGTTATCATTTCTCATCTGCAAACCCCACACAAAATCAATCAAAACAACTCGTAATAATCTACCGGACAGAATCTCCCAAACCTCTAACTGTGAAAACAAGACAAACAACATAAATTACAATTTCATCTCCCTAACCCATATCAATACAAAGAAAAAAGAGGGAAAAAAAAAGGCATTAATCTCATACTCATTGATGTCCAGTTTTGAGTTCTATAATTTCGCCTAAAATCAATTGGTGGTAGGGAGAGTTTTATTTGTCTTCACATTCGGCATAACATGTTTTTAGAGCGGTTTAAACATATTACTAATAACAGAGAGTTATGAAAAGGCATGAAAGAGCTTTGGTTGTACCATTGGCATTTTCCGAAGTCATAAAAAACCCACCAATTAGTGAACCTGGATTGTCAACTCTACTACGAACCCAAAATAGTAGGGTAGAATATTTATTATCTAAGTGGTTTATAGGCCTATGTTGCAATATTTATGGGATTTTTTTGGTTTAGGTGTAACTTGAGTTGGCCCAATGTAAGTATAGACAAGTCTTACAAAACTTTTAATATTTAATAATATAATTTTAAATTTGATTGAACTGAAATTTATTAACTCGAATTCACTTTGATCATGGTTTGGGTACGCTATCACAACCTAAACAAATTGAATTCTGTTGCCATAATATGAACAAACTTATATATGTATAAATAAAATATACATATAAAAAGGACTAATTTCTGTTTTTTTTAATCTTTAATGATTTTTTTTTTTTTTTCTAAATATGTGTCAAAAATTTATTTTTTAGATCCATCTAGTATAGAAAAATTTTAAAAGTATTTTTTTAAAAAAACATTTTCAAAAATTCTCCAAAAAAAAAAAAAAGTACTTTAGTGGATCTTTTATCCAAAATTTTTAAATTTTTTTTTTTTTTAATCTATCCAACTATATGGAATTAAATGAAAATTCACAAAAATAAACAAAAAGAGCCTAAAAATGTGAATGCCAAATACTCTAACAAGGAATATTAATTTTTATGTTTTATTTGGTTCATTGAAATGAGATGAAATGGTAATTTTTTTTATGTTTTTCTATGGATTGACCATTACTTTAAAATTATAGAAAATGATTACATTTATAATAAATTTATCTTTATATTTTTAATCTAATCAAATATAATAATAAATATTTTAATAGAATGATCATTCCATTTCACTTCATTTAGTGAACCAAACATTGCCTTCATTCAGTGAACCAACACTATCTCATTCTAGCTAAAACTTCTTGGGGAAATTATCTATCAGTTGAACTATCAAAAAACTATTGCAGAATTATGTAAAAGCTTATGAATTTAATTATTAATGTGTATAAAGTTGGCAAAATCTTTGATAAATCCATATTCTTACCCATATAAGTCATTAAGAAAGATAATTCTATTGGGGACACAAGGATATTTGTTAGTGAAAAGTCCATAGGCTAAGGGTTTAAGAAATTTAGTTTCATAAATACCATCTATCTGTACAAATTTTATCTATCTATTCAATTTTGTAACATATTTGTTCAATTTTTTAACCTATTTATTCAAATTATTTTCACCTATCTGTCCAAATTACTCTGTCTGTTCAAATTATTTTTTAACCTTCAATTTTTAACATACTTTAATCTGTCTGTCAAAATTATTTTAATATTTTTAATCTATCTGTTGAAATTATTTTAATATTTTTAATCTATTTGTTGAAATTCTTTTAATATATATTTTCTACTTTTTTTTTCTTATTTGTCCAAATTGAATCTATCTGTCCTAGCATTTTTGGTTATTTGTCATAGTATTTTTTGCTTATTTATCCAAATTGAATTTATACAGATAGATGTGTTGAAAGTGGAAGAGAGGTGTATACCTGTTGTAATGGTATATAAAGAGAGGAATGAAATGAACAAACACTTATTTTATTCAATCACAAACAAATTATACAAAACAGAGCATATTCTCTGTAAACTCTCATATTCTCTACTCTCTTAGAATTTTCTTTATCTGGAGATGTTATGTTTCTCCATAGAGATTACATTTTTCTCTCACTCTATCTAAAACAATCATACAACTTATCTATTTATAAACTCTCAATCCGTGTACAAATTGTGTGTGCTACATTATTCTTTTCCTTCTTAAGCTTCATCAATGAAGCTTCATTTTCCTTCTAACTGCTTTCATTTTCTTCTTCATTTTGAACTTCTCTTCTTGACTCTAGAATTCTCTGACAGCTTCTTTTCTTCTCTGGAATTCACTATCTACAAACTCAATTTGTTGGATTGTCTACATGATACGTCATATCTGTTCATGGAGTTCATCATGACCTCATGTCTGGTCTTTATAGTCAATCCTCTATTGACTTCTATCTCTCTTGGAACAACCTCCTATTGTTTGGTATTGTTAACCACCTGTTAACGTATGTCTCTTTGAACAACCACTTGTTGTTTGGTGCTTGTGAAATAATCACAAGTTGTTCTTTGTTGTGTGGAACAATTAACTATTGTCTTTTGTTGTTGAAAACAACCATCTATTGTTTATCTCGTCTACGATATTTGGGACGTCTTCTATCACATTATCTGTGATATTTTCTTTATTGTATTCTTCGACGCCTGCTTCAAAGAATATTTTTTTGCTTCATTTCTTCAAATAAAATATGCAAATTGTTTGTATGTAATTTGCGTTGTGATTGGACTCCAAATGGCTTAGCTTTGGCCAAAATATGTTGGACGATCCAAATAAATGGTTGCACCTCAACCATGTCACATTGGATAATTTCTTTATTGGTTTTCTAGTTCATCTTCTTCGACGAAACAATTGACTTTCTAGGCAAACTTTGACTAGCCCGTATGGCTTCGTTTGAGCTCCGTTTGAACTTCTTTATACCATCGGAATCCTCTCGATGAGTGAATTTGGTATATTTAAAACTAAATTTTGACAACTTCGAAAAATTTCAGTTTCCAAATGTCGCAATTATCGACAAACTTCGGTTACTTCTTGGCTCTTTTGGTTAATGGTTCTGAACTCCTCTAGTCGACACGAATACCTCTGGTATATTCAGAAATTGATTTCGACACCTTGAAACCTGAGCAAATTTAAAAACTCTTTGTTTCTTTGAAATTTTGGCCCAAACTGCCTCTTCTAGCTCTGATACCACTGTTCGAAAGTGGAAGAGAGGTGCATACCTGTTGTGATGGTATACAAAGAGAGGAATAAATTGAACAAACACTCGTTTTGTTCAATCACAAACAAATTATACAAAACATAACGAACTCTCTATAAACTCACATACTCTCCACTCTCTTAGAATTCTCCTTATCTGGAGATGTTATGTTTCTTCTTGGAGATTACATTTTTCTCCCACTTTATCTATCTCACAATCAATACAACATATAGAGAAATCTCTCTCGTGATTTCTCTCTCACATGGAAGAACTCACACTTCCTCTCATTTCCACATATGGTGAGAATCTCACACCTTCTCACACATCCTACAATTCTAATACAACATCTATTCATAGACTTTGGCTCAAGTATGAATATGAGCTGGATACAGTCAATCAAACACGTTTTTCTTCTTTATTTCATTGATAAGCTTTGACCATGGCAACCTCCGTGAAGCTTCCTCTCATAGAACTCATCTTGTCTTCAACTTCTTTAATCTTTTGGTAACTTCTTCAGCCTTCTTTAATCTTCATCTCCAAACTCAAGTTGAGTTTTTCTTCCAACAAGATGATAATAATCAGTATTCCATGTGACTCTTAGAGTGTGAAAAAAAAAAACTCAAAAAGAAGAACACACATAGAGTCAAAATTCACATACATTTAGAGATTGAAAGTGAGCAAGCTAGAGAGAGACAAAACCTACCAAACCCAACCAAGACCCCAGACAACTTCGCATACCTCGGCTTCATGAACCAAATTGGTGGCTTGATCAGAATCGTCACAATCAAATTCAACACTTTCATGGATGTACAATTCATGGACATTAATAGAAACCATGTGGGTTTGGATCTAAACTCGATGTTTTCAACCCAAATAGCTAATTTAGACTCCATTGATGTCGATCTCAAGAAAGGCGACCTGGTTAACTCATGGATTGACTACTCTGGGTCCACTTGGATCTTCAACATATCTGTCTCTTTCTCCAATCTCAATCCTAAGCAAGACCCACCAAACCCAACCACTACTCTTCTCTTCTTGTGGGGTTCTCGGAAGCCACGAGAATTGAAGTAGCCATGCTTTCACAAAAAGAGAGAGAGAGAGAGAGAGAGAGAGAGAGAGAGAGAGAGAGAGATTTTAGAGAGAGAAAAAATAGGTTTGATTATGAAGAGAGAGAAAGAGAGAGAGGAGTGTGTTTATGCCACACTTATCCGTGTCTTGTAGGTATACTAATAAACATGCCAATTTCAATAGATAAACACGCCAAATTCAACGATATGGGACTGTCCTTATAGATCCAAACAAAAGGCTCGTGGATCTATATTCTTAAAAGTCTATAAAATGTACAAATGGCCTGAGCACCCTATAAAGCTTATCACTTATCTATAATTTTTTTAAAAAAATTTATGCTGACTTGAAATTCTCCCAAATTTCTATGAATCCAACAACTCTTCTTCTCTATCGTCTCTTAAGAACCTACTTTTCCAAAACCTCTACCCACAAGCTATCAAATCTTCAACATCTCTTCACAACCCACTTCTCACTGGTACACTCTGTGCCTTCTTCTTGAAATCAGGCTTCATTCTCGACCCATTCCTCTTTACCTCTCTCATCACCTACTTCACCCTCTCTACTGACTTTTCACGTGCTGCCCAACTCCTCCGTGACACCCCCAACTCAACACTATCATCAAATCTATCAGATCTAATAGTTTCAAGAATCACTTAAATCGTAAATGTGAATCCAATTATGAATCATGCTAGATTCACCCATAGAAAATGGGGGGGGGGAAAAAAAGACAGAAAAAAAAGGAGAAATATTGAGATACAGTATTCCAATCATTCAGATATTTTACCAGGTTTTGGAGATGAATAAGTCTATGGACCTAGATTATGGACCCCGAATTTACCAAGAATAGGATTGTGTGGTTGAGATTGAATTTGTGTAGTGTGAGACCTATGTGTAAAATAAATCTAAATCAAAAGATGATAATTTTGAATAATTTTTGGGAGTTAAGTCTAAGTTTGCAGGATTATTGTTTAGAGATATGCTATCCATTTTCTTTTTACAAGCTTTCTTCCTTTGTTCCTTGCTGACTTCGGTGGCTTCATCACCAAACAAATTACTAGTTGTTCTATTTCAACATCAACTTTGTTTTACAGACTCATAAATGTAATTTTCTCTTATTTCCTGATTTATTTATGGGGGCAACATCAGTTCAATGACTAAGAATTATTATTTACTGAAATTGTGAAGATAATGCATCCTGTATATGACCCAACAAGTTTTTGTTGGCAAAAAATTGTCAAATTTACTTTGAAAACATGACACTGGGTTTTATCCTGATGAAATTTGTTGTGCGGTATTGAGAATACATTTTCTTATGGGAATTAACATTTTTTTTATCTTTGACTTCAATTAGGAATTATGATAGCTTACCACAGGCCTGGTTGAAAGTTCCTTAAAGCAAAATGGTAGAAAAGAAGTTTCTGAAGTGGCCAGTCATAATCACATACCATGGAAATTACGCAACTCAAAATGGCTATGCTATTTTTGTTATGTTTTTCCAAATCGATCCATTCAAAATTTCAAACAAATATTACAAGGGAAAAAAAAGAAGAGATAGAAATTGCAATGTAACTATCAAAAAGTTCTCTTGATACTGACTAATGGTCTTTGATGTGTTTAGTCTCCCTGAGATAGCTTTTCCCACTGAAGTGTTGGGCCATGTGAGGAGGCTCTTGAGAGCACAGAAACAATAGAACAGAAAGCATAGGCTGCCATCCTTGACTTTATCTGTGATATTGTAGCTCGGCTTTTCGCGCCTCCTTTCGGAAGAATGAAATAGCCCTTACAATTCGGACTCTACTTGTGTTGGTTCTGAATCTGATTTCACAAGTGCAATGTGAAACGGTGGAAACACAAAAAGAGTCCAAATCCGACAATTGTTTTTGAAAAATCGATGTTTGAATCAAATGCCAAAAATGGACTGCTTTGCCAGATTTCAGAGTCGCCACCTAAATATTTATGGGAAATTTAGGAAACCCGTGACTCGTGCCAAAGGCCATTAGTCCGTCGTTACCAAAGTGTCTTGGTTTGGGAACTTAGGTATGAGAGGGGAAGGTCAATAATGAGCACCCCACTCACCCGATCAAAGATCGGCCTCTACTAATTATGATGTGATTCTTATGTACAATATATGTGCTTATTCTGATTATTTAATAAATCCTAAAATTTATTATGTGAAGCATACAAGGTATAGACTAGTTTGCTCAAATTGAAACAATTCAATTTCATATTTGTTTCTCGAAAATGGTTTGAATTTGCCACCCTTAGGTGGGCTTAGGTTTGTGAATCTTAAAACGTACATTCATTGAATCATTCCAATTTAAGCAACAAGCCATCATCCACAGCCATTCAAACAGTTTATCATTTAAGCAATTAGCCTCATGGTAGGATGCTAAACATAATAAGAAAATTATGTACAAGTGGGATGCTAAAGCATAACAACTCACATATTTACCGACGTCCCGCGAACAAGCTACAAAACAAAGTTAGAAAATATGCATGATTCCTAACTGTACAATGTGACAATGCAACACATGTGACATGCAATTTACTAGGCTCGGCTACTAATATGGCATATGAGATGAATTGATCGCATGGGTCTAAGCATGTATTCAAGGAAGTATTGAAACGACAATGCGAATTGGATGATGAACCGAGCCTTGGTGCATGCAATACAAGTGGATGCAAATATGAGTATGCTAAATTAAACATGATACCTCTAAACTAACCATCATAAGCTGATAAATAAAATGGAGAAAGATGTTGGGTTGGAAGACACGCACACACACACGCACACACTTATTACAAGTTTGTTTGCCCTCGCGCAGGAGGGTCCGAATGAATTAATGCGCCCTCACGCAGGAGGGTCTGAATGAACTAGCTAGCTAACTAAATTACTTAACTAATTATTACAAAATTTGAATAAATAGTTATCTAAGCTAATTAATTATTACAACAGGTAAATAATTAATTATGCTAAGCTAGTGAATTAAGTAATTATGATAATGAACTAATTTAAATGACTAGTTTAAGCTGAATAAGTACAATACAAAGCTAATTAGCTAAATATATTAATTAATTAATTACAGAGTAACTAATTTAAACTAGGTAACTAATTAATTACAATATGAATTAACTAATTAAATAGCTAATCAAATTAAATAACTTACCTAATGGAATAATTAATTAAATAATTACTCTAATTAAATCGTATAATTAAATAATTAGGACATTAATAATCAATAATTAAACTAATTCATTATTCTAGCTAATTATTACAAATTGGAACTAACTAATTAATTAAAAATCCTAATTAAATTAACTAATTAATTACATTAATTAATTAAATATAAACTTATAATGAACTAACTAATTAACTACACTAATTAATTAATTAATTATAAATTAATTAATTTATACAATTCTAATTTATAAAATTCGAATTAACTATTTAATTAATTACATTATTTAATTGACTAACTAATTAATTAATTTATACAAGTCTAATTAACTAATTACACTAAATAATGAATTACCTAATTAATTAATTATAAAATTTATTATCTAATTAACTAATTACCAAATTAATTAATTATAAAATGCTAATTAATAACCTAATGAATTAATAACGACCTCATTACCTACTTACCTAATTAATTAAAATTCTAATTAACTTATCTACCTAATTACACTAATAAATTAATTATACAATTCTGATTAATTACTTATAAAATTCCAACTAACTAATCTACACTAACTAATTAATTACAGTATAACTAATTAAATTACAACATAGAGTAACTAATTTAAATAACTAATCTAAGTAAATAACCAATTAAATAACGAAGCTAAATAATCTAATTAAATAACTAACTAATTTAATTAATTATAAAATTCTAATGAAGTAACTGATTAATTATACTAACAAATTAATTAAGTATCAAATTCTAATTAACTAAATTAACTAACTAAACTAATTAATTCTAGGACAAAACTAATTAATTAACATCAATTAATTAATTAATTACAAAACTATACTAATTAACTAAACTAGTTAGAGATGGGTTGGTTTCAGGCTAGAGAGAGAGACCACGGTTTGGTGTGCTGGGTTCGGCCTGAGAAGATGGTGGAGGGAACATGAAGTAGCCGAGGTGATGTGAGGCTGTCGGTGATGATAGCTCAGTTGTGGAATTGCAGCGGTGACGGCTCGGTTGTGGAGTTGCAGCGGTGGTAGCTCGGCAGTGGAGTAGTTGGTGGTGCTGCTGGTGGTAGCTCGGCAGTGGAGTAGCTGCGGTGGTGCTGTCGGTTGTTGAGTTGCAGCTGTGGGTGACCCGGCAGTGTTCAGTCACAGCTAGGAGCTGTAATGGTGGCTTGGTGCCGAGAGGGTGGTGGAGGGAAGTGAGAATGGAGAGAGGAGAAGAGGTTGATGCCGTGGGTGCATGAATGTGTGATAGCCGTGTATCAGTGTGTGTGGGTCTAGTGGTGGTGGTGGTGTGCATGGGTGGTCTTGAGTGTGTGTGTTGCATTTGTGTGTGTGCATCATGCAAGAGAGCCGTGAGGGAGAGAGCCGTGTGTGTATGTGTTGTGTGTGGTGTGTGAGTGTGTGCTGTGTGTATGAGCCTCTCAAAATGGATATGTGTCGTGGGTTTGCTGAGAGAGAGAGTGAGATGGTTCGTGTATGTATGTGCTGTGGAAGCTGAACATATATATATATATATAGAAAAGATGAGCCGTGTGTGTGGGTAGCAGTGGCTGGGTTTGTATGAGTGTTGCATGGTGTGTCGTGTGCAGTGGTGGTGGAAGGCGAAGATGACCGAGATCGTGGTGTGTGTGTGTGTTGCTGCCGTGTGTGAGTGATGGCAGTGGTGGTGTGGTGAGAGTGGATGGTGTGTGTGTGTGTGTGTGTGCAGTGGGTATATGGGTGTGTGTGCATGGCTGTGCTTGCCGTGAGGGAGGGAGGTGCGTCGTGTGTATGGAGACTCAACCCGAGAGAGAGAAGAGAGAGGTGCCGAGAGGGGGAGGGGGCAGCTCTGAACAGCCACCCCCCCTTTGTGTGCGGGTGTTCTGTGTCAAGCTTTTCTCTGTGTATGAAGCTTTGTGTCTCGTGTCTATGGTGAAGCTCCGTGTGAGAAAGAGAGAGAGAGTTTTGTGTGCGTATCAGTCCCCTGTCTCAGTGTCCTGGGTCTGTGTCTCTTTTTTGTATTATATCCCCTATTTTATTTTTTCATCTCAGCTCTTCGTTCTCTCTCTCTAACACCCCTCTCAAAATATTCTTTACCACCTTTCTTTATTTTCCACCACTCACCCCTGATAATGACCTGAGCCCCTCTTTTTTTGTTTTTAAATAACTATTGCTCATATGTGTAGATGTAAAGTGAACTTGGAAGTGGAGAGTCAGAGAGAGGTGTCCCACCATTCTTTTAAAAATTAATACTCCACCCAAACCCTTCATCATGACCAGATATTTCATCATCTAACAAAATAATAATATATAAACGTATATATATATATAAGTTGGATTCAGCATTTTTTTTTTTATTGTTATTATTTTCTTCTTGTTTTTTTTTTGTATTTTATTATTTTATTTTTTTTTTTATCATTTTCATTTTATTAAATATCTAACTGTATTTAGATATATATAAAAAAAAAACATTTAAAATATGTAACAACACACCAAATTATATAAAAGTATAAAATACTACAAATTAATAGAATATTAGTGATATAAAATAATTTGGCCAAAATGGGTGAGGTTTGGGATTAAAGGTTCAATTTGATTTTTCGGCTGAGAAATTCATAAATTAGCACATTTCAATTTTCATCAGCGAGTGGTCAAAAGAAGGTGTCCAAGTCTTAAGGGTGGTCAAAAATGGGGTGTCTACAGTTGCCCCTCTTTGACAGAGCTCGAAGTCGTTTTAAGACGTGAGTGAATGTCAAAGCCCGAAGATGACCCTTTTGACGAGGCCGTAAGACTTGGGCAATCAAACAAAATGCAATGTATGTGGTTGAACCCGAAAGTTGCCTACGTATCCCTTTGCAAGGAATCAAATCAGCGTAGTTCAGGGGCAAGATGCTAATGATATGCAGGAAGATTGTAAGAACTGGACTTATACACTACGCGAAGCCAATTATTTTTGAAAATCTTATGATCATGCAAGAGGGGGAAGACCTCAACCAAGAGATGAGAAATCACCATCCTAACACGTGTCACGCGAAATGAGGAAAGATGGTGTAAACAACAGGCGCACCTGATGTTTTTAACCGATTGGGTGGCCATGGATGCCGCTTTTCTGATCATATTTACAACTTTCCCTATTCTCCAACGGGGTGACAGACTAGGTTGGTTCAGTTTCCAGAGTTGAGGCACATACAAGCTACCTCAACCTATGGGGCTGCCATACAGATTTCAAGCCGAGAATGCACCCCTGGATGCACCTCTGGGTATTTAAACCAGACTTTAGTCTCGGAAATCCCGAACCTTTTGCGTTCTAGGCATCGCCGTTCGAACTCTAGTTTCCACCGTCGCAGTTGGTCTCCTAGGAACTCATTGCAATCACAGGCAGGCGGCTATACCAGACCACCTAAAGTCATTCGGGCACGACAAACACCAAAGGAATTGCACCTTTATAGGATTTAAGGTCTCCTAGACCATTGAAGTCGTTCGGGCACGACAAACACCAAAGGAATTGCACCTTCAGAGGATTTAAGGTCTCCTAGACCATTGAAGTCGTTCAGGCACGACAAACACCAAAGGAATTGCACCTTCAGAGGATTTAAGGTCTCCTAGACCATTGGAATGTACAAGATAGTGCGAGTGCGGTGCACAAAACAGTGCGATGGATTTGAAATTGTCCTCACGCGTCTTTTCGCGAAAGGGGGATATTGAAGTCCTAATGCGTCTTTTCGCGAAAGGGGGCTATTGCAGTCCTAACGCGTCATTTCGACGCGAAAGGGGATATGGTAGTCCTAACGCGTCTTTTTGCGAAAGGGGCCTATTGCAGTCCTAACGCGTCATTTCGACGCGAAAGGGGGATATTGAAGTTCTAACGCGTCTTTTCGCGAAAGGGGGCTATTACAGTCCTAACGCGTCATTTCGACGCGAAAGGGGGATATTGTAGTCCTAATGCGTCTTTTCGCGAAAGGGGGCTATTGTAGTCCTAACGCGTCATTTCGACGCGAAAGGGGGATATTGAAGTCCTAACGCGTCTTTTCGCGAAAGGGGGCTATTGCAGTCCTAACGCGTCATTTCGACGCGAAAGGGAGATATTGAAGTCCTAACGCGTCTTTTCGCGAAAGGGGGCTATTGCAGTCCTAACGCGTCATTTCGACGCGAAAGGGGGATATTGTAGTCCTAACGCGTCTTTTCGCGAAAGGGGGCTATTGCAGTCCTAACGCGTCATTTCGACGCGAAAGGGGGATATTGAAGTCCTAACGCGTCTTTTCGCGAAAGGGAGCTATTGCAGTCCTAACGCGTCTTTTCGCGAAAGGGGGCTATTGCAGTCCTAACGCGTCATTTCGACGCGAAAGGGGGATAGGTGGTGTAAACAAACAGGCGCACCTGTTGTTTTTAACCGATTTGCAATCCAAACGCGCCTCACGCGAATGGAAGAAAGTATGGTAGAAGGATTTTTTTTTTTTTTTTTTTGGACTTTGTATTTTTATTTTTATTTTTCTGGGCTTGTTTTTTGTATTTCTGGTTTTTTTTTTTTTTTTTTTCTGACAAGGGGTAAGCTCTACATTTTCTTCCTGATCATTTTTATTTTTCTGGGCTTGTTTTTTTTGTATTTCTGGTTTTGTTTTTTTTTTTTTTTTTTTTTTTTTTTTTTTTTTTTTTTTTTTTTTTGTATTTCTGGTTTTGTTTTGTTTTGTTTTGTTTTTTTTTTGACGAGGGGTAAGCTCTACATGTATAAGTCACAGATGCCCATTTTCTTCCTGATCATATTCACAACTTTCCCTATTCTCCAACGGGGTGACAGACTAGGTTGGTTCAGTATCCAGAATTGAGACGCATATAAGCTATCTCAACCTATGGGGCTACCATACAGATTTCAAGCCGAAAATGCACCCCTGGATGCACCTCTGGGTATTTAAACCAGACTTTAGTCTCAGAAATCCTGAACCTTTTGCGTTCTAGGCATCGCCATTCGAACTCTAGTTTCCACCGTCGCAGTTGGTCTCCTAGGAACTCATTGCAAACACAGGCAGGATAATACACAGATATTTACATATAAATGCACACAGATATTTACAGACAGAATACAGACATATACACAGATATATACAATATATATACAGGTATATACGACACAGACATGTACGGACCTATACACAAACATATACGGATATATACATAGATGGAGAATATTCCGTTTGCAACCGTCAGCGGGTAGATGCCGTTACTGAGAAGGCATATTCCGTTTGCTGACGTCAACACACGTACGCAAAACACGCAAAAAGAAGAAAGGAAAATCTCAAAATGGATGGACATGGGATACGAGGTTTCGAACCCCTGACCTCAGGTCTGGCCTCCGAGTCCTCAACCACTGAGCCACGCCACTCTTGTGACAAGATATGCAAACAAATATTTATATAGACTTATACGAGACATCAATACATAAAACCAAAATCAAAACAAAAGAAACACTCGATGTGGGGTTCGAACCCCTGACCTCAGGCTCAGCCTCTCAATCCTTAATCCACTAGGCCAAACCACTGAACCCAAGCCACACCTGTGACTCAAATGTTCAAACAAATATATAAGACATATTTATACATAAAACGAAAACAAAATAAAAGAAACACTCGATGTGGGGTTCGAACGCCTGACTTCAGGCTCAGCCTCTCACTCTTCAACCACTGGGCCTAACCATTGAACCCAAGCCACTCGTGTGACAGAAACAATTCAAACAAATATATATATATATAGGTGGACAAAACATATATACATCAAAACCAAAACAAAGAAACACTTGATGTGGGGTTCGAACCCCTGACCTCGAGCTCAGCCTTTCAGCCTTTAACCATTGAGCCACACCACTGAACCCAAGCCACTCATATGACCAAAATGTTCAAATAAATATCTATATTACATAGCTATACAATATATATACATATATGCATACACAACTCTCCCGCGTCTCTCTCATTTCTTCGATATCCACGCCTGACATGCGGCCTGCTTTTACGTCACTGGCCGACAAAAGCAGGCCGCCTCGAACGATGCTCGCCTCGACTCTCTCCCTCTCTTTGTCCTTCTCTCTCGTCTTCTTCTTCTCTTCCGTATCTCTTTTCTCTTCTTCTTAACCACTCTCTTCTTTTGCTTCTTCTCCATCACTCTTCCATCTTTCTTCTTCTCCTTCTTTTCCTCATCGTTTCTCTGTGACTCCCTTCTTTCCTCTCTCTTCCTATACATGGCTTCGTCTCGCCCCTTCTCTCTCTTTCCAGATCTTAATGGTCCATCGAGCTCCTCTGGGCCAAGTGCTCCTGCTCTTACTCAACCTAGTCTTCCCACACTATCAGTTGAGCAAGTGATGGCTACTCAAAATGATATCGAGGCCAACCACTACACGTTGAGATCTTGCATGGAGACAGTGGCGGCGGTCACTAACCTGTCTCACCGTCTGCAAAACAAGGCGTGTGAGGTATACCAGGTCAACGCCCAACTGTCTCTACTCCTGTGCATGTACAGAGATGCACGGGTAGAGATTTGTGCCTTGAAGGTTGAAAACAAGGAGCTAAAGGCTGAAAACAAGGAGCTGAAAAGGCACTCCACCTCTATGGCCCGATTTGGGGCATCTTCGTACCTCGCCTTTGATGGTCGGCGGGGAGCCGACTCTGTCGGCAGAAACACTTTGGTCGTTCTTGGTGGAAGTACGGGAGCAGGGTCTTCGAAGATTGACGACAAAAAGAGCGACAAAAAGCGGAAGAGCTCGGCGACGGAAGAGCCGAGTAAGTGAAGTTGGTGCGTGGCCGTCACCGGAGAAGAAAGAAAAAAAAGATCCCTCTTTTTTTTTTTTTTTTTGTATTTCTGGTTTTCTTCTTTTTTTTTTTTTTGTATTTTCTATTTTTTTTTTATTTTCTGTTTTTTTTTCTGTATTTTCTGTTTTTTTTTTATTTGTGTTTTTTTTTATTTGTTTTTGTTTTTTTTGGAGTCTCTGTAATCGGGGACGTCCTCCCCTGACTGTAATAAAAAGTTTCGATTGAGTACATCAATGGCGTGACTGGCACATCACTCTGATTTGGACAATACTTTTGTTTGATCGCATTTGAGAATGATTGAAATTTGAACTCTGAATTGGACACTGATCCATACTGACTTGAATAAAAACAAAACTGACTCAACGTAAGAAAAATGAAGCCAAAATAATCCAAACACACTTATATACACTGACTGGTATGAATACCCTAACTGGTATAAATACACTAACTAGTATGAATACACATTGACATACACTGACTGGTATGAATACCCTGACTGGTATAAATACACTGACTGGTATGAAGACACACTGATATACATTGACTGGTATGAATACACTGACTGGTATGAAGACACACTGATATACACTGACTGGTATGAATGCACACTCATATACACTAACGAGTTGACTCGAGTGGTGGAGAAGACAGAATCTCTAACTCGACTATGCCCATAATTCATTACCTTGAGTTTTTTTTTCTTGATTTTTTTTTTTTAAATGTTTTGATCAATATGAGAGTTAGATTAGCCTACTCATTCCATTTTCTGTTTCAAATCATGTAAGCTAAATTGTGAGCACTGAAAATTTTCCTTTTTCACATCCAAAGAATGGTCCAAGTTTGGCAAAAATGGAACAATTTTCGAGAAAAATTAGTCAACTTCATTCAAATTAATCAAAACTTATTTTTACAAATGGCCACTACTCAAATAACATGGAATCAATCATTGGGGTGCATAGTCCCAAACCAGATGCATAGTCCCAAACCAGATAATTAAAGGTGATATCTGAACCAAGCCAACCGAACCGAATGAAGCCGAGCAGAACTGGACCGGACCGAATCGAACCGTCGAACCGAACCGAACCGAACCAAGTTGAATCGAAACCAACTGAACTGAGCAGAACGAAAATACACCAATCAAAACACGGATAAGACAACCAAGTCGACTAAAGATACACCAATCGAACATGGACAAAATGAATGAGTTGAAAAATTATTGGGGTCGAACTTCAAGATGAAGCTACCTACGTATCCCAAAGATAGGAATCAGGCCATCGTAGTTCTGGCCAAGGTTCACTCGGGTATTAACACTCTCCTTTTTGTTTCATCATCATTTCATTTTTTTTCTTTTTTCTTTTTTTTCTATATATTTTTTCATTCAATTTTTTTTTTTTTTTTTTTTACTCTAACTTTTGCCTGGGTCGCCCTTCCGGGTTTTCGGCCCAGCGAGCCTCTCAAGGGTTACTTTCATTTTAACTTGTCCATGTTGATTGGGTGTGAAATCTCTAGACCATCTATCAGAACAACTACTACACTTGACCAGTAGATATGATGATGTAGGGACTAGGCTAATTGAGTCTGCATTTGCCCCTAGTGTTGCCCCTAGTGTAGTGGATAGGAACTCGACTGTCCTTCAATAATAAAATTCATTCTCTCAAATTCTAGGTTTTTCCTTTCTGGGCGGTCTTCATTGGGAAACGATTCAGTTTTAACTATTTGATCACATCCAACCTTTTGCCCCTAGTTCAAGGGCTACTTCAAATCTAAATCACATCCGACCTTTTTGCCCCTAGTTCAAGGGTTGCTACCAATCTGAATCGCAAGCCCTATATAGTTGTGGCTAAGGTTTACTCAGGTATTGACACTCTCCATTTACGATCTAACTTTTGCCAAAGCCGCCCTTTCGAGTTTTCAACCTTGCGAGCTTTTTTTTTTTTTTTTACTCTAACTTTTGCCTGGGTCGCCCTTCCAGGTTTTCGGCCCAGCGAGCCTCTCAAGGGTGGTACCTTATTTAGTTCAAGGGCTACCTCCATTTCAGCTATGAACGCCTCACACTTTTGCCCCTAGTTCAAGAGCTGTTTCAAATCTGAATCACATTCTTTGTCCCGAGTTCAAGGGCTATTTCCAATCTGGATCACATCATTGCCCCCAATTTAATGGGGGATTCCAATTTAAATCATATTCGACCTTATTGCCCCTAGTTGAAGGGCTGCCTCCATTTGAATCACATCATTGCCCTTAGTTGAAGGGCTATTTCCAATTCAGCTATGCAAGCCTTACGCTTTGGTTGATCATTGACTATTTTGAATATCGGCTTGAAAGCTAAGGAGCTAAGGAGGTCGGACCTCGAGTCAAGCGGGATCTTATGCTGTATAATCAATTCCAGGCATGTCTTCGTAGGACCACGCAAAAATAAGTTTGAAATTTTTTCACAAAGTGACTAATCACTCGTACTCTTACGAAGAGAAGATAGAACCAATTTGGACCAAGCCAGGATCCTTCTCAGTACCCACATTAATAGAAATGATTTCATTCATCAAAGGCATAGCACACCTCTCTTCCTCTTAGTTGATCAAAATTTGCAAATCCCGAGGCAATTCTTCCTCTTTGTTTTTGTCAGAATTTTTGGAAAAAGTTTTGAAAACTTTGGTCAATGCAATGATTTAAAGGCACAGAGAAGTAGGCAGACTCTATGGCATTTTGTTTTGTTTTTTTTTGTTTTTGTTTTTGTTTTTGTTTTTTTTTTTTGTGGTTTATTGGAAAGAGACTATGACTCAGCAATGACAACAGACTCAAAAGAAAAAGACAAAGAAGATCTAGACAGGACATAAATGTCTAGATTTAGCACTCTTGAAATCAACAGACTTTGACTCACTAGAATGACTCGAGTCTGATCCCAACTCTACAAACTTGGTGGAATCAAACTTAGACTTAATACTCAATTCAGAACTCAGAATAAAACCATTCTCAAATTGCCAGTCAACATGTGGGCCATCCACAACATTTAAAATAAAGCCCATGTAAGCAACAGGTGGTCACTCCCCAATTACAGAAATGGTCGGATATCCCACAAGTTCTATTTATTTACACTGGTGGACTTGTGGGATATCAAAAAAAAAAAAAAAAATTATAATACAAAAACACATTTTATATGAACAAAAGAAAACAAACCCCATTCCCAATTTTTTAAAATTTTTTTTTTTGGAAAAACAACAATTACTAAAACGACACAAACAAAATGATTTGATGATTTTTTTTTTAATAATTTTTTTTGGTATAAAATAACAACACAAATAAAATGAGTTGACTTAGTATTATTTTTTTCCTTTTTGTTTTTTTTTTTTTTTTGAAGCCATGTTTGCAAACTAGAAAAAAAAACAATGGGACCCCCAATCAGAATTTTAGCAGCGTTTCGACTCAACTGATCACTGATTACTGCTAACTCATACTGACACGCTGAACTCAACCCCACAAACTGAAATGCCTGAACCACTGTTCAGAATTTGAGAACCCCTGTATAGATCCAATAAATTGCACAGAACACATAGCAGGAAAGAGAACAAACACCCCTATGGAGGGTGGGGTTATCCTGTCCTAGCTTTTGAAATGATCTAGGGTTCACTATTCAACCAAGCGGCTTCACAACATCCTACAAATGGGTGGTATCCTGTCCTAAGTTGGAATAGTCACTATGGCTTTACTATATGCAGTTAGGCCGATTGGTCAAAAAGGGTACCTCAGCAAGACTACCTAATATACCTCTCACACCTAACACCGAGAAGTGAAAGGAGGATCAAACAGTACAGCGGTAGTCCAGATCCAAGGGTTGTGTTCCCAACATGGCAGAGCCCATGACCGGTCAGCCTTTTGGCAAGCTTTGTGGGCAAGCCTCCAGCAAACCGTCCAGGAATAGCAGATGGCAAACACAGGGACTTAAGCGCACCGATGCAAATGCAAATGCAAAAAACATATAAATGTAGATAAAAATTCACATCATAAATTTCAAGTCAAGTTCTCTAAATCCCCAGCAGAGTTGCCAGAAACTGTAGCTCGGCTTTTCGCGCCCCCTTTCGGAAGAATGAAATAGCCCTTACAGTTCGGACTCTACTTGTGTTGGTTCTGAATCTGATTTCACAAGTGCAATGTGAAACAGTGGAAACACAAAAAGAGTCCAAATCCGGCAATTGTTTTTGGAAAATCGATGTTTGAATCAAATGCCAAAAATGGACTGCTTTGCCAGATTTCAGAGTCGCCACCTAAATATTTATGGGAAATTTAGGAAACCCGTGACTCGTGCCAAAGGCCATTAGTCCGTCGTTACCAAAGTGTCTTGGTTCGGGAACTTAGGTATGAGAGGGGAAGGTCAATAATGAGCACCCCACTCACCCGATCAAAGATCGGCCTCTACTAATTATGATGTGATTCTTATGTACAATATATGTTCTTATTCTGATTATTTAATAAATCCTAAAATTTATTATGTGAAGCACACAAGGTATAGACTAGTTTGCTCAAATTGAAACAATTCAATTTCATATTTGTTTCTCGAAAAGGGTTTGAATTTGCCACCCTTAGGTGGGCTTAGGTTTGTGAATCTTAAAACGTACATTCGTTGAATCATTCCAATTTAAGCAACAAGCCTTCATCTACAGGCATTCAAACAGTTTATCATTTAAGCAATTAGCCTCATGGTAGGATGCTAAACATAATAAGAAAATTATGTACAAGTGGGATGCTAAAGCATAACAACTCACATATTTACCAACGTCCCGCGAATAAGCTACAAAACAAAGTTAGAAAATATGCATGATTCCTAACTGTACAATGTAACAATGCAACACATGTGATATGCAATTTATTAGGCTCGGCTACTAATATGGCATATGAGATGAATTGATCGCATGGGTCTAAGCATGTATTCAAGGAAGTATTGAAACGACAATGCGAATTGGATGATGAACCGAGCCTTGGTGCATGCAATACAAGTAGATGCAAATATGAGTATGCTAAATTAAACATGATGCCTCTAAACTAACCATCATAAGCTGATAAATAAAAGGGAGAAAGACGTGGGGTTGGAAGACATGCACACACACACGCACACTTATTACAAGTTTGTTTGCCCTCGCGCAGGAGGGTCCGAATGAATTAATGCGCCCTCACGCAGGAGGGTCTGAATGAACTAGCTAGCTAACTAAATTACTTAACTAATTATTACAAAATTTGAATAAATAGTTATCTAAGCTAATTAATTATTACAACAGGTAAATAATTAATTATGCTAAGCTAGTGAATTAAGTAATTATGATAATGAACTAATTTAAATGACTAGTTTAAGCTGAATAAGTACAATACAAAGCTAATTAGCTAAATATATTAATTAATTAATTACAGAGTAACTAATTTAAACTAGGTAACTAATTAATTACAATATGAATTAACTAATTAAATAGCTAATCAAATTAAATAACTTACCTAATGGAATAATTAATTAAATAATTACTCTAATTAAATCGTATAATTAAATAATTAGGACATTAATAATCAATAATTAAACTAATTCATTATTCTAGCTAATTATTACAAATTGGAACTAACTAATTAATTAAAAATCCTAATTAAATTAACTAATTAATTACATTAATTAATTAAATATAAACTTATAATGAACTAACTAATTAACTACACTAATTAATTAATTAATTATAAATTAATTAATTTATACAATTCTAATTTATAAAATTCGAATTAACTATTTAATTAATTACATTATTTAATTGACACATTTATTAGACTCAAATTAACTAACTAATTAATTAATTTATACAAGTCTAATTAACTAATTACACTAAATAATGAATTACCTAATTAATTAATTATAAAATTTATTATCTAATTAACTAATTACCAAATTAATTAATTATAAAATGCTAATTAATAACCTAATGAATTAATAACGACCTCATTACCTACTTACCTAATTAATTAAAATTCTAATTAACTTATCTACCTAATTACACTAATAAATTAATTATACAATTCTGATTAATTACTTATAAAATTCCAACTAACTAATCTACACTAACTAATTAATTACAGTATAACTAATTAAATTACAACATAGAGTAACTAATTTAAATAACTAATCTAAGTAAATAACCAATTAAATAACGAAGCTAAATAATCTAATTAAATAACTAACTAATTTAATTAATTATAAAATTCTAATGAAGTAACTGATTAATTATACTAACAAATTAATTAAGTATCAAATTCTAATTAACTAAATTAACTAACTAAACTAATTAATTCTAGGACAAAACTAATTAATTAACATCAATTAATTAATTAATTACAAAACTATACTAATTAACTAAACTAGTTAGAGATGGGTTGGTTTCAGGCTAGAGAGAGAGACCACGGTTTGGTGTGCTGGGTTCGGCCTGAGAAGATGGTGGAGGGAACATGAAGTAGCCGAGGTGATGTGAGGCTGTCGGTGATGATAGCTCAGTTGTGGAATTGCAGCGGTGACGGCTCGGTTGTGGAGTTGCAGCGGTGGTAGCTCGGCAGTGGAGTAGTTGGTGGTGCTGCTGGTGGTAGCTCGGCAGTGGAGTAGCTGCGGTGGTGCTGTCGGTTGTTGAGTTGCAGCTGTGGGTGACCCGGCAGTGTTCAGTCACAGCTAGGAGCTGTAATGGTGGCTTGGTGCCGAGAGGGTGGTGGAGGGAAGTGAGAATGGAGAGAGGAGAAGAGGTTGATGCCGTGGGTGCATGAATGTGTGATAGCCGTGTATCAGTGTGTGTGGGTCTAGTGGTGGTGGTGGTGTGCATGGGTGGTCTTGAGTGTGTGTGTTGCATTTGTGTGTGTGTGCTGTGTGTGCATTATGCAAGAGAGCCGTGAGGGAGAGAGCCGTGTGTGTATGTGCTGTGTGTGGTGTGTGAGTGTGTGCCGTGTGTATAAGCCTCTCAAAATGGATATGTGTCGTGGGTTTGCTGAGAAAGAGAGTGAGATGGGTCGTGTATGTATGTGCTGTGGAAGCTGAACATATATATATATATAGAAAAGATGAGCCGTGTGTGTGGGTAGCAGTGGCTGGGTTTGTATGAGTGTTGCATGGTGTGTCATGTGCAGCGGTGGTGGAAGGCGAAGATGACCGAGATAGTGGTGTGTGTGTGTGTTGCTGCCGTGTGTGAGTGATGGCAGTGGTGGTGTGATGAGAGTGGATGGTGTGTGTGTGTGTGTACAGTGGGTATATGGGTGTGTGTGCATGGTTGTGCTTGCCGTGAGGGAAGGAGGTGCATCGTGTGTATGGAGACTCAACCCGAGAGAGAGAAGAGAGAGGTGCCGAGAGGGGGAGGGGGCAGCTCTGAACAGCCACCCCCCCTTTGTGTGCGGGTGTTCTGTGTCAAGCTTTTCTCTGTGTATGAAGCTTTGTGTCTCGTGTCTATGGTGAAGCTCAGTGTGAGAAAGAGAGAGAGAGTTTTGTGTGTGTATCAGTCCCCTGTCTCAGTGTCCTGGGTCTGTGTCTCTTTTTTGTATTATATCCCCTATTTTATTTTTTCATCTCAGCTCTTCGTTCTCTCTCTCTAACACCCCTCTCAAAATATTCTTTACCAGCTTTCTTTATTTTCCACCACTCACCCCTCGTAATGACCTGAGGCCCCTCTTTTTTTGTTTTTAAATAACTATTGCTCATATGTGTAGATGTAAAGTGAACTCGGAAGTGGAGAGCCAGAGAGAGGTGTCTCACCATTCTTTTAAAAATTAATACTCCACCCAAACCCCTCATCATGACCAGATATTTCATCCTCTAACAAAACAATAATATATAAACATATATATATATATATATATAAGTTGAATCCAGCATTTTTTTCTTTTTTTTATTGTTATTATTTTCTTCTTGTTTTTTTTTGTATTTTATTATTTTATTATTTTTTTTATCATTTTCATTTTATTAGATATCTAACTGTATTTAGATATATATAAAAAAAAAACATTTAAAATATGTAACAACACACCAAATTATATAAAAGTATAAAATACTACAAATTAATAGAATATTAGTGATATAAAATAATTTGGCCAAAATGGGTGAGGTTTGGGATTAAAGGTTCAATTTGATTTTTCGGCTGAGAAATTCATAAATTAGCACATTTCAATTTTCATCAGCGAGTGGTCAAAAGAAGGTGTCCAAGTCTTAAGGGTGGTCAAAAATGGGGTGTCTACAGATATCCCTGTTCCGTAATATGTTAATTGGTCCTTAACATGAATGTGATTATGTATTTAACATGATTTTGTGTGCCATTATGTGAAAATATGTGGTTTTGAATTTCTATCTGTTCACCGTAGGAATATCTGTTTGATTGTCTGTTTTGGAAATTAAATTGAAGGCCCTATCGGCCACCGAAACCGAAATTGGTCGCGCCATTGTGATTGACATAATTTTTAGAGCTTACAGTGAAGTTTAATTGAAAATTTGATTCGGACCAGATTAAATTGATTAAATTGATGAATTAGTGCCCAACTATTTATTATTATTAAATTGGAATTAGTGGGGCTTTATATAAAGGGCTATATACACTCAACCTCTCTCTTTTGATCCATTTTTTGGCTGATTTTGGGCTCTTGGGTGTGAGAGAGCCGAGCTAGAGAGAGAAAGTGTAGGAGATTGGAGTTTTGATCTTAAGGCTTGGAGATTTTGGAAGATTACTCAAGAAATTGCTTTAGATTGAAAAGTTTGAGCCTCTAGGTAAGTAAATTCATGAGTTTAAGTTGTAATGTTGTGAATTCAAGTGATATGGTAGCTCATGGTAGAGAATTAAGTTGATTTTGTTGAATTAAAAGTCCATATGTGCATGCATGTGTGTAATTGCTTTGAAATTTGCATGTGTGGACACAAAATACATGATCTATGTAGAATGTTGGTTAAAGCTCATGTTTGTAATCACCATTTGCACCATGTAAGTTGAAATGGGAGGAGCACTCATGAAAGAAACGGTAAACGGTAAGGAGATCAACAATGGAATGGCAACAGAAGTATGGAGCGGGAGCAGGTGGTTGGATGCCAGTACTACGCAGACATGGAAGAACTGGTAAAGGCTTCTCAGAGCAGAGAGTAGGAATGTATACACTGTTTGTGGATGACATACCCGACTCAATGGATCCAAAAAGGTTGTACGCAATATTCAATAACTTTGGGGTGGTGAAGGATTCTTATATATCGTTCAAGAGGAGGAAACAGGCACGATCAAGATTCGGATTTGTCAGGTACGATTGCCCAGTGGCGGCGCAAATGGCAGTTCAGAAAGCAAACGGCTTGTGGTGTGATAACAAAGCATTGAGGGTAAAACCAGCAGATTTTGAGAAGAAACAGGGAGCTAAACCAAGGTTACCATATGGCAGACAGGAAAGAAAGGCAGAAATGTTAAGCTATGCAAATGCTACTCTGGAAAATACAAAGAAATCATATGCCCAGGTGGTAGGTGAAGGGGGAATGAGAGAATCTGCAAGTTTAACCGTAAGAGCTTATGAAGAAGGTAATGGTTGGCTGTATGAGAGTGTAATTGCTCGGCTGAGACCACAATACTCGGAGGAGGACTTCAGAAAGGAATTAACCAAGAGGGAGGTGGGAAATATCAAAGTCACAGCTGTAGGTGGAAGGGATCTACTAATCTCATTTCAAACAGCTCAAGAGATGAAAGAAAAACTCATCATAATGAGGGGTTGGAGTACGGAGTGGTGCGAATCGGTCAACGAATGGAAAAAAGGAATGGTCATTGCACAAGAACGAGGTGTCTGGCTGAGCTGCTATGGAGTGCCATTAAGTCTCTAGAACAGAAAAACTTTCAGCAGTATAGGAAGAATATGGGGCGAAGCTATTGAGTTTGATGATGATACTCTGAATATGAAGAACCTACAATGTGGAAGGCTAAGAATCGCCACCACATATATGGAATCTATCAACAAAACTGTGAATTTAAACTGTCAAGGAATTATATACCCAGTGAAAGTGTGTGAGGAACAAATTGTTACCAGGGTGGTGATAACTAAGATATGCAAGTGTCATAAAAAGCATGATGAAGGCGATGGTTACAGTTCGTATGAGCAAGAAGATGGGCAGAGATTAGAACAGAGGAACGAACGGCGTGAGGATGGTGATGATGACGTGGAAATCCAACAAGAAGATGAGTTGGACAAAATATGCAACATGGCAATTACAGAAAGGAGAAGTGACCATGAAGACAGAGCTAACTTGGAAGAGAGAGACAAAGCTTTAAATGTTTCACTGGTCGAGGAAACGGACAGCAACTTGGGAAGACCAAGCTCTGGGGGTGCGAGAGCAGGCGTGATGATGAGTGCGTCGTATACAGAGAAGCATGTTGAACATAGGGATAATCGAAAAGTTGATGGAGAGGTGAGTACTTCAGGCTTCATGAGAAGTTTAAGTGGGCCCACCCGCTACGTACCTGGATTGAATCTGGAAGTGGTTCTCAACAAGTCCCATGAACAGACTTGTGGTATGGGCCCTGCTAGAGGTGTTGATGTACAGGCCCAGTTTTCGGACCCAAACCAGATTATCAGCAATTTACTGCACCAAGCCCAATATGTAAAGTTGAATCAGCCAGCCCACAAGGGCTCACGGGGAGAAGCATCAAAGTCTTACCAAATAAGAAAAGCTACAACAAAGGAAAAAGCAAAAGGGGTTTCAGATTGCTATTTTAACGAAAAGGGCAGTCTTCAGTTTGGAAAAAATAGGAAAGAAATGTCGATGAATTTGAAGAAAGGGGCGGTGTTCAGGTCAGCAGTAGCAGCAATTTCCCTCTCCATGTCAAGTGAGTCAAGAAGGAGAGTCCTCAATGAAGCTGAAACAAATGTGCAGCTCAGCAAGGTCCTTGGGATGGACGGTAATGGTCAGGAAGAGGAGATTACAAGCAAACTTAATGAAGCTAAAATAAACCTGCAGCTCAGTAGGGTCCTTGGGATGGACTGCAAAGGGAAAGATGAGGAGATTATAAGCAAATTAATGGAGTTGGAAGAGAGAGATATTGTAAAGCTGAAGGAAAGGGGGGGCAATGTTAACTGATTAGCATCCCTAGGAGGTATAAGGAGCTATGGTCACTTTGTAATGAAGCTATTATCTTGGAATGTGAGGGGAATGGGAAAGTCAATTAAAAGGAGAAGGATCAAAAAGGTGCTCGTTGATAATAAAGTTGACATGGTGTTGCTGCAAGAGACTAAGAAATCTGTGAGTAATGAAAAGTTAGCTCGGTCAATTTGGGCAGGAGAGACGATGGATTTTATGGCTGTGGATTCAACAGGAGCTGCTGGAGGTCTACTTTGTATATGGAATCCGGAAGTGTTTCAAATTAAAGACTGTTGCTGCAATAAAAGTTTCATTATACTATCAGGTACGCTTTATCATAGTTTTCAGTGTGTGGTGGTGAATGTTTATGGTCCTAATGATGCAAATAAAAGGAAGGAGGTGTGGGATATCCTGTTAAATATGAAATCAATATTCCCAAATCCTTGGTGTGTGGGGGGGGATTTCAATGAGATCCAGAAAATTTCAGAAAGAAAAGGGTGCTCTAGAATGGATAGGGGGATGAGAGAATTCAATGCAATGATTGACCAATTAGAGTTAATTGATTTACCAATGTTCGGGCGAAAGTTTACTTGGAGCAATTCTCAGGAAGGGGAAAGATGGAGTAGATTAGACAGATTTCTCCTTAACACAGACTGGGTATGTAATTTTAACTTCAAATTGTGGGGTCTCCCTAGAAGGTTTTCAGATCATAGTCCTATCCTACTGATGGAGGATGAGAGGGACTGGGGTCCTAGACCCTTCAAATTTATTAATGCATGGCTTCTTCATCCAGGCTTTATGAAGGTTGTTCAAAATTGCTGGACAGAAACAATGGTAGATGGTTGGGCTGGGTTCAAGTGCTTGTATAAATTGAAAGCTCTAAAAGCCACATTAAAGCAGTGGAATAATGAGGCCTTTGGTCATGTAGAATTCAAGCTGAAACAAGTTGAAGAGGAATTACATACTTTGGATTTACTGGCTGAAGAAGGGTCATTATCATCATCACAGGCTGCTAGAAGGAGGGAGGCTAAAGGGGAAGCATGGCAACTAAGTAAAATGATGGAGTGGGTGTGGCTGCAAAAATCAAGGCTGAATTGGGCAATTAATGGTGATAGAAATACAAAGTTTTTTCACATTATGGCTTGTAGTAGGAAGAACAAGAATGCCTTATGTTCTATTGTGATTAATGGGTCTGCAGTGGAGAATTCTCAAGAGGTTAGGGTTGTAGTGAAAAATCATTTTCTTAATCATTTCTCAGAGTCTTGGTCTACCAGACCAGGGTTGTTAGGTCCTTTTAACACCATTGGAGAAGATCAAAACTCTGAATTTTTGGAATCAGTTTTTTCTGAAGCTGAAGTGAAAGCAACAATTAGGCATTGTGGGGGTAATAAGGCTCCGGGCCCAGATGGATTTAATTTTAACATGGTTCAGAAATGTTGGAATATTATTAAGGGTGATGTACTCCAATTTATGGCTGAATTTCACCAGAATGGGAAGTTGGTTCGCGGTATTAATAGCTCGTTTATAGCTTTGATTCCAAAAAATGATAACCCCTCTAGCCTTGCAGAGTATAGGCCCATCAGTCTGATTGGTTCCGTGTACAAGATTCTTGCAAAAGTACTCTCCAATAGGTTGAAGAAAGTAATGCCTAGTATAATCAGTGTTACACAATCTGCCTTCATTGGAGGAAGAAATATTCTGGATGGAATATTGATTGCAAATGAGGTTGTGGATGGGTGGCAGAAGGACAGAAGAAAGGGGGTAATACTGAAGCTTGATTTTGAAAAAGCATACGATTCAGTAAATTGGGGATTTTTATTCTCAATGTTAGCAAACTTTGGGTTTGGGGCTAAGTGGGTGAGTTGGATAAAAGAATGTGTAACTTCAGCTAGTATTTCTATTTTGGTGAATGGCTCTCCAACCTCTGAATTTAAACCCCAGAGAGGGCTGCGTCAAGGAGACCCGTTATCCCTTTTTCTATTTAATATAGTGGCGGAAGGTCTTAATATATTGTTGGTAAGGGCAAAGCAGCTGGGTTTGATTAAGGGTGCAGTGGTGGGTTCTGATCTTAGGATCACACACTTACAATTTGCTGATGATACTATTTTGTTCTGTGAAGCTGAATGGGAGGAGATATTAAATGTGAAGAGAATATTGAGATGCTTTGAGATTATGTCGGGCCTGCAAATCAACTACCATAAAAGTGTGGTGTGTGGGGTGGGGATATCGTCAACTCTATGCCAAGAGTTTGCCTCCAAATTACACTGTATTTATCAAAAACTGCCTCTGAAGTACTTGGGAATGCCTTTGGGAGCGAGCCCTAGTAGAAAGTTGACTTGGCAGCCTGTGATTGAAAAGTTTAAATTGAAGCTTGCCTCATGGAAAAGAAGATACCTCTCTTTTGCAGGTAGATTAACACTTATAAAAGCTGTGCTGTTTAGCTTGCCTATATATTATCTTTCTCTGTTTAAGATGCCTACAGGCGTAGCAAAGGAGATTGCTAAAATCCAATCAACTTTTCTTTGGGGAGGCTCGAACCTTAGGAGGAAAATCCATTTGGTTAAATGGGGAGAGGTTACTCTTAGTAAAAGTCATGGAGGGCTGGGGGTGAAAAGACCTGATCTGATGAATGTATGTCTACTATTAAAATGGTGGTGGCGGTTTGGGACGGAAGATAAATCCTTGTGGAAGGAGGTGATTTGCAAAAAGTACTATGAATCTACTGATGAGTGGTCACCTGCACTGGTAAGAGGTGGAATGATGTCTAAAATATGGAAAGACATTGTGGGAATTATAGTATCTAAACCTGAAGTGCTGGGCTTTTTTCATTCGAATACTACAATTGAACTTGGGGATGGCTTGAGGGCAAAGTTTTGGCTGGATAATTGGGCTGGTTCTGGTTGCTTGAAGGTTTTGTTCCCTAGACTCTTTTTATTGGCTCTGAACAAATCTGAATCTGTGTCTTCAGTTAGAGTTAGAGTTGGTCTTCATGATTGGTATTCATTGTTTCGAAGGCGCCTTTTTGTATGGGAAATGGAGGATTTAGATAGATTGAAGGGGATGTTGCTTAATGCACCTGAGTTAATGGTGAATGTCACTGATAAACTGAAATGGATGGCAAACCCTTCAGGAGTGTTTTCTGTTTCATCAACATACCATTGGTGTGAATCCTCCTTGGGTCCTAATTTCCAGATAACAGAGTGCATTTGGAAGAATGTGGCGCCCCCAAAAGTCCAATTCTTTGGCTGGCTTGCTTGGAAGAGAAGGATTAAGACTTCGAACTACCTTCAAAGGATGGGGATTCTGGAGAATCATACTAGTTTTCATTGTGTGTTCTGTAATGTGGAAGAGGAAACAAACAACCATGTACTTCTGAATTGCCACTTTGTTTGGCTAGTATGGTCCACAATTATGAGATGGTGGGGTATTCAATGGGTGATACCAAACTCAGTGGATGAACTGCTTCGTTGGTGGTCAGGATCAAAGCTCAAAAAATTAGAGAAGAAGATCTGGAGAGTCATTCCGTTTGCGGTGTTTTGGTCAGTATGGAAGCTAAGGAATGATTGTATTTTCAACAATACCCAACCCAGCTTGGAGGAACTTTGTGAATTGATTAAAGTGCGAGTTGCAATATGGTTCAAAGCAGCATGCACAGGGCTGTCCATCTCAGTAAATGACATTATGTTTAATCTACATCAGATTAGATTTTGCTATAGATGATATCTGTTATTTGTTAATTGGGTCTGGGGTGGTCTGCTGCTGGGTGAATTGTCACGGCTGCAGAGTGTTTTCACACGTTTTCTGCTCTGTCTTGCTGCTGCTATATGTTAATTTGGGTCTGGGGTGGACTGCTGATGGGTGTTTTGGCAGCAGGAGGGTGTGGTATTTGTTGATGCCTTAGTGTGTATGTGTAGCTGTGGGTTGATCTACTGCTAAAACTCTGCTGTGTGTGTGTGGGCTAAAGCCTTTTCTTTGGTCTGCTACTGGTGCATTTAGTGTGTATGGATGTTAATTGGTGGAGTGCTCTGTTGTTGTGCTGCTGTGCTGAATTTTGGAAGGCTTCACTGCTGTGTTGCTGCGGGGTTTGGGTGATTTGGATGCCTTGTTCTGTTTCAGATATGGGCTATGCTCCAAGATGGTGGATTCATCCCAACTGGTTTATGTCTTCAGGCTGGTATCTTGTCTTCAGTCTGCTTCTGGTGCAATCAGAGCTTATTGGCAGAGTTTATGGAGGTTGATTGGTCTTTGAATGGATATTTGTGTTTGAATGGCAGAGCCTTAGGTCCTAGTATGTTACACTTAGCTACTGGTGCAACCACAGTGTTTAGGGTTTAGGGTTTAGGGTTTAGGGTTTAGGGTTTGTTGGTTTCTCTCCAACTTATAGCCTCGAGTGTGTGCTAGCAGATGATTTTGTGTGCGTTTAGGTGCCAACCTAGTTGGGATCCAATCGTTTCACTGTGATGCTTTTTGCACCCTCTTCTTTATTGATGTAAATTATCATACTCGTTATGTTTTCCATCAATAAAGCTTCTCTTTTGCCGATCAAAAAAAAAAAAAGTTGAAATGGGAGTGATATCCCACATGCATGTACAATTTATGAGAAATGAGTTGAAAATACATGGAATTGTTATCATAATAGTAAGTTTGGTGTAAATTGGGACATGTATGTGTTTGATTCATGAAATTGAGCTTCATAATGATGAAATTTGATGTTTGTATCATGTGAGCACAAGTATATTTGAAGTTTGAGCTATAATATGCATGAAATGTTGATTGGAATGTTGAATTTGAGCTCAAAGAATAATTCTGGGTTTTCCCGAATTTTAATGTCCGCTCGAGCGGGGAACTTGTCGCTCGAGCGTGAAATACGTGCTCCCAGAACTTTTTGCAGACATGGTATCCGCTCGAGCGGGGGAGTTCACGCTCGAGCGGGGAGCCATGTAGAGAGGCCTTCCGCTCGAGCGCCAGAGTGCACGATCGAGCGTAAATTTGACATAGCCAGTACTTTTGCAGGCCTATTGGGTATGCTCGAGCGGGGACCCTGTTTTCTGAAATTTTGTTTATGCGTTCTGTGTTTCGTTTTCCGTCCTCTTTCACTTGTAAGCACTCTTAGGCATGCATTAAGCATTGTAAATGAGTTAAAGAGATAAGAATGAAGCCTAAAGAGGAATATGTGAATTCAGGAACGAATTGAATTATTTGTGACCCATATGTGTTATGTGATGTGTAGGGTCAAGCTCTAGGGCAAACCAACCAACCGATCACTATGAGTAATATCGATATTTTGAAGCTTGTCAATTGTCCAATTGCTTATTTCCTTATAAGCCTTATAAGTTTGCTAGTTTGAATTATGGACAAATGTTTGATATGAATAGCTGAATGGGCCGAAGGCCAGTCTGACATAAATGAATGAATGAATGGGCCAGAGGCCAGTTTGACATGAATGAATGGGCCAGAGGCCAGTCTGACATGAATGAAAGTTTGAATGGGCCAGAGGCCGGTTTGACGAATGGAAGATAAATGGGCCAAAGGCCAGTATGTTCGGAACCACAGTCACTTGACTTAAATTGCGTATATATATGTTAAATCGAAATATGAATTGGGCCTAAGGCCGTTTGAAGCATGTTGTTCTACATATCGTTTGCATAACTTCTTTATTTGATATTTGTAGACGTCCCCGAACGCATCCGGGAGGGTTAAGTCCCGTTCTGTTCATATTGGGGTCACTACAGTTCAAGGACTCAAATGTCACGGTTCTTAATCTTGAACCAAAGAGTCCAAATCCGGCAAATCGATTTTGAAAACAGATTTTTTGAAAAGAAGTGCCAAACATGGACTGCTTTGCCAGATACAGAGTCGCCACCTAAATGTTTTTTTTTTAATGGGAAATTTAGGAAACCCTGACTCGGTGCCAAAGGCCACGTGTCCGTCATCACCAAAGTTGCCTCGGCTCGGGAACTTGGGTACGATTGGGGAAGGTCACATCGTGAGCACCCCCGCTCGCCCGGTCAAAGACCGGCCTCTACTAACCATGATATCTGTTTTTGAAAACCTTGTATGCTCTTATTCCGATTATTAGCCTAGGTTACTATGTGATGCTCGCAGCAAACAAGTATAGACTGGGTCATCTGAATTGGAACAAAACATTTCATGTTTGTTTGTTTGAAAATGGTTTGATGGTGCTACCCGCAGGTAGGCTAAGACGCGGATTTGCCACCCTCAGGTGGGCTTAGAAAATGTGATTTTGCCACTATCTAGTGGGCTTAAAACAAACAGTCAACGCATTGTCCCAATTCAAGCAACTCAACCTCCACCCACAGGCATTCAAGGCAGTTATATCATATAAGCAGTTAGCCTCATGGTAAGCATGCTATCATGGCAACACTCACACGCATGCAAGGATGCTAAAGCATAAAACTCACCGAGTACTCCAAGCCAAAACAAGAACTGATTAGAAATCATGCATGATCCTAATTATACAGAAGTGCCTAATGCAACACATGCAGTAATGCAACTAGCAGGCTCGGCTATTCTAAACATGGCATATGGGATGCTACAACTAACATGTATTCAATTTGGAATTGAAATACAAATGCAGTTTGTATGATGCGCCGAGCTCGGTGCGTGCAAAACAGATGAATGATGCAAACATGCTGTCATACTGTATGCTAATTGAAATATGCCCTATATCTAACCATCGTAAGCGGGTAAATAAAAGTGAGAAAGAAGTGGGGTTGGAAGACATACATCACACTCACCCACACTTATTACAATTGTGCCCTCGCGCAGAGGGTCCGAATAAATGTACAGTCCGAAATAATAAAAGAATAATACAGTCCGAATATTACAGATTCCTAATTAATTAACAAATTAACTAATAAAGACTGCAAACTGGCATGCAAGCCAGGGGGCTGCCTCGCTTCTGATGAATGATGTATGCTGGGCTGCCTTGCGCAGAAATCCACTGGGATGCCCAATTTAGCCTCTGTTTGCAATTTTTCTCGAAATGCGCGCCAAACTCCGAAAAGTTGCTGATTCCTCGTTTTGCTGTGACAGAGAGCAGGAAAAGGGCATAGCAATGTATTTCACAGATATATGCATGCCTCGATCCTCGTGCCACCAATCACGCATACCGATGCATGATGGCCGAGGAATCGGATTGCACAACTCAATATGGGATGAATGCAGATGAATGCTACAACAAACCCTAACTCCATCATGGGTAATCCGGAGTGTCGGTGACTGGGGAATTGAGACCCGTTCCGTCACTCGGAGTACGAAACGTACCTCGTTTCCCGTGCCCGGGCTAACTCCTATTCCGAACATGATGCAATATATACGGTATGCATGAAATGCAACTAAGATACAGCCTAGTATGCACAATGCTGATGAAAATGAGACGTCTCGAAATGCGTGCACACGGGCACGCAAACCGAGAAAATACATGAATGCAATCTAAGATACAACCTGGTATGCACTATGCTGTGAAAATGAGATGAAAATGAGATGCCTCGAAAAGCGTGCACGCGGGCACGCAAACCGAGGCGATGATGTGAAATGCAAATCGGATAAAACCGAAGTGCCTCGAAATGCGTGCCCACAGGCACGCAAACTGAGACGATGATGTGAAGTGCAAATCGGATAAAATTGAAGTGCCTCGAAATACGTACGCACGGGCACGCAAACCGAGACGATGATGTGAAGTGCAAATCGGATAAAACCGAAGTGCCTCGAAATGCGTGCGCACGGGCACGCAAACCGAGACGATGATGTGAAATGCAAAATCGAATAAAATCGAAGTGCCTCGAAATGCGTGCACACGGGCACGCAAACCGAGACGATGGCAAAATGGAATGAAATGGCATACGGAATGCCACGATGGGCTTACACCAACATGGGAGAGCCTCAGCTCACTCACATAGGAGGCCGTCGGATAAGAATGAAGTGCCTCGAAATGCGTGCCCACAGGCACGCAAACCAAGGCAATGATAAAATGAGACGGAAATGCAAATTGGGCTTACACTAACATGAGTGGACCTCAGCCACACTCACATCAGATGCCGTCGGATAAAACAGAGGTGCCCCGAAGTGCGTGCCCACGGGCGCGCAAACCGAGGCATGGCCCGAAGGCATGAAATGGCACGGGAAATGATATGCAAATATGAAAACCCAATTTCAGCACCTAAATGAAGGGGAAAACAGCCCCGAAATGATACGAAATGACAACCAATGCATGAAATCATCCCGAAATGTGATTTTAAGTACCCGAAATGGCCTATAGCCATACTAAACATGCACAACATGATCATGACATGCAAACCAGTAGCAAGGCAGCCCCAAATACGGCATTTTTTCAGTACAAATCAAGGCTAAACAACAACCACAAGTATGGAAAAATTAGCATACAAAAATGGGGAAAGAGAGGGGAATTACAAAGCAAGTAGTATATACAATGCTCAAACTGAAAAACACAGTTCTAAAAAATTGAAGAGGGGCCAAAAATATGCATATTTACAGTAGATGAGATCCTCCAATTCAGTATGTAGATCTACTAAACATAGCATGCAATATGAAGCCAACAAAGGGCTACAACATGAGGTACCATAAGCAATGACCAAACAACCTTGGACCCTTAACAAAACATGAAGAATGAGTTATTCTAAGACACTTTCTAAGCCTGATTAAGGATCAAATCAGAAGCTAAGCAAGCCTAACAAAGCATGCAATTTTACGGAAAATATGGAGGGTACGACATGAAGTACCAAAAGAAATTACCACATGGCCTAAAACCCTTAACAAAACTTGACAAGAAGGCCAAAATAAGGATATTTTCAGTACTGATGATGGCTCAAAACAGGAGCTAAGTAAGCTCAAAAAGGCATTCAAGATGGGGCCAAAGAGAGGTATAAAGAGAGGTACAACATGGAAGCCTCAAAACAATTTGATCCCTTCTACAATGTTGTAGAGGGACCTAAAATAAACTCAACCTCAGTTAATGGCATGCTCAAAATCAGATCACAAACAGGCCAAAGAAACCATGCAATTTTACGGTAATTTGAAGGAAATATGAAGCAAGTGCATGATAGAGATGCCAAACAAGGTTGAGACCTTCTACAATGTTGTAGAGGGGCTCAAAATAAGCCCACTCACAGTTTATGTCATGCTCGAAAACAGATCACACATAATCCAAACAAAGCATGCAATTTCATGGCATAAAGAGTAATATTGAAGCAAGTACATGATAGAGATGCCAAACAAGGTTGAGCCCTTCTACAATGTTGTAGAGGGGCTCAAAATAAGCACAAAATCAGAAGGGGTCAGAGCCCAAAACAGAGAGCATGTAGGGTAGAAAATTGATGCAAAAAAAGTGCAAGAAAAGGGGAATTTGTGACTTACCCTTGAAGACAAGTCTTTCTTTGCTTCTTGGCTTGACTTTGTTGCTTCTTAGCCTTTGAAAGAGCTCTCTTTGTTGCTGGAATGGAAGTGGGGGTGGTGGTGCTTAGGGTTGATGAAGAGAGGAGCTAGACACTTGGAGAGTTTTTGAGTTTTTTGGCTATGGAAATGGAGGTTTTGAGAGAGAGGTATTTGAGACCAAATTTTCTAACCCTCGAAAAGGAGGAGGGCAGCCCTTTAAATAGGCAAGAAAGGGTGTAAAAGGGGAGGGAAATGGAGGCAAGATTTCCCTCCCAAAATATCCCCCGGAGGGGGAGATATTTTGCAAAAAATATCCGGACAGCTGTAAAGAGCTGGAAAGCAGAAAGCTGGCCGGCCAGGTGAATTTCTGGAAGGTGGCCGGCCGGCCACCCCACCTGGTCGGCCAGCCACTCACCCTGGCCGGCCGGCCATGGCCCAAAAATGAAGTACAAAATTGCTGGCCGACCACCCTTTTTTGGTGTCCTCCCAGGTGTGTAGAATAAGGTTCCATAGTCGGAATGTGCCAACACTGAAGCAGGAGTCACAACATAGAACTTGAAGGAGAGGCTTAAAAATGAAATCCACAATTGCTGGCCGACCACCACTTCTTGGTGTCCTCCCATGTGTGTAGAGCAAGGTTCCATGGTTGGAATATGGCAACACTGACACAGAAGTCACAACATAGAACTTGAAGGAGAGGCTTAAAAATGAAATCCACAATTGCTGGCCGACCACCACTTCTTGGTGTCCTCCCATGTGCCCTCATCACAAATATGTAGCTTTGGTTGGAAGAAAATGGGCCTAGGGTGTTCAACATTAGCCCGGAAGTGAGCAAAACGGGCGCCGGAGGAGCGAAACTGGTTATCTGGAATAATTGCTGGCCTCCCACCATCCAGTGATCTTCCTGGTGCTAAAACAGAGGTACCTGCCAAAATTGAACAAAAACTAATGAGAAATGAACGCTCGGGGCCCAAACCGCGCAGTTCGGGGTCCCGAAAATAGGCTGCAGGCACCGAAAGTGGCATTCAGCCACGAAGTGGGTATCTGGGACCCCAGTGTTCCTCGGTATAATAAAACAGAGGCACTTGCCAAAAACCGGAGAAATCGGAGACGAAATGAATGCTCGGGGGCCAAACCGCGAGGTTCGGGGCCCAAAAACCGGCTATAAGCACCGAAAGTGGCATTCAGCCACGAAGTGGGTATCTGAGACCCCAGTGTTCCTCGGTATGAAGAAACAGGGGTACCTGCCAAGAACCGGAGGAATCGGAGACGAAATGAATGCTCGGGGGCCAAACCGCGAGGTTCGGGGCCCGAAAACCGGCTATAAGCACCGAAAGTGGCATTCAGCCACGAAGTGGGTATCTGAGACCCCAGTGTTCCTCGGTATGAAGAAACAGAGGTACCTGCCAAGAACCGGAGGAATCGGAGACGGTTGGGCGGTCCCGAACCGAGGCACACGGCCTGACGGCTCCGAAAACCGGGAACCAGGCTCCGAAATGGGCAAAATGGCCTACGGCCACGAAAAGTAGCCCACGGCCACCGAGAAATAGTCTACAGGACTACTCCCTCCCCTCAGGAAAGAAAACAGAGAAAACCGAGTCTGGTTCGCAAACCGAGGCAAGGCACAGAAGAGGGTTCGGAAGTCCGGAGGCAGGGCGCACGGCCTCGACTCTGAGACTTCTGAACGAGCACAATATGCAACATCACCGAGCGCTCAATCGGTGACGTCTGAGTCTTAAGGTCGGTCAAAAATGGGGTGTCTACAATATTATTCACTGGGCTATCACTCACGCTCATTCATGTGTTTGTAGGTGAGCCGAGAGAAGTCCAAACCCAGCCCCAGTGAAGTCTGTGAGGAACAACAGAGGTTTTGAAGAGTCAGCCCTTACGTCTCACGCACAAGACCCGTCTTCGCCTTTTTGTCATTCTGTTTTATTTTGTCATATGGGCGAAGTCTTTGTATATGTTGTATATAGTTTTGTTCGGCTGACTTAGACCTATATGATCTTGTATGTACAGAGCTTTGTGTAGTACATATTTTGATATGAGTTATTAATGTACATATGTATGGTTTGTTATGATGTGCCATGTAAGCACAGCTCTATGGACAAAGTTTTAAATTGCTTCCGTTTGGCCCCCATTAACTCTGTTAAAATACGTTTGGTTTGGTATGAGGCCGTAGGTAATCTCATGATTATTGGCTGGTTATGTCCTTAACCCTTGGGGGCGGGTTCAGGCCATGACATTATCTGCCCTCTCTTCGGCAGCAGTCTGAAGCTTTCACTGATTGCCGCAGCAGCAACACCACCAATCTTGTTGTTTATGGCGGAAACTTAAAGAAATCACCTTCTTTTTCAGAAAGATGTTGATATATGACCTTTTTTGGGGTGTTCAATCTATATGGAAAAGTGGATTTATGACTCAGTTGCTATGGTTTGGGCCAATTTTAGAAGTATATATAGCACACTAATGGCTCATTGCAACGGCACGGGTGGGGAAGGATCGATCTGGGAAGAGTGAAGAGATCTTGAAACAGTTTTTTTCCCTCAATGAGGAGGGCGTTGGGAAGCATGCCAGCTTTTAATTGTCTAGCTGTAGAAGATTCCTTTCGCCCCAACTTGAGACAAATTGAATTCAATGATGATTTGGTCAATGTGCATACATGGGCAGGCATATGGACCGTGAACACGAGTGGATTTGAAAGGTGTACAGAGTCGTTCCTGTGGGAAAAATCATTGGTTGATCCAGGGTCACCCGGTGGCCATGCCCCTGGCCAATCACAAACCTTCATACTCCCTTATGTTTCCTAATCACCCAATACAAAATCATGAACCTCACCGCCTCTACCAATCCAGGACCAACGAATAACTTCTCCTCCTGTGAACTTCAGTGTTTGGTATCTGGGTTTAATCATACAGAAGTTGTCTACTGGTAAAGATTTACATTTGCTGCTCTGTTTTTGTCAAATTTAACAGCTACATCAATTAATTAAAATGTAAGTGGGGCTGATTTTGGGGAGAAACTCTCATATTTATGTATATGTCTAATTGTTGGAATGGTTATCCTTTGTTTTCAGGGGAACCTCATTAGAAATTGTCAAATGTGCAGTGTTGTTGTCTACTAGCCAAAGCCTCATTGTTAACATAGTATTTACACTGGCTGCTGCAGCTCACATGGTCAGGTATCTTATTCCCCACATAGAGAGTTCATTTGACAACACCATAAATAATCTGTTTGTTAGCTTATTTGGATCATATAAATCTCTATTTTTTTTGTACATTTTTTTCGTAATAGGCATAAAAACCAACTTATAAACCATATCTAAAACAACTCAACCGGTTTGGGTTTGGGGAAGAATATGACATCATAATGATGATTTGATGATAGTGATGATGACCCAAACAGCCTATTTATTCACTATACATTGGTCCATTTCAGCAAATTTGATTTCAATCTTGTGCTTCAAACACTCCAAAATGTGTGAACCTTCCGCAAGGGTCTTTACAACTTCACATTCCAAGACTTGAGCATATATATTTTCATATAAGCTAAAATCATAAACTTTAGGACTTAAATCGATGAAATTGATAGTTCATGGATAAAATAGAAAAACATGATGATAGTTTAGGGATAAAATGAAATTAATCCTGTTCAGAAAAATGGTAGATGGATTAGAAGGGGTTGCAAGTCCAACCCAAAACCAAACTAACAAACCCAATTTGACCCGCTCACTAATTGAGCAGATCTGGGTTGGGTCGCCCAAACCCCTAATCCGAATTGACCCATCTCAAACCTACCCATTTGCCACCCCTAATTTTCTGAAAGTTGAAGACTACTTTTCAACTATTTGCCAGCCCAATTTGGGATGAGTCTGATTTGCTATTATTCAATTTTGCACCTTCTTCACCTTTATTGATTGGGAGTGCTTTGGAAAGATAGTAAAAAATTGGTTTTTAGCTTTTTACTAAACTTTTTGGCATTTTTAAAAAGTAATTTGGGAAGTTGGTAAAAATGTGCTTTTGGCTTTTTTGATTAATATTTGTTTATGCTGTCACATCACAATTAAATGACCAAAATACCCCCATCCAATGTAGTAAATTTACAATTTCACCTATATGTGGCTCATATTGATCCATGAAGGGTATAGTTGTAATTTTATCAGTAGCTTTTTTTTACCTCCCCAAATGGTTTTAATGGTAAAAAGCCATTTTGGGAAGAGCTGCCAAACACAGCTTTTTTTTTGCAAGTTGCCCAAACGGCACGATGTAACTCTGGTTCTGGTTCATTAATAAAGATTTTTTTTTTCATTCATTAATAAATAAAAAGCTGGCCTCTTATAATGGAATATTTTTTCTGCTGCTTGCTCCAATTTGAACCTTAAAACCACTGCTGGTTTAAGAGTTTGGTTCTTCACTAGTATAGCATTCTCTCTCTCTTTCATCCATGTGCATTGGTATCAATATGCATAATAATTTAGTATTGTTTCCCTAGTTGTTGCTTGCTTGTGCTCAGAGCTTTTTCATATTCTCAAACAAGTCTGTCCCAATACAAGAATCATCTATTATTATAAACTCTTTGACCCTTGTGCTAAATTTGAAATTTCACTTTGTCAAGAGAACTCCATTGCCATTTCCTACCCACTTGTTGAACCCGAAAACCAGTGTCAAGTTTTGCAGTACTTTATTCATTGTAAAATTACATTTTCCCAAAACAGTTTGCATCGTCTATGTGTTGAAAAACCACCATGCATGTAGACTAGTGGAATGTATATTCAATTCAATTGAGTCCAAATCATGCCAAGTATTTTTAAAATATATATCCCCTTTCATGGTCAAAGAAGGATTACAATACTAAAATATGTTTTCTGTTTGAAGGTATGTATATAGAGTCAAACAAATCTAGCTGGCATGCCTTGCCACCACCCTGCCTAGCCAAAGAACCTATACCTAGTCCATTTCTCAACAACTTTTTAATGTTAACAATAATGAAAAATGAAAGTGTGTCATTGTCTTGCTATATAAAAGCTCTTTAAGTCATAGCAATTGGGATCAAAATCTATCCTTTTTTTAGCACAAACATTTTAGAAGAAGAAAGTGACTTAACTATTTCTTGACTTTAACAAATGAGGAACAAAGTGAGTGATGCTGAAATTGCAGCTGCTGTACTCGACAAGAATTTAAGTGAAAGAAGGCCTCTCCCAAAGAGAGGGCAAATTAAAATGAGGACAGCATCGAAAGCGTTTCACGGAATCACATAGCTCCTTCCCGACATTCGGGTGCTACTGCCACTTTACTGGAAAGTCCACTTTCAAAAAAAAAGGGTCCAGTTTAAGGGAACCAGAGAGATGTTTAAAAGCCCTTGATTGATAAAAAAAAAAATTTATTTCATGATGACCCTTTTAATGTACTTATGATCATCGCCATCTTCTTCTTTTAATCTTATTATTTGAGTAGTAAAAAAAGCTTAACCTCATTCATTCGTAAGTCAATCTTTGTTGTCTGATTCGTAGAACTATATAGACTGATATCAGTTTTTTATTTTTTATTTTATTTTATTTTAGATGGTGATTGATATCAGTTTTAATTCAGTTTAAGCAAAATTAGAGTAGGGAAATTTATGGTGGAGCTCAGTCTATGAAATTATTAGAAAATCTAACATGACTATTAAAATACAGCAGGAAGAAAAAGAAAGAAAAAAAGAAAAAAGAAAAAAAAAGAAGAGCATAGCTGAATTTAACATTAGTTTTGAGAATTGAGAATTCAAATTTAGGCCTTTAGATGGAAGGACAAAAACTTCTATGACTTCAAATGGTTATGTGCCTGTAGCCAATTTCATAGAGTAGATCTATCATCGTTTACCCATCATAAGAATGCTAGGGACATTAAGCAATACACCAATAAATATAGTACGGTATGCATGCCATCACTTGACATGAAACTCACCTAACATTATGTTTAATTAATATGTTTATTGATTTGTTAGTATTCTAAATATTATTATTATACAAAAGGAAAAAGATTCTCTCAAATGTGCCGTTTATATTGAAAGGTCTAGTTTAGATTTCTAGGATTTGTCAAAGCTTTTACTTCATTGATTTGGTTGTTCAATTGGTAGACTCATGTGCGAAGATAATTCATGAAAAAAATATCAAATTAATTTGATAATCATGTTGTTTATAGTTTTGAAAGTAAATATAATGAAATTAGGTTATGTTTATTTAATCATATATATATATATATATTGAAATGATATACATACTAAATTTAAATCTCACAAGATAATAATTCAAATCAACAAATAGTATCAACTACGTGCCAAAGCTACCTTCACAAAATGTTGAATAGATTTTAAATGTTCACCCACTGAGATAATAAAATGGACACTTACCACTAACTAGTTAAAAATAGGTAGAGACAGTCAAAGCAAGGATGATGATCATGCTATATTGCTATCTGACCAAACTTTTCACCCACTTTATTCCTAATTTGAGCCCTATTTCCCAAAATAGATCAACATTTAAAAATAAAAAGGTATGATTGATATTCAATGTAACCAATGGACTCTAATTTAGTGGTTAGTCTTTTGGTCATCAAATCTCTTGAAGAAGAGGTATTGGGTTTCACTCTTTGGAGTGAAATGGGAGGATTAAATTTTCTTACAAGGTGTATGGGTATGAATGTCAATCCTCTCAAGATACTAATCTAACAACTAACTATTGACTTTCGCTTATAAAAAAAAAAAAAAAATGATTCAGATTCAACGTGAGTCCTATTGAAAATAAATGTGAATAGTATATTTTTTTTTTTTTTGTATAGTTTTCTTTATTTGTAACTTTCCAACTTGAGACTGATGCCAAATTATGGGAATTGAGGAGCGTGTTATGTGGTCGATTGGGCGCTTGTTCAAAGCTCATGTCATTGATCCGAACCATTCATGTTATAAGGTTCGTTGAGTAAATCATGCATGGAAAAAATCAGATTAATTGGTTATTTGTAATCTTAAAACAAGACCATAGTTATTTTTCAAAAAATAAACGGCTAACATAATTTTGATAATTTATTTTAAAATAGTTAGGACTTGGCCATGAGATTACACATGTCGGATTAATTTTATTTTTTACATGGATGATATGTTCGACAAATTTTATAATATAAACGGTTCGAATCATCAAAATATGCTCGGGATAAGGGACCAATGGGCCGCATAGCACCGTGATGTGCCTTATAGGCACAACACGTACCCCAGGTCCAAATTATGAGTCTTTTGTTATTTTAACTTTCAGGGTTTTGATTTGGTCTCTAATATATAAAAAAATTGTTTCGATTTAGTCTTCATAATCAAAACATTTTTATACATTGGAGATTAAATTGACACATTTCAAACATTAGGGAGTAAAATGACACAATGCTCATATACTTTGGGGATCAAAAATGTAATTAACCTTATTTTATTTTTTTGTGTACGTAAACTTTTTGGAAAAATTACACCCACCTCCTTTTAGGTTTAGAGAAAATATAATTAGTGTCATACTTTTGACATAATTACACTGGTCACCCTTGATGTTTTGATTCAGATAATAGTAAACGTAATTAATCTTATTTTATTTTTTGTATGTAAACTTTTTGAAAAAATTACACTCACCTCCTTATAGGTTCAAAGAAAATACAATTAATGTCACACTTATGACATAATTACACTGGTCACTCTTTTTTTTTTTTTTTGATCGGCAAAAACAAAACCTTTATTGATGAACCATACAGAGTATGAAATATTACATCAATAAAGAGGAGCTTGGAGCTAAGAAAAAGCTCCAAGCGCCAGTTAGATTCATCAATAATTACACTGGTCACTCTTGATGTTTTGATTCAAATAACAGTTAGACTATTTTTTATCAGTAATTCGTTACCTGTATGAATGAAAAAAATATTGTTTGACATCTCTTTTGTACTAAATTGTATATATTTGTTTAATTCAATATTTATCTACCATCTGCATTAATTTCGATCATTTTAATTTTAAAAGAAAAGATCAATGTAATTATTTTAGAAGTGTATGGGGCTTATTTTGTGCTCTTTTTTTTTTTTTTTTTTTTTTCCCCTCTCAAATATCAAAGGTGAGTATAATATAATTTAGGAAAATATTCAAATCAATGTATAAGTTGAAAAATAATTATAAATTAGTGATAAATTTGATCAATATTAATAATTAATATTATAAACTTTTCGATATGTATAATAATTTTATGCAATTACCACCCGCAAGTAATTTTCTCTATAATTTATCCAAACTTTTTATACATATGGCAAACAATAATATAAGGCCAATGATGGATGCACTTTATTTTTACATACTAATTTATGCACTCACTAGAGCTCGTAAATTAGTGTTTTAAAAAAAATACATTATCATTTCTCATCTACAAACCCCACTCAAAATCAATCAAAACAACTCCTAAAATAACCTACCAGAGAGAATCTCCCAACCCTCCAACTGTGAAAAACATTCAAGACAATCAACACAAAATTGCAATTTCATCTCCCTAACCCATATCAACACAAAGAAAAAAAAGAAAAAAAAAAGCACATTAATCTCATACTCATTAATGCCCAGTTCTGAGTTCTATAATTTCGTCTAAAATCAATTGATGGTAGGGAGAGTTTTATTTGTCTTGACATTCGGCATAACATGTTTTTAGAGCGATTTATAAAGTGCAGCATTGTGTAACCAATGTAAACATATTACTATTAACAGAGAGTTATGAAAAAGGCCTGAAAGAGCTTTAGTTCTACCATTGGCATTTTTTGAAGTCATAAAAAACACACCAATTACTGATAATCTACAAAGCTCTCCAAGCTCAAAACTGTCAGAAAGAAACCAGATGTATATAAACTTTCAGACATTATGTACTTTTATTTTTTCTTGAGCAATCCAGACCCATTGATATGAGTTTTGCAGGTTCTCATTGAGAGATGTCTTTCAAGGGCCCCTAGGCATCATACTTTGCTTTGCTCCATCAAACGCTGCTAAAAAGGTTCAAAGAGACATTGGCCACAGAACGTACGTTCCTGACTAGGCCTAGCTAGCCATGTTCCTAACTCCTAACTGGTTCAGCCTTAACCATTTTTTTTATTTTTTACAATCTGTATTGTTTGTTGCACGAGTCTGCATTTTATATTACATATCATCATAGGTCTGTGCCGTACAATTACTCAAGCTGCATGATTGCTTGTTAGATTAATATTTCCTCTCTGTAAACCACATGTTACTACTTGGAAGACAACCTACAATCTAAAACAACTTTATGAGAATATATATATTATCAGCAAAAAAAAAAAAAAAAAAGAATTTTATTGATGAAACAACACACATTACATATGTAGATACATCAATAAAAGGGATGGCAAAAGTAGAAAATATCATAGTGTAACTTCAATATCCCAATTAGATTGGCACCAAGAAAGACACTTAATCATTTACTAGCTAAGCCAAGAAAGTTGGTGAGAGATCAACAAGGGAAGGAATAGCCAAAGGTGAGAGATCAACACAAGGGAAGGAATAGCCAAATAACACGAGAATAATATTAATATATATATATATACACACACATTACTATTTATTTATTTATCTAGGATTGAAGTATAAGAAGAGTGTTTCTTATATTAATATATATACATATATACACACACATTACTATTTATTTATTTATCTAGGATTGAAGTATAAGAAGAGCGTTTCTTATAGGTCCCGTTTGTTTGCAGAGGTAGAATAGAGGGGATTGATAGTAAGGAGATTAAGTAAAATTATGTTTGTTTTGATGATAGTTGTTAGTATAGGGATTGTTAAAATTATTTTTATATAAAATAATAAAACAAATAAAAAAATACAAAAACATTAAACATTAATGTTTTTAAAAAAATGCCCAACATGTAAAAAATTTTAAAAAAATAAAAATAAAATAAAAAAATTTCAGGAAAAAATAAAACAAATAAAATAATAATTTTTACTTAACAAAAAATACAAAAAAATTAAACATTAATGTTAAAAAAAAAATGCCTGACATGTAAAAAATAAAATAAAAAATAAATAAATAAAAAATTTCTAGTCCGCCGAACTATTTTTCTAATACCAAGTCCTGCAGGCCCATCTGAATTCCCTTGGGGAGGCCCATCCTAATCCGGAGCTCATTATCAATCCCCTCCCCATCTCTCAAAACAAACACAATATTAGTAGGTCTCACCTCACTACCAATTCCAATTCCCCCTCTAACTCTCCAAACAAACGGGGCCATAGTATCCCACCTTTTTACTTTAAATCCCGACCCACCAAAATTGCTCTTAATCCTTTTTTTCTTCCAACTCCCCACCTAATCCCAACTGCACCCTTTAGGACCCCACCCATGCTGCTCTTCTCTGACAACCCCACCCTCACCACTCCTACCTTTGAGAGCCTACACCACAATTACTGTTGAGACAACCCCAAGGTCTTCCTTCCATGCCACTACCCAACACCTCTTCCCCAACAACCCCTACTCTCTTCCCTTCCTTTTTGGCAATCACACATTCATTCTATAAAACCCTAACCATGACCACTCCGGTCACTACCGTACTCCTATTCCCCTCAACCTTTTCTTTTTTCTTTAGCTTTTCCTTCTCTAGAAAGCCCTAAACTTCTTTCACTCTTCCATGTTAGACAATTTTCACTGTATTTAAAAAAAAATTCTGTTTGTTTACTTAATAATAAACAGAATATAGAAGAAATAAAATAAATGAGAGAAATTGTTTAATTACAAAAATCAAACTAGTAAATAAAAATAAATAAATAAAAATAGATTTTTATTTTGTTACAAAAACAAAATCAAAATCTGATATAAATAAATAATAAAACAGAAAATAAATTAACAACTTACTTTATTAATTTCTTGAACAAAGTTTTGATCAAGTCCAGTATTTAACACTGTGTCCTTAAGACAGATTCGTCCTCTCCACGGTGCTTTTAAATTGTGGATGTCTATCTCCCAAAATAAAATGATCAACAGTAAATAGTAGCAGCACTACACATTATTCACACAACGAACACACTAGGTGTTTACACTCTTTCTCACAAGGAAAATAATGTAGAAAAATGCAAAGAGAGCAGGCAGAATTTGGGACGAAAATTAGAGTAAAAAAACCAAATGAGAGACTGCCTATTTATAGATGGAATGGTGGCCTTTCAATTTGAATTCAACAGGTATGGTACCTGTTCGGACATATCTGGTTTGATTTTCAAACAGATAAAAAATTGTTTTGGGTTTGAATAGATTCAAATCTGTTGGATAGATATGGAACTATACAGAAATTCTGAAGAGGTGCAAACAGATTTGAATTCAAAAATTAAAATTAAACTGGACAGATTTTCAGAATTAATTTCAAATTCTGGACAGATTTTATTTTACCAAAAAATAAAATTATATTCAAATGTTTTTGGGCAAAAAAGATAAGTATTGGACCGGACAAGTCCAATCCAACCTCACAACACGCACCTGTACCCAAGCCTAAGCCTAGCCTAGCGACGCGCGTATGTTTATTTTTAGGTCTAATGGGTCTAGCCCAATTTGCCTATAACTTCTCCCTTCTACAAACTTGGGGTGCCCCTTGGGACCCTCCCCAAGTTACAATCCCAAGCTTTATAAACCCACAAAAGTTTCCCACCAAACTAATGTGAGACAAGCCTTAAACCAAACCTTAAGGAATTTCCATCAAAAACTCTATTTCCATCGAGCTCACTTTGGCTTCAATTTTACATTCATCCGATAATGGTTTCGAGCAACCAAATATACTATGTGAATCACAACACGGCATAGATCACGATACTACTTAGACCCGCCAAATTTGGCGCATGAGTCCCACCTAAAAATTAGACCAAAGTTGAGGAAAAATCTTATTTTCCAAAACCATTTCTAACAAGATTAGCGAAAAATAAGATTGTTAAAAATGGTTTTGGAAAATAAGATTTTTCCTCAACTTTGATCTAATTTTTAGGTGGGACCCATGTGTCAAATTTGGCGGGTCTAAGTGGTAACGTGTTATATGTCGCATTGTGATTCACGTAGTATATTTGGTTGCTCGAAACCATTATCGGGTGAATGAAAAATTGAAGCCAAAATGAACTCCATAGAAGTAGAGTTTTTGGTGGAAATTTCTTAAGGTTTGGTTAAAGGTTTGTCCCACATTGGTTTGGTGGACAAACTTTTGTAGGTTTATAAAGCTTGGGATTGTAACTTGGGGAGGGCTCTAAGGGGGGCACCCCAAGTTTGTAGAAGTGAGAGGTTATGGGCAAATTGGGCTAGACCCATTGGATCCAAAAATAAACACACGCACGCGCCGCATCCGTCCGTCCGTCCAGTCGAGCTGTCCTAGGCTTGGGTGTCATGACCCGCTTCCCGTACCAAGGGTTAAGTATCGTGATAGCCAGTAACTGAAGTGCTTCTATTTTTATTACAAAATTTATTGACCAAAATTGTCGATATTTACATATAAAAATATCATAAAAGGGCTGTGTGTATCTATTCCGCAGCCCCGCGTCTAAGGCTTTCCAAAAGCTATTTCTGAATTGCATTATTTCTTGAAAATTGGTAAACAGCTATAAGCACATGACAGAGTGAAAAATATTATACCAAGAGTATAAGGGATACAAAATAACCATGGATAGTAATGTAACTAAAATATTTAAGATAACTTAGTCTGAACAAATAACCATTTAAGTAGCAAAACTGAGATTATATAAATAAATAATCATAACCACGGTATCAAACAAAACAGAACAGAGGTCACAGGAGTGACAGTCAGAACAGAGATATAGATTCAAGAGATGGCTCATACGGATTATAGAGGTGGCTCCCACAATAGTGTAGCACTTATCTCCGCATAGCACTTTGCTCCGCATAGAACAAAGGTCAATAGATCTATGACAATAGAGGCCCACAAAGTGACCAAATAGAGGCCAATGGTTATTTAAGTCCTCCAAGGCGTGGGACTCCCGTAGTAGTACTTACAAAACATAATTATTTATAAAGTTATAGTCAAATATTCTTTAAAATTTAAACAAACATATCTATGGGTTTCATTTTAAACAAATAGAGTTCAGAAATTAATCCACGTAAGTGAAATATTTATAAACATAACTTGTATTAATATAACTAATAAAATACAACTTGTATAAATTAAATTATGGTAAGTCAAAATATACGTAAAATATATTATGGTAACTCAAGGTATAATATAACTCACCTTAAAATTAATACTTCAGTTTTACTTTCCGTCGTCGCTAGCTTTCCTTACTTTCTAATTCCCTTCCTCTCTTTTTATTTTGTTATTCCCTGTATCATGAGCCAATTCTACCCATTTATAGGAGAGGCAACCATGGGCAACAAGCCACGGAAAGCCCCAATCACCGACACATGTTACCTTTGTCAGATTCAATATTATCTTTTTATATTTTTTTTTCTTTTTTTTTTCTTTTACTTATCCACAACAATTAGATTAATTCTAATTAATAAAATAATAAATCCTAATCATAAAATCAATTATTTAATTTTATTATTACTACCACTATTAGTATCATAATTGATTATGATATTAATTAAATATTTAGAGTTTTTCTCATTTATAATTAATATAAAATTTAAGAGATAACTTAAATTTTTAGGTTGTTACAATCTTTCCTCCTTTTGAAAATTTCGTCCTCGAAATTTGTCATATGTGTAAGCTATCCGCTGCGCACTCTGATAAATATATATTGGATGATTAATCTGATAGAAAATATTACCTCAAAAAAATTTTACCAAAAACAACTCACTATCTAGTTGTCAAAAATTGTTTTGGACGAAAATGAGAAACAATCGGTGACTTTAAAAACTTTTCATTGGTTTTATTTCTGAAAAGAAAAAAAAAAATGAGAACATAATTAAACAAGCGACTGGAAATGAAATGACAGAATTACATGCAAGAGTTGAAGGAATTTGAAATGAGCTTCCATTTCTTTTATCCGTAAGCTTTCCACTGATGAAAAATAGTTTCAAAATTAGTATCTTTATAATTTGAACCCACTTTTAAAAAGTCGAAATGAATTTTTTTTTTTTGAATACCGAACTGGAAATTATATATATTTAATTATATTATAATTTTGGTGGGTGCTTGAGCCCGACACCTTTTGTTTCTTTTCCTTCTTTTACTATAACAAATATAAATTATATCTAATATCCTTCACAAATTAGGCACACACAAAAAAAAAATAATACTAATATATATATAAAATCATATAAAATTATACTAATATAATTAAAATCATATAAAATTATAATATAATTAAATCGACTAACAAAATATAATATTTAGGTGCTAATTACCCGCTATCCTACTTCTTAAATATGCGTGTGTCCTATGCTCCAATGATGATTTATTTATTTTTTTATAAACCATTGCTCTGATACCACTTGTCACGACCCGCTCCCCGTACCCAAGGGTTAAGTATCGTGATGGCCAGTAACTGAAGTTACCTCCTGCCAATTCTTCAACAAATTAATAAACGCGAGCGGAAATAATATTCAAGTGAGGATACCAAAATAATTATCGAAATTTCTATTTTTATTACAAAATTTATTGACCAAACAGGCCAATATTTACATATAAAAATATCATAAAAGTGTTGTTTGTGTCTATTCCGCAGCCCCACGTCTAAGACTTTCTAAAAGCTATTTCTGAATTGCATTGTTTTCTGAAAATTAGTAAACAGCTATAAGCACATGGCAGAATGAGAAATATTATACCAAGAGTATAAAGGACACAAAATAACCATGGATAGTTATGTAACTAAAATATTTAAGATAACTTAGTCTGAACAAATAATCATTTAAGTAGTAAAACTGAGATTATGTAAATAAATAACCATAACCATGGTACCGAACCGAACAGAACAGAACAGAGGTCACAGGAGTGATAGTCAGAGCAGAGGTACAGATTCAATAGGTGGCTCATACGAATTATAGAAGTGACTAACACAATAGTGTAACACTTATCTCCGCACAGAACAGAGGTCAATAGATCCATGACAATAGAGGGCCACAAAGTGACCAAATAGAAGCCGATGGTTATTTAAGTCCCCCAAGGCGTGGGACTCCCGTGGTGGTACTTACAAAACATAATTGTTTATAATGTTATAGTCAAATATTCTTTAAAATATAAATAAACATATCTATGGTTTCATTTTAACAAATAGAGTTCAGAAATTAATCCACGTAATTGAAATATTTATGAAATATAACTTGTATTATATAAAGATCAATAGATCCATGACAATAGAGGGCCACAAAGTGACCAAACAGAGCCGATGGTTATTTAAGTCCTCCAAGGTATGGGACTCCCATGGTGGTACTTACAAAACATAATTGTTTATAAAATTATAGTCCAATATTCTTTAAAAGTTAAACAAACATATCCATGGGTTTCATTTTAAGCAAATAGGATTCAGAAAATAATTCACATAATTGAAATATTAATATAATTTATAATAATTTATAAAACGTAACTTGTATAAAATAATATAACTCACCTTAAAATTAATACATCACTTTTACTTTCCGTCGTCGCTAGCTTTCCTTACTTTTTAATTCCCTTCCTCACTTTTTATTTTGTTATTCCCTATATCATGAGCCAATCCTTCCCATTTACAGGGGAGGCAACTGGGGGCAACAAGCCACGGAAAGACCCGATCACCGACACGTGTTACCTTTGTCAAATTCAATATTATCCTTTATTTTTTTTTTTTTTTTTTTTCTTTTACTTATCCACAGCAATTAGATTAATTCTAATTAATAAAATAATAACTCCTAATCATAAAATCAATTATTTAATTTTACTATTACTACCACTATTATTATCATAATTAATTATGATATTAATTAAATATTTAGAGTTTTTCTCATTTGTAATTAATATAAAATTTAAGAGACAACTTAAATTTTTAAGTTGTTACATTGGGCACGGGTAGGTGGTGTAAGGTTGGATCGAGCTTGTCCGGCCCAATAACTATCTTTTTGAGCTAAAAACATTTGAATTTAATTTTATTTTTTGGTAAATAAAATTTGTCCAGAATTCGAAATTAATTCTGAAAATCTGTCCAGTTTTATTTCAATTTTTGAATTCAAATCTGTTTGCACCTCTTCAGAATTTATGTACAGTTCCATAACTGTCCAATAGATCTGAATCTATTCAAACCCAAAACAATTTTTTATCTGTTTGAAAATCAAACCAGATCTGTCCGAACAGGTACCATACCTGTTGAATTCAAACTGAAAGGCCATCATTCCATCTATAAATAAGCAGTCTCTCATTTAGTTTTTTCACTCCAATTTTCATCCCAAATTCTGCCTCCTCTCTCTGCATTTTGCTGCATTATTTTCTTTGTGAGAAAGAGTGTAAACACTTAATTAGTGTGTTCGTTGTGTGAATAATGTGTAGTGCTGCTACTATTCACTGTTGATCATTTTATCCTGGGAGATAGACGTCTACAATTTGAAAGCACTGTGAAGATGACGAATCTGTCTTAAAGACACAATGCTAAACATTGGACTTGATCAAAATTTTATTCGAGAAATTAATAAAGTAAGTTGTTAATTTATTTTTTATTTTATTATTTATTTATATCATATTTTAATTTTTTTTTTGTAATAAAATAAAAATCTGTTTTTATTTATATATTTTTATTCATTGGTTTGATTTTTGTAATCAAATAATATCTCTCCTTTCCTTTATTTCTTCTGTATTTCGTTTGTTGTTAAGTACACAAACAAAAAAAAATTTAAATATAGTAAAGATTGTCTAACAGCTACCAGGGGAGGAGCTGGAGAGGGTGGTTGGAACTAGTAAGGGGTGAGGGTAGGATTTAGCGTTAGCATTTCGAGTGATTAGGGATAAGAACATAAATGAAATTTTATGATAGGATAAATTTGTAATACCAAAAAAAAAAAAAAAAAGGAAATTCTATTTTTACACATCCTTTAGTCTCTGTGCACATCATATCTTAGTTCACACACTTAAGAATGTAATATTATTCTCATTTCACACGCCAAATGTTCCAAATATAGTCATAACCCATAATTTGTACACACATCATACAAAAACACATTTCCAAACACCATACATTTACACCCCTAAATGGTTTTCTTTGTGCAGACCAAACCCTTGACACTTCAGCGATTCCAATCTTCTTCTGACAATCTGGCACATTTTCAACAATACTCAACTCCACTGAAGAACTACTTTCAACTCCACTGCATTCCTGAGGTAAGGAACACCTATTTCGTGGTTATTATGTAATAAATTTGCCAAAAAAAAAAGTTATAATTTTACCATTTTCGATTGTCGTTCGACGTTGGTTTGTGATGAAACGAAAATAATTCATTTGGAATTGATTTTACAAATCGATTTGTTTTATTTGGTTATGTACTTCCAAAAAAATTGAATTCATTTAGTTATGTTCTTTAGAAATTTGTCTATTTGTTCGGCATTGGTTTGTCGAATGAGAATTGCGAACAGGAAAAAAATCAATTTCTACATATAAAACTCATATTTTCATTGCTATATTGGTTTTAAACTGTCATATTTTTATCTAAATTTGAATTTCCATTAGTTTGCAAATCATCCATCACAAAAATAAAAAATGATGGTGGGTTCAAATGGAAAAAGGAAACAATGGAGTATGAACTTACACAAACCTAGAGAGTGAACAATGAAGAAATATTAGAGGATTTATAACAAACAATGGAGGCCAATAGAGTGTGTAGCAATGGAGGAAGTGAGAAACAATAAATGAAAAATATAGGTTTTAGTTTTTGTGTTTCCAAAAGATGTGCATTGAGAATTATTGTTTTCAAAAGATGTGTACAGAAAAAACTAAGTTTTAATATTTAGTGTGTGTATTGATGTCCATTATAGTCATTTTGTTTCATGGTAAAATTGTAATAAAAATTTCTTTCATTAAGTGTGTACGGAGAGACCAAAAGGTGTGTGAAAATAGAATTTTTCCAAAAAAAAATAGAAAATGATGTGGGTCCAAAGAAAAAAGAGAGGTATTATTAGTAGCATTCATAAGAGAAATTATGGCAAATTGCAATAGGATTCCTTATATTTTGGTCTTTGTGCCATTTTACTCCCTATAATTTCAAGTGACTTGATTTTGATCCTAAATTTATGATTTTATTTTAATTTGATCCAATTGATTACAACTCTTGACATTTTTTGTGAAAAATATGCATATAAGTGGCATAAGTTATATTTTTTAGAGCAAAATTATAAATTTACTAAATTTGGTGAGTTAAGCTCAACCAATTCAGTAATTATTTTTCGTCAAAAATACTAACGACATTATCAATTAGACCAAATAGATACAAAATTTAAAATTAAAGGTAAAATTGAGCCAATTGAAAATAAAAGAACTAAAATGACGCAAGGGATAAATGTAAAGACCACTAGTATAATTTGTTCGAGAAATTAATACGCCAAAGTGAAAGGATGATTTGGTCTAACAGTAAAACTTATCATTACACGGTCTCATCCTAACATCCATTATTCTAAAAGGCCTCTTACATTAAATTTGAAAAAAATAAAAATTACCTCACAACAATTAACAATTTTGGTGGCATGGGTTTCACCGACATGAAAACCGGCTCTCCAAAAATAGTCTCACTATATTCCTTAATTGAGGCCTTTTAATTTTACGCCTAATGATGTGGTTAAGATCCATGTGAAGTGGTTTTATACTCCTCTTTCTTTCTCATCTTTAGCCTCCTCTAATTCCACATTATTGGGAGTGGATTTAAGAAAAAAAAATTAGAAAGATAAATCATTTTTCCTCCAAAAATAGAGATAAAATTGCAAACCTTATTCTCCCCAAATTTCACTCTAGTAAGAATGAGGTGTCTTGAGTGATCATTTTTTTAGGCATACACGAAAGTCACGATTTTGTTAACTGATTCCTTTGGCCTACAAGTTCCCTTCCAACCGAACTATTGTCTATCAAAAAGAAAACTAGTGTTACCCCTCTTTTTGTTGTTGTGAGGATTACAAGTCATCGATGGGTCCAATCCAACTGCAACACTGGGCCAACTAAGCTATTATTCCCTCTTTTTCATTTTTGTTAAAGGTCCTCCTCTCATCTTGATTTAACTCCATTTAGTCATTGCTTTTGTCTCTTCAAAAGATAATTGGGTACCCACAAAAAGGATGCTGTGATTGATGATAGTTGTTTCATAGGTCATATTACAATTAGGTGAAATCCCATTTATTAGCTCTTTTTGTTGTGTTGCATGATTTTGTTTTTGTAAGTTATATATTTGGTGGCTAGACTGAATCATGAGCTCGAATATTTGCTAAGTCTATGGTCGGATAACCTAGCTTCTAGTCAAGGGATCCAATAATGGGACTGTTTGTTATAGTTTTTGGGGGGTGATTATAGCTTACTTTGATTTGGGAGTCTATGTTAGACTGTTTAGTGCCGCTTCTGTTTATAACTTATTAACTTAAATAAGCTAAAAAAAACTAATTATTTGAAAGTTGAGATATGAGTATTTTTAGCTTCGGCTTACAATTAAATGGTTGAGCGAGCAAGTGAACATGCCCACACGATTTTGACGCTTGACCAACTTAATTATACTTCACGAAATGACAGTTTTTAAAATTTTAACTTGAGCGTGTTGATAACTACACCCACCCAAAGATCAAGATAATGACAAAATATGTAGAATCTTAGTACTCTTTTCATATACTTCTATACATTTTTTATACATACATAAGAATTAATAACCACCCACTAAACGGTTGTTGCCATTTCCCTTATCTTGTAAACTCATATATGCATAAATTGACAAGGGTGTACATATACATGGACAAGCCAGGGTCACGTGCCCCTATAAAGTTTTGATAGTTATACTACTATTCTTACTTATAAAGATTATATATTGTTTATCGCTAATAAAATTGTAATAGTATTTCTTCTTAAATCATGTAAAATTTTTTGTATTTCAAATTTTTTTAAAATGTTTTATTATATTCTTTTAGTCATTCTTTTACACTCTTAATTGATAAATCAAGGTAAGAATTGAATCGATTTATAATTAATTTCCCATTATGAAGTTTGTTTAGCTAGTTATTTCCTTCTATTGTGGGACTCTTTGTTGAGTTGATACTCTAGGACTTATTGATTATAAATTCAATTGTTTGTTTGTTCTTATTGTTAGGTTAATAGAATTTAGTTATTGAATATGGACTTATAAGTCACCTTGATGTAAAGCTCATGATCATTGCAATATTAAATCTCACCGATTGACAAAAATAAACGAAAATATATGTATTAGTTTAATAGTATCTCATTATGGAAAAAACAAATTTAATGTTGTAATTAACATGTACTCCCTTTGCGTTGAATTTCTAACTCCATCACTGTATATATATAAATTTATTGATTTAAGGCTTTTTTGTTTTTGTTTTTGTTTTTTTTCAATGGGTTACGGCGATTCATGATCTGAGGCATTATTGCATAACACATTTTGATCAAATTATTGCATAACTCATTTTTTTTAATCAGCAAAAGACTTAACCTTTATTGATGAAGATGAAATATTACATCAATACAAAAAAATGATGAGTGCGAAAAGTATCACAGCAATACAAATCAATTACAATTAGGTTGGCACCGATAGGCACGCCTTATCATTTGCTAGCACACCATCGACAGTTAGTGAGAAACCAACAACAAAAGTAAAAATACAATAGAAAACCCCAATCAACTAAAATGAATCACAAAGCTACCCCCAAATGATGGTCCCTCCAAGCTCATAAGCAAAACAAATTGCCATATCCCTGCAAACACTCTTCTTCTGAGTTATTGCATAACACATATATATGCATTATTACAAATAGCAAGTATCTACACCTGGTTTTATCAAAAGCTTCAGTGGATCTCGTGATGGAATTGGGTTTGGTATCAATCTTGAAGTGGATTTGGCATAAGCTCTTAGTAAGAATCTAAATAGGAAGGGTTTTCTGAGCCTTAATCATTCAGGTTTAGTTAGGCAACCTGCTTCTGTCCCAAAACTCTTGCGGAATGAGAAGAGGAAAAGAAAGAAGAAGGTTCAACTAAAGGGGTTCACCAACTTTGCTAGACTTCATGGGCAAAAAGCTGCAGTAGTCAGCAAGCACACTTCTAGGTTTGTCATTTTCAGACCAGCAGCAACTACGATAGCACGTTCAGATTTTTCTGAGGGTGTTACTAGTCTGAACAATCTTCTCCTCAATGAAGCTAAAACCACTATATAATTAGGTAAATCTCTTGGCATCAATTTCAATGGGAAAGAAGATAATGTGCTAAACAAGATTATTGAGCTAGAGCTAAAGGACAAAGAGAGATCCAAATAGGAGGGTTTAGTCTTACGGTTCCCACTCCCACAAATAGTGGTAAACGTGTTGAACTGGTTGGAAGTGGCGCCAGGTCAACTTATGCCCAATGCGTGGAAAATATTGCTGGCTTGCGCGATTGCATGGCCACGGGCGACCGAGGGAGCAGCGATGACAGTGGATGAGTTCTTTTCTTGTTATAAGGCCTTTGGTCAACAAGAAACATGGATGACCTTGCAGGCGGTGGCGGGTAGAAGATTAGTAACAGGTTTGCCATCATTGTTGAAGGAGTGGAGACCAAGGTGGTTTTATGTATCGGTGAATGGCGGTTGGGGGGGTCCGTACAATGTGGAAAATTCCCATCAAGTCGGTGAAGCCAAGGCTGGAGGCAGAAGTAGAGAATAGGGTTAAACGAGTAAATGAGTGGAAGGAGAAGGAGGGCGTAAAGTGGGATGACCTTATCCAGCCTTCAACCTTGTTTGCCTTAAATCTGGGGCCACAGCCGACCGATGAGGACCCTGCACCAGAAGAGTTGGAGGCGAGGAGGAAGATGCAGGAGGCAAAGGACGAAAGGACGTTCGCCAAGGCAGATAAGTACAAAGAATCATAGTTAGGCCGTGTGCCTAAGCTGGTCATGAAAGAGCGAGTCTGACCACGCCCCAAGCCTCTGGGAGACAAGGATTTGACCGATTTTGCGCCGCTGCCACCGCCAGTGGATTCGCTGAAGAAGAGGAGCAAAAAAGAGGTGGAGGCGATGTTGAAGAAAAAAAAGAAAAGGAGGGCGGCTGTGGAGAAGAGTGAGGGAGGGCCAGTATTGAAGAAGGCGAAGGAGTGGATGGCGGAGGTATCCCCAGAAGTAGAGGTATGGGAGACCAGGGGGGTAGAAGAGGCCAAGTGCCCAGGTGCCCAAGTGGTGAGTGGAATAGCTGGGCCAGAGCAGTTGGAGGAGGTGAGCGATTAGAAGACCAATTGTCCAAGATTGTGCCTGTAAAAGAAGTGTCCCCAAGTCCTGGGGTAGGGAGGGGGTGAGCAAGTAAAGTAGAGACGAGCATCGCGTTAAAGACTGCCACGCATCATGTACGTGCGATGGCCGATTGTTTGGCAGAAGAAAGAGAGAATCCAGGGTCACCGCAGATCGTCTCCTGGGTGTGGTGGAGGATGCGGCCGTGCGATTGGTGGCACAATTTACAGAGGCCGACCTCCTGAGAGGGCTCTGCTCAACACAGATGGAAACGACGACCTTGGTGGTGGCCCTGCTGAATAAGGCGGCGCAGGCGAAGATGGAGGCAGAGCTGTTGAACGCCAAGCTAGAAGGGGTGAAGGCACAATTGCAAAACTTAAGGGTGGAGACGGCGAGCTGGAGAAAAGCTGCACAGAGTGCCTATGCAAAGGGCCTGGACTATACGCAAAGGGCAAAAAAGATGGAAGTATTGGCAGTGGTGCAGAGCTACTTGGCAGAACGCGTTGCCTCCGAGCTCACCGTCGCCAAATCGGAATTGGAAGTGGTGCGCCACAAGGCGGTATCGCTGGAGTTTGAGCTGGCGGGTGAGCGGAGGAAGGTAGACGAAGTCCAAGAAGCCTGTAACACTGCCAAGTCCAAGAGGCCCTCTCCAACAATGAAGATCTGCGCGACCAGGCCCTCAAAGACAAAGAAGAAGCGGATGGGCACATCGCGGAGTTGGAGAGGACGCTGGGAGAAGAGAGGGCCAAAATGGCCTCTGAAAGGGCGGCATACCCAGACTTGTGTGTGGCAGCGATGGAGAAGTTTAAGGGGTCTATTGAATTCCAAATGGCCATCGACGCAGCAGTCGCGAGGAGCTTGGCAAAGGAGGGTGAATGGGGTGCTGGGCCATCAGGAGTGGCCACTGCTAGTAGGAGCGAAGAAAAAGTAATTCAAAGTTTTCAGCGGTCAGACTTCTATAAGTACGAAATGAGCCAGTACTGGGACAACAGCTGGATGAGCTTTAACTATAATGCGTAGGAGTTGTTCCTAGATGTGGACTTCAGTCTGGTGAAAGTAGGAGAGGACGATGTCGCCCAGACTCTCCTGGATGAAGGGGTGGAGGAGGAAGATCTAATGTCCAGCGAGGGGGAGTGAGGGCTGGGTGTTTTTCCTGTGTTTTTGTTGTTGTTGTTGTTTTTTTTTTTTTTTTTTTTTTTTTTTTTTTTTTTTTTTTTTTTTGTAATGAAGTGAATGTAATGAACTGAATGTGATTTTTGTAATAAAGTGTATGATGGTGCAAGTTGTTAATAAATAAAGGTGACAGTTTTGTAATGGTTTGTAGTTTTTTTTTTTTTTTTGGGTAAATTGTTAATAAAGTGTATGAATGGTAAAATTGAATAAGCAATCTAACTTGTATGAATGGTAAAATTGGATAAGTAATCTAACTTAGGTAAAAATGACATAGGATAAGAATGAACTTAGAGGGCTCAGTCTGGCTGAGACTAGGTTTAACTCAGTCTGGCTGAGCTCTTCATGCTCAATCTGGCTGAGGCTTGGAGGTCTTAGTCTAGTTGAGGCTAGATTTAACTCAGTCTGGCTAAGCTCTTCATGCTCAATCTGGTTGAGGCTTGGAGGCTCAGTCTGGTTGAGACCGGGTTTAACTCAGTTTAGCTGAGCTCTTTATGCTCAGTCTGGCTGAGACTTGGAGGTCTCAGTCTGGCTGAGACCAGGTTTAACTCAGTTTGGCTGAGCTCTTTATGCTCAGTCTGGCTGAGACTAGGTTTAACTCAGTCTGGCTAAGGCTTGGAGGGCTCAGTCGAGCTGAGGCTTGGCTTAACTCGGTCTGGCTGAGCTCTTCATGCTCAGTCTGGCTGAGGCTTGGAGGGCTCAATCGGGCTGAGGCTTAGAGGGCTCAGTCAAGTTGAGGCTTCGCTTAACTCAGCCTAGCTGAGCTCTTTATGCTTAATCTGGCTGAGACTTTGATAGCTCAGTCTAGCTGAGACTAGGCCTAAAACTTGTCATTGAAACACAACACAGATAATGGAGATATGAAATTGTTGTCATTAAGGCACAGTCTGTCGATCACAAATTTACACCGTGTATGGAAAGGGCAAAAATGAACAAGTGTTCAGATCGGCAAAATAGAACATACAACAATTGAATGATACAAAAGCAAGAGACGCCATTTTACTGGAAATAACGTTTCAAGTGCTCGGCATTCCATGGATAGGGGAGGTCTCTGTCTTCCATATCTTGGAGACAGTAAGTACCCGGGCAGGGTCTGGCCTTGACAACGTAAGGTCCTTCTTCCCATTTGGCTGCTAGCTTGCCCTCGGTCGGATTTTTAGTAGCAAGGGTTGCTTCGCGCAAGACAAGGTCTCTCACTGTGAACTCTCGAGGTCGGACTCGGCGATTATAATGTGTTATTATTCTCTGCTGATATGATGCCTGCCTGACAGCAGTTGCCTCTCGGAGCTCTTCAACTAGGTCCAGATCAGCCCGACGCGACTCTTCGTTTAGTTATGGATTTGGATGTAGAACTCGAGGGGTCGGCATTCCGATTTCCACTGGAATGACCGCCTTAGGCGAAAAGGGGTCTCCCCAATGAGGGGTTCGAAGTATCGTCCAATAAGCCCAGAGCACGTTTGGTAATTCCTCAGCTTAGAGTCCTTTGGAGGCTTCCAACTTAGTCTTGATGATCTTCAGAAGGGAGCGATTGGTGACTTCGACTTGCCTATTGGCTTGGGGATGGCCTGGGGAAGATAAATATGGTCTCATGTGAAGCTCTTCACAGAATTTCTTGAACTTGGCATTGTCGAATTGTTTTTCGTTGTCCGAGACAATGGCTTGGGGGATTCCAAATTGACACACAATCGACTACCAGATGAACCTGGTGGTGTTTCGCTCAGTAATTGTAGCAAGGGGTTCTACTTCCATCTATTTGGTGAAGTAGTCAATGGCAACCACAGCGAACTTGGTTTGTCCCCTACCAGTGGGTAAAGGACCGACCAAGTCAATGCCCCACTTAGCCAAAGGGTAGGGACTACTAAGTGTAATCAATTCTGTTGGTAGAGTATGGGGGATGTTAGCAAAGCGCTAGCATTTATCACACTTAAGCACAAATTCGCTGGCATCTTGATTGAGCATGGGCTAAAAATAACTGGTACGGAGGATTTTATGGGCCAGAGCTCTTCCACCTGGATGATTACCACAAATACCATCGTGTACTTCTCTCATCACATAAGTCGCTTAAGCAGGACTGAGACACTTGAGGTATGGGCGTGAGAATCCCCGTTTGTATAGTTGGCCACTGATAATGATATAATTAGACGACCGGGCTCTAACTTTAGCGGCCTGCTGTTTATCGTCTGGTAACTCCCCTCGTGTCAAAAACGGAATGATGTCTTAAGCCCATAGAATAGGTTCGTTCTGGAGGAAGTGGATCTCCTGTGGATTTGGCAAAGTCACCGGATGGGTCAGGTATTCAATGCAAATGCCATGACTAAAGTCTGACTGGTCGGTCGAGGTTAATTGAGCCATTTTGTTCGCCTTGAAGTTTTCTAACCTAGGGATGTGTCTGATCTGGAAAGTATTGAAGAGGCAGACAAGAGGGAGGGCGATGTCCTTGTATGCTCGCATCGTTTCCTCCTTGGCATCAAACTCCCCAGTAATCTGTTCGACAATCAATTGGGAATCACTGAACACTTGGATATGGCTTACACCAATGTCTCTGGCCAGTCGAAATCCTGCAATCAAAGCCGCATACTCGGCCTCATTATTGCTTGCGTCGAACAGGAAACTGAGGGCACATTTGAAGTACTCACCCTCTGGGGTGGTAAGGATTAGACTGGCTCCACTACCCTCTTTGCAGGATAAACCGTCAACACTAAGAGTCCAGGAGTAGGGGTCTTCTGCATCAGTGGTGAAGTGTGCTGGTGAAGGAGGTACGTTCGGAGTGAGATTGGTGAACTCCAAGATAAAATCGGTGACAGCCTGGCCTTTGATAGCTGTTCGAGGTCGGTAAGAGATTTGAAATTGACTTAGCTTAATGGACCATTGCATAAGTCTTCCTCTTGACGATTCTGGTTGTTGCATGACCTTTTTCAGAGGCTGGTCAGTGAGAACCACTATGGAGTGAGCTTGGAAATAAGGTCAGAGGCGTCTGAAGGCTATGACCAAAGTGAGGGCCATTTTTTCTAACAGAGGGTAGTTTTGTTCTGCCCCTCCCCCCTCCCCGAGAGCGTGGCTAATGTAGTAAACTGGACGTTGTACTAAGCCGTCTTCCCTGATGAAGGCAGCACTGACCGCTGTGTTTGACACAGCTAAGTAGAGAAAGAGGGTTTCTCTTGGCAGCACTTGAGAAAGGAGGAGAGGGTTAACCATGCACTACTTCAGTTGTTAGAAGGCCTCCTCGGATTCAGTACTCCATTCGAACGCCTGTCGGAGGACTTTGAAGAATGGAAGACACTTGTCGGTTGCTCGGGAAATAAAGCGGTTAAGGGCGGCGACTCTACCCGTGAGCCGTTAAACCTCTTTGACCGTTCTGGGAGACCGCATTTCTATCAGGGCCTTGATCTTTTTGGGGTTAGCCTCAATGCCTCGTTGGCTAACCATGAAACCCAAGAACTTTCCAGATCCCACGCCGAAAGTGCACTTCTCCGGATTCAGCTTCATCTGATATTTGCGTAAGGTTTGGAAGGTCTCTCACAGGTCTGCCAAGTGATCGGAGGAAAGTTTACTCTTGACTAGCATGTTATCGACGTAGACTTCCATGTTCCGACCTATCTAGTGTTGGAAGATGGTATTAACCAGACGTTGGTAAGTTGCTCCGGCATTCTTCAAGCCGAATGGTATAACACGATAATGATAAGTCCCTTCATCGGTAATGACGGAGGTGCGCTCTTAGTCGGTTGGGTATATCAGGATTTGATTGTAGCCGAAGAAGGCATCCATAAAGCTAAGCATCTGATGTCCTACAGTTGCGTCGACCAACAGATCTATCTGGGGAAGGAGATAGCTATCTTTGGGGCAAGCCCGATTGAGGTCAGAATAGTTGACGCAGAGTCGTCATTTGCCATTATTTTTGCGGACCAAGACCACGTTGGACAGCCACTTGGGGTAGTCCACGTTTTTTATGAACTATGTCTTCAATAGTTTGTCCACCTCGGTGGTGATGAGGGTATTGCGTTCTAGGTGAAAAATACGATGCCTCTATCGGAAAGGTCGGAAGTGGGGCTCAATACTGTGACGATGAGTAATGAAAGAGGGATCGATACCTGACATGTCTGAATGGGTCCAAGCGAAAGCATCGTTGTGCTCGGCTAAGAGAGCTGTGAGATCAGTCTTGGCCTGGAAGGACAGTTGGCTGCCAATCCTGGATGTTTTGGCTGAATCGGTAGGATCGATAGGCACTTCGACAAGTTCCTCCACTGGTTCCCCTCTGACTAATTCTTCCTCGTCTCTAACATCGACACCCTCGATGATCATAGTCTCCTTCATTTTGACCTCCTTTAGTGAGGCGATGTAGCACTCTCTGGCCATCGTCTGCTCGCCCCTCACTGTGCCGACCCGAGGTCGGTTGGGAATTTCATGGCTAGATAGCATGTGAAGGTGACAGCTTGGAAGGCGTTGAGAGCCGTGCATCCGAGGATGATGTTATAAGTAGAAGGACAGTCGATGACGAGGAAAGTGAGAAGTTTGGTGGTCTGCCGTGGATATTCTCCAACGGTAATGGGAAGATTGATGGAGCCTGTGGAGGTCACCCGATCACCGGTGAAGCCGACTAACGGGGTTGGAAGGGGGGGCAACTTTTCTTCTCCGACCTTGAATTGGAGATAGGCGTTCAGGAAGATGATGTCTGAAGAGCTGCTGTTGTCGACAAGGACCCGTCTGACTTTGTAGTTGGATAGGACAGCGGAGATGACGAGGGGGTCGTCGTGGGGGTAACGAATACCTGTGCAATCGACCTCTGTAAAGGTGATGGGTTCAGACCATTGCTTGGGGTGTTTAAAGGGGCGATCCAATGTCGTTACTTCCTCATCGGAGCCTTGTCTGATTTTTTCGAGTTCGGCTCGCTACGTCCATCGAGATGGCCATCCGCATGCGAGCCCGCCAGCGATGACTCTGATCTCGCCGACCCAGGGGGGCGAGATTGCCTTGTGGCCGGGGCTGTGATGGGAGCCGATCATTGTCTCGCTTTGGTTGTACAGGTTGTCGGGGGGGATGTGTCAGCGGTGGTCCCCCGACGGGTTGATCCTTGGCCGTTGTTGGGGATGGGTGGCCCTGAACCTACTAAGGTGCCCCTGGTGTATCAAATCCTCTACCTGGTCCTTAAGGCTAACATATTTCTCAGTGTTGTGGCCGTGGTCTTGATGGAAACGGCCGTACTTGGATTGATCTCGCCGGTTGGAGGGAGATCGTGATGGTTGAGGCCATTTCAGGTTGTAGTCTCATTGAATTTGGTTAAAGACTTATTCCATAAGGGAATTAAGAGGGGTGTATCGTTCGAACCAATCGGGTGGTCGGGTAGGTGCCGGTCGGTCGGCTTGAGCAAGTCGGTCAGTATATTAAGAGGGTTGATGTATATATTTGGATGATCTAGGTTCGGGTTGTTATTATATATATTTATTATGTACAATGGCATTAATTAATAAATGGGAAAATTAATAATCAGTCCTCTGGGAGAAGTTTATAGTTAGTGGGGATCTTAACAAAAGATACTTTCAAGTTGAGGTGCTTAGGTTTTTAAAATTTAAGACATTTAAATATATATATATATATATATATATATATATATATATATTCCATGCGTTCGTAGTCTTTTGTGAGTAATTTGCCCTCAGCTATATTGCCTTACTTGTGGGGCTCTGATATATTTTGCTTCTGCCAGGTGCGATTTGATTCAGTGAGTAAGAGTGTGTAAGCTCGCCTTTTGATCAGCAGAAATTGAAGCTATTGCCATTGAAGCTTCTTGAGGGAATTGAAAGCATCTCCAGTGCTCTACCCTAGATGTGGAAATTTTTGACTTATTTCTGTTCTTTTGTTCTTCCCTCTCAACAACATTCCCTTTTTTTTCTTTCTCTTTTTTTCTTTTTAGAATGAATTCCAATAGCCAACTCGAAAAATTAGCTTTTATATTGCAATAAAAAGGATGTTTTCTTGTGTTGCAGCAGTGCTATTACTCAAAAAGCATAAAAAAAATAGAGCCTCCTCATCCATTCAATTTTTCCCTAGTTCAGGCCATATGTGGTATTGCCACAAAAAGATCTAGGTCGTGCAGTTGTGTGGGTTTTTACATTTGTGCCACAATAAATTGAGAATTCCGTTACTGAGCCTTCACTGAAATCAACAAAAAAGGATGAGGAATTTCTAGAAGCTTCCCCCTCCCCTATTTATTTTGTCTAACCGAAGTGGGGTGTTGGTGCTATGAAGTCCAAGGTGGGACTCCAATCTATTTTGATGATTTAAGTAATTCTTATTATAGGATTTGTCGAGTAGTAGCCTATAATAAGATCACATGATTTTATGAATGATATACTCGACAAATCCTATAATATAAACAATTTGAATTATCAAAATATATCTGGAACAAACAATGAGCGTGTCTTGTTATGACAATAGTCACCTATCTCCATCTTATACCGGCTCGTATTAGATTTGAGCTAACAAATGTCTTTATTTATTTATTTAAGATCGTGGATATAATCACATGTTAACTGTTTATTTGGTAATATTTATTTTTATAATTTTTTATTTACATTTCTAGAATTCTTAAAAATTGTAAATAAAAATTCGTTCGGTTTTTATTTTTGCTTTTAAAATTTTGAAAATTTGAAAAAGTTGATTACAAAAAGCAGACACAAAATTCTTGCAGTCTCAATTATCCTTAAAAGGGTGTACACAAGAGATAGTAGATCCGTCTGGTTTGCCTAACTTGACTGAATTGATTCAATCCGATTAATTTTAGGTGGATACGTGTCTTTCAGCGGATGAAATATTTCAAAATTCGCTTATAAAGTTAAGATGACGGGTCAACTATCTCGCATCTACATGAACTTGATCCACTTGTAGATGAAGTCCAAAAAAAAAAAAAATACTTACAAGTAGTAACATAAAATAGAAATAATAAAATATATATATATTTTTGTTAAAATAGAAAACAATACCTTAAAAATATACATGCGTGTTGCCATGGCCTATTGTAGACAAATAATATATATTTTTTCAAATTACTAATTATTGAAGATCGTAAAAGTTATGAATTACAATTTTAAAAAAATGTCCAAACCACTAAACTGATCTTATCCATCTGTCAATCTGCACGACTCATTCAATCTGTATCCGCCAAACTAGTGGATGGATGCAGATTAATTTTTTTTAATCCGTCTAATTTTGGACAGATAGAGGATGGAATGCCACCCCGATCCAACCCTATCCGCAATAACCAGAGAAAGTCATGATTTTTTTGGTATTTTTTTTTTTATTTATTAGATAGGTTATGGTAAAAATTAGTTATATCAATTTGTAAGAAATCTATTTATTTTTTAGAAAACATAAACTGCATTAACTTATCAACAATTAGCAGCCAGTGTTCAAAGCTACTTTTGCCTCCGAATGAATAAAATTAGGGAACCTTTTAAATTATCTAAATAAGTTTATTTATTTATTTATTTTTCCATAAAAAAGTGTAAAGTGGTAGAGTCGTTGTTTAGCAATTTACTTTTTATCTATTATGGCAACAAGTAAGCTTAGTTGGAGTTTTTAGTGGGTTATAAGCTTTGTTAGCTAGTTTATGGTTTTTGGCATCAACTGTTGGCCTCGTTTGGGAACAGGCTAATTTAGTAACTTTTTGACTATTTGGCTAAAATATGAGCTAAAAAAAACTAGTATGTTTGGAATGACTTTTTGGCTTTTTACGAAAAGATGTGCAAAAAGTAGATAGAAAAGAGAATCTTTGACTTTTTGGTATGAGTTGTTGGCTTTTTGACTAATTTAGTAACTTTTTGACTTTTTGGCTAAAAAGAAAGGTTCCCAAACGAGGTGAGCTAAAAAGAACACCTATACTTTTTGGCTAAAAAGAACACCTATACTTTTTGGCTTCTTGTGAGCTAGTGTTAGTTTATCACCAACACTATGCTTGGTTTCCTTTCTTATCCTTTTTTCTTTCTCTTCCTTATTGATATAATTTCATATGTAATGTATGTTTTCTTCATCAATAAAGGATTTTCTTTGCTAATTATAAAAATAAAATAAAAAAAACATATGCGTTATTACTTTGAGATAAGTAAGTTGGATGGTCATTTCTGAATTTCTTGATTCACTAAAGCTAGCTATTGTAGTGCAGCTTATAGTTTTTATGTTGTAAGAACCCAATTAAGATGTTGGAAACAACTTCAAAGGCACTTTCATGCATCATTTGACTAATGTTTAAAGATTTTGCTGCATAATGCCATTTCTTGAGATATTATGTACATATGTTAAAAGAGTAAATTACACCAGGAGCTCTTGAACTTTGCATCTTTATTTATTTATTTATTAAGTTTCTAAATTAAATTTTTACTTAAATAAGCTCTCCAAACTTCTCAAATTGATCCAATTTAACACTTTTGTTACACTATCTATTTTTTCTAGTCAGGTATATCATATAAGACCAACCTAATAGATAAATTGATAAAAGTAACCCTAAAACTTCTTTTCCTAGTATCAAAAAATATATTGTTAATCTCTGAAACCTGTGTTGGTGAAGGAATGGGCATTGATTCTATTGTTAATTTTTTTTTTTTTTTTTTTTTTGGGGTCTGGTCCGTATAATACATTTAATTGATAGCAAGCCAGGTCTATAAGACCAACTGGAGCATTTCTATTTGATTGGATTCGATGGCTCAACAAATTGGGATTTCCTATTGGTCCAAGTCATTTCGAGGTAAATCATTTCTGACGAAGAAGAAGACTTTCAAGATGAGACGACATGAATCACAAGAACGTGATAGGAGCGGGCAGAATGTAATAAAAAGGATAGCCCATGGAAGAGTTAGTGCGCTTAATTGAACAAAAAATTAGAAGAAAAAAATTACAAAGTTTAAGGATTTTTCACAGGATTTACCCTATGTTAAAAGGGTACTTATAATGGTAGGGCGACCTTTAAGTAACAATTTTGTATAAATTACATCAGAATGATGAAAGCACTCATGTTTTCAACAATAATATTATGAAACTTGAAAAATTGTTTGAAATGAACAGAAATATAAAGTTGTGGGCCAAATTCATTTTATGTATAACTCATATCCACATCATATATTTTATTTTTTTGCCACGTCTTAACTTTTTCACTCTCCCAACCCTTCTCATAACTAATCACCACATAAACAAGTATTAAATGCCAAGCATTCAAGTTAATCAATGCATTGGATACCCCTAATACACTACTATTCCAAATTGGTTAGACTGTTTAATGATCAATTTGAATGAATGGGCAAACTAATGGGCAAACTAGGCATAATGCATGGGTTGACCGACATACATGTTTAGGTGACCTTATAAATTACCTTGTATTATTGATATTTGTGATCTTTCTTCTTTCCCCCTTAGCTTCTCCCTAATTTCTCAAAACACAAACTAGAAGGCAGCCATGAGTAGAGGTGGAAGCTTTGGTGGAGGCCAGAGTTCTTTGGGTTATCTCTTCGGGTCGGATGAGCAAAAACCTGCACCTCCAGCCTCCCCAACAGTTTGCACACCGCCTTATGGGATCGATTCCACACCAGAGAAGCCACCAAAAAGCCCTCCTCCTCCGGAGAAACAAAATGTCTCTAACAATTATCACAGAGCTCAAGGCCAGAATTCAGGAAACTTCATGACTGTAAGTGATCAAAAAAAATTATTGATTATAATTGAATTGCATACCTTTCTCTCTTGTATTACTAATCTTCACCTACCTACTTCTGCATCGATATGTTTCCAGGGCCGTCCATCGACCAAAGTTAAGTCTGTTCCTGGTGGAGATTCTTCTCTTGGGTACTTGTTTGGAGATAAGTGATGTTTCTTTCTCCCAAATTCTCTATCCCTAAAAAAGTTTTAAAGCATAGCAGTCATGTGGGTTTTGTGCTGCAACAAGAATAAGGAACAGTGTTCCCCTCCTCAGTATTGGTTTTTTTAAGGTTTGTTCCTGGTGTTGATTCACTTGCAAGGTTGTCCTAGAATGTTGATGGTGTTTGATTTTTCATATGGATGTGTGTAAGGATGTGTGGATTTGTCTCAAGATGCCATCTAGCTAAATTAGGGTTTATATGTATCTATATGTATGGCTAATGGTTTGTATGTTTGACAACATAAAATAAGAAAAGCAGTTTCTGAAGTGTGTGAATTTTTTAATAGATTGTTTATTCCATGATGGGGTTTGTGTTTATTTCTTTTTTCTTGTTTACTTACTACCAAATTTGGAAAGGAATTAGACAAGACACCAATGCTTTTCATTTTGCTTTCTCTTTACAAGCCATTTGCATCAAACTAAGTTGGTCCCTTCTTTCTTTCTTTCTTTATTGTTTATTTATTATATGCCTTGCATGTAATTCTTGATTACATGAACTACAAATTATGTGAACTGAGGAGTTAGGATTCTCTCTCTCTCTCTCTCTCTCTCTCTCTCTCTCTCTCACACACACACACACACACACACGGAGTTCCAAATCTACCTTTTTGTTGCTGATGAAGTTGATTGAAAATTTGCTTGACTATTTGAGCTTGTTCTAGTATTATTTTCGATATAGTTCATCTCCTGTATTATAGTCATTCTCACAACATGGATACCTGCTTAATTATGATATATTTATCATCATTGAACAATCAAGAACAGTGGGATTATGAATAGTTGGTTAAAAGTTTAGATTTCTGATTTACGGTTAAAAGTTAGTTGAAAATTGAGTATATTTATGTTGGAATCCATTGATTGGAAATTAGATCACACTGATTGGAAGTTAGATCCTTCTTTGACAGCTTAGTGGATAAAATGAATTCAAGAATATTGAGAAGTTAATACCTACCTAGTTTACAAATAGATCTTTTTGTAGCTAGTACATTTATTTTCTAGAAAAACTTTCAGTTTGCAGAATGAAGTGTTTCTGCAGTTGCTGGTATATACTGTTGTTCCTGTGTCAAGTTCAACATATACAGCTGATCCAAGAAATAGAGATAATAATAAAACAAACAAACAAACAAACAAAACAAAACAAAAAGGCAGTGAAAACCTGGTTAGCCTATATCTGAATTTTTTTTTTTTTTTATCAAAAAATAAATTTATTAATGAAATCAAATGATTGAGTACACAAAGTAATCAAGACTACATCAATCCTATGCGAAGACTTGGCCGAAACATAGTAGCCCACATCTGTTAATGAAATACAAGTCATTTATGATAAATGATTAATTTTTTTACACAAATTTACTTCGAATGAAAAAACTAACATAGGATGGCTATTAATGATATTCTACAAAATTAATTAGCATTCCCCTTAATTTAAAGCAAGAAATACAATTATGGGGGGAAAAAAAGAATTACAATTATGGAATAACTAACAAGGCAGAACTAAAATAAAGGATATTATTTCATTAATTTAATTATATTTATCAAGTGAAAGGGTGAACAAGTTAGAAGAGCATCATTTGTTGAAAATAGACCATCTAACTAACAATTACTAAAAATTAGTAGAGTAACCTTATAAAAAAATCTTACGAACAATTAATCTAAGCTAATGTGGTTCATACAGGCATGTGGCAGCAGAAATGTAAAACATAACACATGTTAGAGGGGCAAGTATGCATGAAATGTAGGAGCCGTACACAAATAAACTTATAGAATTCAATCAGAATATATTTCTATGTTATTAATATTTCTTTTCTTAATTTTACTTGTAGCACAGTAGAGTGTCATTTATATAAGATTAACATGGAAGTTTGTAGATAGATTAATCTCACACTCCTATAATCCTTTCCATATTCCTATGCAAATATAAATGTATCTTTCTATAGATAAATGTATCACTCAACATAATTATATTCTAGAAAATTGTAGATTATAATTTTCAACACTTCTTAATTCACTATTTTCTAGAAACAATTCATCCATACTTAGGGGGGTTTTTTTTTTTTTTTTTTTTTGGTCAGCAAAAAAGTAATATTTTATTAAAAAAATAAGCAATTGACATATTCTAAGTAAGAAGATAAGAAGGAAATAATGAAAAGACATCAATTACAAATAATCAAATAACCTATTCTAAATAGGATGCTTAGAATTTATTGAGTCGCTTTCTTTGTCACCACTTGCATCTGAATTCTTTTGCCTATCACTTTTTGAACTTCCATAATCTTGCATACATCTTCCAAACGTCGGCTACTCCTTTTCATTTGGTATAGGTAGTTTGTCCCCATTTTAAACTCCTGAGTATCCTTTGACAACTCGCATTTTATTTGTCTAGTTGTTGTGGGCTTTGGTTGCCGATGACCAATGCTTTCCATGGAATCACAAGGCCATTTTTATTATGGTGAATACAACCTCTTTTTCTTTGGTGAACACACGCCCATTTGTTTTCAATGAAGCGGTTGCTAGATTCCTGTTTGCTTTTACCTTTTCCCAATTTGTTTCTTCAAACTTTTGATTTTGCATCTTCAAAATGATTTGGTCTAGGTACTTGGGAGGCTTCAAAACAATTTTGTCGATTAGGAAAGTAACATTGACTTACATTTGTTCTCAACTTTGTGAATTAGGAGTACGTTCGATATGAACTTAAATTCAATCAGAATATATTTCTATATTATTAATCTTTCTTGTGACTTTACTTGTAGCATACTAGAGTGTCCTTAATATACTTGGTACATGACTCTCACACCCCTAGAAGAGCCTTTCATATTCCTAGTTTATGTATCTTCCTATAGATAAATGTACCACCCAATATAATTATAATCTAGAAAATTGTGGATTACAATTTTCGACATATTGATGGTCATAATTATTGATCAAGATAGCCTTACTAATTAAATTAGAGTAGTTCTCAATTACAAGGATTGATATTATATATAAATTCAGATAAGTTTAATTGGAATAATGCTATATGCACCAATTAGTGGTATTAGTGTACTAGTTAGTATACTAATTGGTACATGAAGCACCACCGATTTAACTGTATCTTATAGAATTTATGGCTACAAAATGGAATGTGGTTTATAAGAAGCATATATTGTCCTTAATTATTTTCACTTTGAGATTTTATAATTAGACTAAACTTAAGGCCTTGTTTACAAATCATCATGAGGAATGCAATGGCTGATTGTCATGGATGTAATCAACAATTTGTCTGTTGATTTGGCTCCTAGACTGGTATATCTGGTGTTTATGGTTTGATATAATCTGAAAGATGCTACTGGTGTGTTTGGTGTGTATCTGATATATCTGCTATTTGTTAGCATAAGTTTTCTCTACTGTTTTGGTATTTTGGTTGCTATCTGTTGCCATCTGTTGTCTTTGTGTATCTGTTGTCTTTGCTATATGTTTTATTTGTTGCTATCTGTTGTCTTTGTGTATCTGTTGCAGTTTTGTAAGCTCTGTTGCAGTTTGTATCTGTTGGTCTCTCACCAACAGATGCTGGGATTGATGCTACCATGTGATTGTGCGAGTCGCTCAGTGCCAATCTAGTTGGGATTGGGTTATCTCGTTATGATGGCTTTTGCATCATTCCCTCCTCCCTTGTTGATGTTTTTTCCTTACGTGTAAAGTTCTTTATCATCAATAAAGTTTTCTTCGTTGTTGATCAAAATGAGGATATTGGATTTTGTTCCTTATTTTACTACATTCCTCCACCCTTTTACCCATCTCTAGCGCTCAATTGAGTAACAAAGGTAATTTACTGCAAGAGATTCTTTGCAGCGTAAGTCAAATATAGAATCTTACTCCAAGTGCGCGGGGTGTGGATGCTATGTAATTTCATGCTCTTATATACAATAGAAGCTCTCTTAACATCTTTTTCGCTGATTCAAAAAATGTAAATTGAATGGAGCACTTGCAGAACATGTTAGCGACAATTACTGACTGAACGAATATTCTAAGTTTACAGAAATTTTTATACATAAATCTCATATAAAATGATGTGATAATAACATGTTTTACAGTTCACATCATTTTATATGAGATTTATGTATAAAATTTTTTGATTGAATATGTTAGTGACATGTTAGTAACAATTACTGATTGAACGAATATTCTAAGCTTACAGAAATTTGTATACATAAATCTCATATAAAATGATGTGATAATAACATATTTTCCCGTTATGAATATGTGTATATATATATATGCTTCTACAAACCCAAGAATAATGCATAGGAAATTATTGTCCATTTCATGGTTTGCTAGCTACTTCACAACTACCCTACGATGGTATGGACAACTTGTTTATTCATCCATTACAAGTAACCTGTAAACCAAAGTTGTGGCTTTTGTCTGGCCATGGCCAAACTTGTCATTGGGAAATCTAAAAAAGTTATCAGAAAAGTAGCCAAAAAATTATGTGTGAAATGGATTCACTCTATATATATATAAATAAAAAATAAAAAAAAAAGGAAAATGATATACAAGTTTAATTTTTAGACTCATTTTCTAGACTCAATAATATGTAAGTGATATGACTGATTGATAATTAGAGAATATATGAGAGTACGTTGCCTTTAATATCTTAATTGATTGTTGGATTTAATTTTTGAATAATGCTTGGGACCCCCTTTTGGGAGTCACCCCCTCACCCCCTTTGCCACGTGGCGGGTGGTGATTGGAGGAGCAGGAAAAAAAAGACAAAGAAAAAGAAAAGGGGACCAATGAGAGAGAGAGGGGGTCAAAGGGGGTGGGGGGAAAAGGGGGGATAAATCATTGTTGTTAATTTTTTACCTTGAATAACAATGCTCATTAAAAAAAGAAGATATATATTCCAAAAATGTACCATGAAATTAGTATTGTGTGGGCCATTTCTAGAATAAGGGATTGTTTGGGGTTTGCTTATTTACTGTACTCTTTGACTTTTTAGGAAAAGATGTGTAGAAAAGTAAAAGGTGATATCACTTAAATAAATGCTCTTATTACTTATTAAATAAGTAATACTTATTTAAAGAATAATATTATATGTACCAATTAATGTACTAACTAGTATACTAACAGATGATATGACATAATTTTAAAGGTTTTAGATATTTCTAATTTGTATAATAGGTGGGGTCAATAATAATGACATAACACTAATTGGTGCATTAATGTGTATATTAATTAGTGTATGTAGTACCACCGTTATTTAAATCATCCCCAAACAACTCCTAAATGTGGTCTACACATTGCACTTGCTGAATACTCTTTTAATACTTAAACCTTGCATTGTTGTTCTGAATTATCACACTCAGTTTACACTAGACACTATTTTACGTTATTTTTATCAATATTTAAGTAATTTTTTCGAACTTTGCGATTTTCTTTTTTCTATCATAAATATACATAATTAGTTTGGAGAAACTGAATGGCACCAATTTTGTAGAAAGGGATAGAGAAAAAGGCTTCTAATATGAGTGGACAGAGAAGGCTAGCACTCTTTCGGCCCAAGATCTGTTGAAAAGTGGGCTACCTTTAATGCGTATTGAGATGGTTCTGGGATAGTTTTTTACCCCAGTTTAGTTGGGGTCCAAGTCATGCTATCCCATGCTTCACAAAAATGATGTGTGGATGGAAATTACAAATATAACATGTATCATACACTCACATAATGTTGTATTTAAATTATAAATTTAAATCAAAATTAAAATAAAAATATATATGAGTTAAATATTAACATATTTTTATCCATATTTCATTTATTTTTTTATTTTTTATTTTTCAAATCTCTGTTCAAATTCATAATTTAAATATAATCTAAGCAATATAAGCAGAGATTAGACAATAACCGAACGCCATTTCGTATAAATTTCAAATACAAATATAATGACCCGTCAATCATATGTATTTTGCCTATTTGGAGTTTAAGTTCAAAATGCCTCTACCTTTGTGAGGTTTTCCATTAAAAAAATAAATAAAATGAGTTGATGTGATTCACATCTAAAATTAGGCTCCATTTTAATTCAATCTTGCAATTAGTGGAATCCAACTCATTAGACTAACAATAATATGGGAAGTCCAAAGACTAGCTCAACTAAGAAGAGGACTACAATTTGAGATTTTCAAGTTGAGTTTCGATTCATCCCACAAGCCCAAACTCAACAAGATTAAGCTTTCATTTGTCTTTTTCAATTTCTGTTTTAAACTAATTTTTAAGTTCATCTAATTGAGATGAATTTGAAAAATAAAGAAATTTGATATAATTATTGAATATTCCTATTGTATATAAGAAAATATCCAAATTATATTTATGTTATCAAAATTGCGTAATTTAAATAAAATAAACAAACAGATTCATATTTAATTAAATTGATTTACATATAAGAAATCATGGGAGTAAATCATACAACTCAATGAACAAAAATACATATAACACAAATAAGGAAAAAATAAATAAATAAACTGAAATCTGTATGATGCCACAGTCTCCTTAAAATAGATTTGTTGTCTCACTATAGGTACTGAAGGTATGTCTGCGTCTGTCTCTCAAGATACGACGATATAAACCCGCTAACGCAGAAGCACCTTCTACTTAGCTTCGGCGAACTGACAATAGTAGCACTCTCTCACACAAGAAGAAGAATATACGAGCAAACTGTCTGTTTATGAAAGGCAAAAAATTATGTACCTAAGACTAAAGAGGAGGTCTCCTTTTATACACAAAGAGGGAGAGAGGAGGAACAAATGCAGAATTCAATTTCTGCAAAATTGAAGAAGTAATGTGTAGACACCCCATTTTGACCGACCTTAAGACTTTGATGCTTTCTTCTAAACATCGGATGATAAAAATTGAAATGTGCTATTTTACGAATTTCTCAGCAGAAAAGTCCGGTTTAAGCTTTAATTCCAATCTTACACCTATTTGGTCAAATTATTTTAGACTTACTCAAAAATATTTTTTCTAATTTTTTTTCTTTTCTGAAAAACTTAGCAGTTTTGAAAAATCAGCTCTTATAGCACATGGCAAGTCATGTATTTTTGGAAGTATCACATGGCTAGCCATGTGTGTTGGGTGTTTTGGAATTCTATAAATACAACCTTATAGCGACCCCGGTCTTTTCCCATTTGGTTGTTGTATCCGGACTTAGGTTCCGTGGATCCTATCATTATATAATTGTTGTTGTCGTCCTTTATCTTCTCTTTTTGAGTTATAGGATGTGTTGGGCAGGTTTGTTACAGGTTGGTTGGGTTTGGAAACCAAGTGTTGCTGTCCAGAATTTTGGACCTTCGCTCGAGCGAGGATTTGATCACTCAAGCGAGCTTTTGTTTTTGGTCCTGCGCTCGAGCGCGGGTTTGGTCGCTCGAGCGAGAGTAGTATTTTGTGTCTGATGGCTCGAGCCAGGGTATCTTCGCTCGAGCGAGCGATTGCGTCTAGTATAGACCTAAGAGCTGTGTTTCTTGGATCGAGCGAGATCTTCTTCGCTCGAGCGAGAGTTCCGTCGCTCGACCGTGCGTCGGGTTGCAGACCTGAGGGTTTGAGTTGTTGGCTCAAGGGAACTTTTCTTCGCTCGAGCGAGCTTCTAGGTTGTTGGCTCGAGCGAGACATTCTTGGCTCGAGCAAGTGTTTTCTGTGTCTGGTCGTTCGAGCGACCAAGTCTTCGCTCGAGCGAGCCTGTTTTATTTAAATAGGCAGCAGCGGTTTTTAAAACAGTTTTTCAGCCTCTTTTTTATTTTAAAACCCTAGGTCCGTCTTCTCTCTCCTTCTACACATCTTCTCCCTTAGGTTTGATCTACTTAGAGTGTATTTCTGCCCTAGATTTTTTATTAAAAAGATAGAGTGAGTCGAGAGCTTCGTTTTAATCTGAGTGGTTGGAGGTTTGGAGCACTTTGGATTTTGGGTTATCATCTCCATCTTCTCCATTCGGGTTATTTACATCAAGGTAGGGATTTCCTACTCCATATTATAGGTGTTGTTCTAAGTTTTGGTATTTTGATATGTTGGGGTTGTTTGGTAATTTTGGGAAAAAACCCTTGTTGTTGTAATAAATTAATTTGTATAATTAATTTAAGGAAAATGGGGGAATTTAGTTGAATTCATGAACTTGGGGAAATTATGAGATTTATGGTGTAGTTGAATAGTTTAATTACTCACCTTCGAAAAATGTTAAATTTACATTTGTTGATACATTTATTTCCTATTTAGAAATAATTGTTTTGGGCTATCGGTGGAGGATAGTCGTAAATGTTGTAGACATTGTATGTGGATTAGGGAAAACTGAAACTAATCACATTGGTTGAGTCATTAATTTTGACTGCTGAATTAATACAGAAAAATACATGTATTGATTGAGTATTGTATATGACAAGTGTTTAATACATTGTATATGCATATTGTTTGGGAGGAGATAGGGGATGTACTCCACGGTTTGGAAGGAGATAGGGGATGGACTCCTAAACCGGATATTGTTTGGGAGGAGATAGGGGATGGACTCCATTAGCACCACTAATATGTGTGCTTATTGATTTATGGAAGTGTTTTTACATATTATTGATACATCACTAAAATGTGTATCAATTGGGAAGTATGGAAGTGAATTTTGGTTGAAGTTGGTACAATACCAACATGTGTATCCATTATGATATAAGAATGTTTAACATGATTTGATATCCCCATTGAATTGGAAATATTGTTAAAGTGAGATGTAGTCTCACTGTTATAGTTTGGCCAGGTTCTGAGCCATATTGATAATAATGGAAAGTGAAACGTGTCATAGACATTAGTGTCATGAGACTGTGTAATGATGTAATTGATTATCTTGGTTAACCATCTATCGAATGCTATTGCTTTATTCAATGCTTATATTTGGTTTAGTATATTTCTACTGGGCTGTGGATCACCCTATACGGGAACATCATTTTCAGGTTCAGGTGATATGCTACCTCCAAGGACTTAGCTTGGATGGATTGGAGTTGAAGACTCTGTTTAGATTAGTTGTTTATTTTGTTTTATTTCGATGTTACATGTAAACTCAAGCCTAGGGCTTAATGTGTAAATGAGTTAGTACTCATTCTTTTGTGTCCAAGTGTTGGCTTGGAAAGATGTAAGCCCGTAGGGCATTTACTTTCGTTATTACATGTAATGTCTTTTAATAAGATTACTCTGATGAATGAAATAATACTTTGTTTTCTTATATCGATGCATGTTAATATTATATATTATGGGTTTAATTTTGAGGGCGTGACAAACCTCATTTTGTTGAAGAAAAAAAAAATGAGAAAGAAAATTTTGTTCCAAAAAGAGAGAAAATTTTGGTTAAGAGAATTTTTGTTTCAAAAATCTTGAAGGAGATAAATTGATTTTGAAAAACCTTAAGTTATTTTGAAAGTAAGAGAGCCTTTCCAACCATCCAAAATTCCATTAAAGTTAGAACTTGAAACATCTCATTGAAATTTCAAAGCATGCACCATAATCTTGAGGCTGATCAAGAGGAAATTTGAAAATCAAGAAGTTCAATATTTCTTGGAAAGTGAACCTCAAGTCTTTCATTTTTTTATATTTTCTATCTCATAGTTATTTTTTTACTTTCTATTTCATTGTATTTTGTTATAATTCAAGTGGTTAGTTTAATTATATTTATTTTCTTACTTTCTATTTCATATTGTCTTGTTGTAATCCAAGTGGTTAATGCAACTCATATTTATTTTCTTGCTCTTATTTCATAATAGTTTTGTTGTAATCTTGCATGTCCCATTTTATATTTGTTTTCTTGATAGTTTCATAATAGTTTTGTTGTAATGTTGCATGTCCTAATCCAACTGGTTAGTTTGGCTCATATTTATTTTTTTACTTTCTATTTCATAGTGTATTGTTATAATCCAAGTGGTTAGTGCAGCTCATATTTATTTTATTGCTCTTATTTCATAATAGTTTTGTTGTAATTTTGCATGACCTATCTTATATTTGTTTTCTTATTTTAGTTTCATAATAGTTTTGTTGTAATCTTGAATGACCTATCTTATATTTGTTTCTTATTTTAGTTTTATAATAGTTTTGTTGCAATCTTGCATGTCTTATCTTATATTTGTTTTCTTATTTTAATTTTATATTAATTTTGTTATAATCTTGTATGTTATATCTTATATTTGTTTTCTTGTTTTAGTTTAATGTTACTTTCGTTCCAATCTTCATTGTTTTATCTTATGTTTGTTTTCTTATTTTAGTTTCATATTGGTTTTGTTGTAATCTTGCATGTTCTATCTGCCATTCAAAAAAAAAATCTTGCATATTCTATCTTATATTTGTTTTCTTATTTTAATTTCATGTTAGTTTTGTTATAATCTTACACTTTCTATTTTACATTTGTTTTCTTGTTTTAATCTAATCGGAAGTGGTTAGTTGAACCACCTACATATTCTTTGTTTGTGCTTTTCTTGGTGTTGCAACAAGACATATTTTGCTAGGCTTAGTTGGCCAGCCAGCCTATTTGGCTGGCCAGTTAACTTCTGTTAGATGAAATGACGTAGTTTTCCAGTGTTGCGCACACCAATCTCCGATGGTTTTCAAGGCACATGAAGCTTCTCTTTTATTTCGCTTTGAATGTTTTGTGAGGTTTTTTTAATTTTCATTGTAATATTCTTTCTCTCTCATTTGGTTTGTAATTATTTATTCAAAGTATTGTAATAATTTTTCGTCCCACTTCTTTTTATCCTGTTCTTTTATTGGCTTTCCTTATTTGTAAATAAGCATCATATTTTGTTTTTCATCCTATCTATGCTTTTATATCCATGTTTCATACATCTTGATTCGGCTAAATTTGCATTTGTGGATGTTAATCAATTCTTATGTGATTATGTGCGCTACCTCATATTTTTTAGATGATTCACATGTCATATCTTAGAAGCCGAATCTTTAGTTGCATTTCATGTGTGAATTGCATTAGGATCTTGTATATAAGATTATGTATATTTCGCTAACTTTGTTTTGTAACTGTTCGCGGGACGTCGATAAATATATAAATTTTTACGCTTTAGCGTCCCGCTTGTGTGTGTTCTTTTTTACTATGTTTAAGCATCCTACCATGTAGCTACTTACTTACTTGATATAACTGTATGAATGCCGGTGGATAGAGGTTGTGTCGTTTAATTTGGAATAATGTTGATGTTACATGTTTGTAAGTTCAATTTCTTTATGTTGTACATCTTTAAAACTCTTTCAAAACACATGAAATCACGTTGTTTTAAAATAAATGACATAGTCTATACTTGTATGCTTCACATAGTAAATTTTAAGATTTATTTAATAACCGGAATATGAATATATAAAGTCAATAAAACTTATATTATGATTTAGTAGAGGCCGATCTTTGATTGGGTGAGCGGGGGTGCTCAAATAATGACCTTCCCTTCTCATATCTAAGGTTCGGAACCAAGTATCTTTGGTTACGACAAACAGTGGCCTTGGTACAAGTCACGAATTTCTTAATTTTCTTAAAAATATTAGGTGACAACTCTAAGATCTAGTGATGTAATCTATTTTTGACAAATATTTTGTATTAAAATGGGTTTTCTATAAAATGTTGCCAAATTTGGACTCTCATCTATATTTTACATTGCACTTGTGAAACTAGATTGAAAATAATCGAGGGTCCAAACTATTAACGCGTGCGAATACTCCCCAGGCATGTTACATAATGTAGGAAAACTTATGGTATAAATCACCATCTTAAGTGTAGATGTGTGTATATCTACAGCTACCAAATAAACCTAGCCCAAAAAGATTAGGTTGATGGGCCACCAATCCGGCCCAGCCAAAATCTAACTCATTCCAGTAAGCCTCAAGCCCAAGATCAAAGATCCACAGATCCTAGACCTGATCTAGTCCCGGCAGGTAGTGCGTGTGTGGCCATTTTTGCATAACCAACTCGAACTATAGTTTTGGCCTAAGCCCATTCTTGAAGCATCTATAACTCACTTCCTTTGGAAAATTTGGATGCCCCAAAGAGCTCATGCCCTTACCAAAATCTTGAAGTTTAAATACTCATCAATGTTTTCCTCTACAATCAATGTGAGATTGGTAGTTATACATAATTCTCAATACCTCATTCATGAGGCCAACTTTATGAGAAAATTTCTCATTCAATTCTTAATGATTTTTTGTCATTTTTTTGTGATGTAAAAATTTTGTTACAAATAATCTAAACCCATTTGATCGCATCTCAACCGGTGGTTGAGACCTACTTTAATTTCACATTAAAGTCACTATAAAACTATTTTTTTCAACAATTTATAGTTACTTTGAGCCAAAGTTGTTTAATTTCGTACTGGACAAAATATCGTTTTTCAATTGGTACAATACATACAGGTACCGGTATGTTTTCGAGTACCATTTCAGATTTATCTTAAAAATATTATATATGTATTAAAAATATTGTCTAGTAATAAATAATTTAAACATATAATATATTTAAACATATAATTTAACCGTCCAAAATTATATTGTTTTGTTTTCTTAGGGTAATAACATATATCATATGACATATTTGATATAACACACATATATATATATAATAAAACAAAAATTCAAAAATTCACTTTTGCTTGCGTACTGTTCAATTCTACTAAAATTATATTTTCCTACCGATATTGTCTGGTATTTACAAAATTCGCTGATAATCACCAAGAAGTTAACTAGAATGATATTAGCTTATTTGTATTCCGTTTTTTTCTCTAATACGGTACAAACCAGTCTGTACGGTATTAGATTGACAACTATGCTTTGAGCTTATAAGAAAATATACAAATTATTAAATTCTCAACATCATTGAGAGGGTAATTTATGTGAAAATTGGGCCGAGCTGGGTAATGGGCCGTTATGAGCTGCAGTACAAAGGGCCGAGTAAGATGGTTATGTAAGTTGCTCCGGTCTTATGGATATTTTGAAGTTAGTCCGGTCCCACGACATGAAGCTAGTCCGGTCCGAGAGAAAATCGGAATTAGATCGGTCTAACGGTACTTTGGAGTTAGACCGGTCTTGGAGTTATACCGGTTATTACATGTTAGCTCGGTCTAAACCACACCATGCGTGGTACATGAGAGGCCGAAGTAAGAGCAGTACAGGAGGAACCGAACTAAGGGTAGTTCGGCCTATTCCGCATCCAAGCATGGTCATGTTTTACTTCGGTCATACAGCTGGTCTGGCAAAGTTAGTCTTACTTCGGTTATATGGCGTCTTGCCGAAGTAAAACCATCTCACTTGGTTCAAGCAGTGAGGGGGGTGTTGAGAGATAAGCATGATCTTTCAGGAGTATGAATCCTAAGAGGACTCTACATGGAGGAATAAGAGTCCTACTAGGATTGTGCCACACGGAACCTATAAAAACTCACCAATATCACCTTTGGAGAGGTAACACAACTTTGCTTTCTGAATGCACAGAGCTTTTGCCTATTTGTCAAGATTACTGACTTAGGCATCGGAGAGGTTTCCGGCACACACCCGCCGGCTAGCTCACGTGTGTATTTTCAGGTAGTTGAACGACGTCGTACGGAGGAGCGCAGACTTGGTCAACAGGATTATACGAGAAGGTGTATTTCTTTCCCGTACAATTGGCGCCGTCTGTGGGAACTCAGACAAGAACAACCTCTTGATCAAGCTTTTCCTCCCATAAATCAATGGCGAACAACGAAGAATTACCGCAGTCCGCCGTCGAAGGACTAACTCCAGAAGGGGGTGCAAGGCGCGAAGGCCTACCCTTGGTCACTCCCATGGCGAACCTGGAACCACAAAGACAAAATTCCATGAGGGATGCAAGGGGACGAAGGCGGAATAACAGCCCTCATCACTCTCGTTCGCAAAGCCCAGAAAGACAAAGACGCAGAATTGATCCTCAAACTTTGGAGGATCGCGTCAGGGAACAAGACGAATTGATCCGTCGGATGGCAGCAGACAAGGAATCCCTAAAACGACAAGTGAAAGGAAAAGAAGTGGCGACAGGAGAGGGGCGCACAAACAAGACGCCCCCTCGCCACTCGGGAAGTCATAGTCAGAGTACTACACCCTCTCAAGCAGAGAACAAGAGCCTCAGGACAGGCGACACGCATTCCAGATCTTCCAGGACTCGTCACTCCAGGTCTGAGAGGACGAGGTCTAAGAGGTCGTACACCGAAGGAAGCACATATTGGCCATCGCATACACACCAAACGAGATCCAGACAGACGGAGTTGCCCAGATCGTCCGACCTACGAACCGTGCTAGAAGAGAAAGCACGGTGGAAGGAGGACGCCAGGGCGCGCGATCCACACAGAGTTTCTGCCTTACAGCGGTTGGCTCCTCGGACGCATGGAAGCGTCGAGGTTGGAATGCCAATACCGCGCCCGGCCTACAAACCAACAGACAAGGCATTGGCGAGGCTGCAGACCTCACCATTCGTCCCAGTAATAGAGAACGCGCCCCTACCGCCAGGCTTCCTACAGCCCAAATTCACAACATATGAGGGGAAGACGGACCCCTACTCACACTTGAGCCACTTTCGCCAGGTCATGGCTGTATACCGGCGGAATGAGGCCTTGATGTGCATCATATTCCCTTCAAGCCTTGGCGACCTAGGCCTGACTTGGTTTGAGAAACTTCCAGAAGGCAGCATAGCCTCCTGGGCGCAATTGGCGGAGGCATTCGTGACAAGGTTCCGAACAAACACTAAAACGCCGGTGGAGATCGACCAGCTACTCTCCATCGACATGGGCGACAAGGAGACCCTAAGATCATACAACAGTCGCTACTGGGAGACATTCAACCAGATTGGGGACTGCCCAACCAATCTCGCCATCGCGCAATACAAAAGGGGCCTCCCAGTCGGGAACAGACTGAGGGACTCTATCACCATGACACCGCCCCTCACCATGGAAGCCCTGATGGAGAGAGTGCATCAGCACATCAAGGTGGAAGAGGATGGCGCACGTGCCAAAGCAAAATCTGGCGCGACCGCAGTACCAGAAAAGAAGGCCTCAGCAAAGGTCAACGCGGTAGACCGTCCGAACAAAAACGGACGTGGCAAAAGAGACAACGAAGAAGACCAGGACAAAAGATGGTTGAGAGTCCGCACTGCCATAACCACGGTCTTCAAGAAACCGATCTACCACATACTCAGTGAGATTCGAGACGAGCCTTTCGTCAAGTGGCCAGCCAAACTGGGCAAGGCACAGAAGGACTACGATGACAGATCGAGGTGCACCTTCCACAAAGAAAAGGGGCACCGCACTGAGAATTGCACGCCATTGAGGCAGCATCTGGAAGAGTTGGTGGCAGCAGGCCACCTGGACAAATACATAGAAGGAGCGGCACAGCCAGCCCCCCAGGACCAGAATATGCCCAATGAAATGCCAATCGACGCCCCACCTCAAGGCGTCATCAACGTAATACATGGAGTCTTTGAACCTGAGCGTGTATGCGAGCTCAGAGGTTCAATCAAAAAAGCGGAGCACTTCAGAGAGGTGCTAAGTGCCCAACCAGTCGTCAAAAAGGGGAAGACAGAGGCCACAAATGTCATGTCTTTTTCGGATAAAGACTTGGCAAGGATTTATTGCCCTTACAACGATGCCTTGGTCGTCACACTCCGAGTCAAGGATTTTGACGTCAAGCGGATTCTGATTGACCAAGGTAGTTCGTGTGAAATCATGTACTATGAAACCTTCAAACAACTAAAGTTGCAAGATAAAGACTTGGCGCCTGCCGTATCTCCCTTATCGGATTCAACTCCATGCCAGAATGGCCCGTCGGTAAAATTATCCTCCCAGTCAGAGCAGGGAGTGTGACGAAACAAGTGGAGTTCTGGGTGTTGAAGGTCCCCTCCACCTACAACATTATCTTGGGCAGAACATAGCTACATGCCATGCGCTCGGTGGTGTCCTCCTACCACCAAGTGATGCGGTTCCCAAACGACGCCGGAGTAATTGAGGAGGTTTATGGAGATCAGATCATGTCGAAGCAGTGCTTTGTCACAGTAAACGGCAGCCGCGCTGCCAAAGGATACGTTCATTCGGTGGAAGAACCTGAGAGTAATGAACTATTCGCAGACGTTGGCAAGGCGGCTAGTCAGAAAGCAGTGGAGGACTTGGTGGAGGTCAGAATAGATGAAAAGAACCCGGATAAGTTCTTTTTGCTTGGTTCGTCGTTGTCCAGCACTGAGAGATTGAAGGTCTTGGATTTTTTGACCTCCAACATCGAAGTGTTCGCCTGGACCCCATACGACATGTCAGGCATTGATCCCAACTTCATCTGTCACCAACTCAACGTCCACCCTTCTGCCAGACCAATCATTCAGCGCACCCGCAGGTCGGCACTCCACCACGCCGAAATAGTAGCAGAAGAAGTAGGAAACCTGCTAGAGGCAGGGGCAATCAGAGAGGTGCACTACCCAAGATGGATCTCCAACACCGTCGTAGTACCAAAGAAGAATGGCAAGTGGCATGTTTGCGTCGACTACAAAACGGTCAACAAGGCATGCCCAAAAGATAGCTTCCCTCTACCAAGGATAGATCAACTGGTAGACTTAACGGCAGGGCACAACCGACTTAGTTTTCTGGACGCATACAGAGGCTACCACCAAATTGCCATGCACGAACCAGACCAGGAGGTCACATCCTTCACCACGCCAAGGGGACTATACTGCTACAAGGTCATGCCCTTTAACCTAAAGAACGCAGGGGCAACATTCCAACGGATGGTCACAAAGATGTTCGAACCATTGTTAGGCAAGACAATGGAGGCATACATCGACGATATGGTGATCAAGAGCAAAGATGAGAATGACCACCTCAAAGACCTAGGCGAGATGTTTGAGATCCTGAAGAAGCATAAATTGCGCCTCAATGCGTCGAAGTGTGCGTTCGGAGTAGGATCTGGCAAATTCCTAGGCTTCTTGGTGACCAACCGAGGTATAGAGGCAGACCCTTCTCAGATCAAGGCTATTCAAGATCTGGAGAGACCAAACTCAGTCAAAGAAGTGTAGCATCTCACCGACATGGCCGCTACACTCAATCGATTCATAAGCCGGTCGTCAGACAGACTACGACCGTTCTTCCACGCCCTGAAAGCCAAGTTTGAGGGACGACGAGTGCGACCAAGCTCTGGAAAGCCTGAAGGAATACATGTCTTCTCCACCATTACTTGCAACCCCAATCCCTGGAGAAGAACTATTCTTGTACCTGGCAGTCTCACAGCACGCAATTAGCGCAGTGTTGGTTCGTGCAGAGAGAATCCAACATCTGCCCATCTATTATGTCAGCAAGACATTGCTGAGAGCAGAAACAAGGTACTTGCCACTGGAGAAACTGGCGTTGGCCTTGATGATGGCCTCAAGAAAGTTGTCGCACTACTTTCACGCCCACACCATAGTTGTTCTCACAGCCTTCCCATTAAAGGCTTTATTTGAAAGAGCAAACTTCTCTGGGCGAATTCTGAAGTGGGCAGTAGAGTTGGGACAATACGACATTAAGTTCCAACCTAGGACCGCAATAAAAGCACAAGCATTGGCAGATTTTGTCGCAGAGTTCACACCAAGAAGTCATCACATCTGCCCAGTCGACCTAACTGAAACAACCGAATTAGGGATGGAAGTTGACGTCGGAATAACGCAACCCCTAGTAATGGTTATTCAGTCAGGTCCCAAGGCAGACCAGAGTAAGGAAATGAAGGAAGAAGTAAACCATGCTACACCAAGTCAGGACTCGCCAACAAATAAAGACTTGGTGCAAACAGAAAGCAAGGGGCAGACAACGAGCATGGACTCTGAAGAAGACACCTGCAGCAAGGAAGATCCCAAGGCATCATCCGATCCCTCCACCTGCTGGAAATTGTTCGTTGGAGAGATGTGGAAGCTCTTCGTGAATGGAGCATCCAACCGGCATAGAGTAGGACTTGGCATAATCCTCATCTCTCCAGACGGCCTAGTAGTGGAGCAGGCGATCAACCTTGGCTTCCCAGCATCAAACAACGAAGCGGAGTATGAAGCGCTTCTGGCAGGCCTCAAGTCAGCGTTCTACATAAAGGCCACCGAGCTAATGGTTTACAGCGACTCACAGTTGGTGGTGAGCCAAATATCTGGCGACTACGAGGCAAAGGATGATAGAATGGCCAAGTACCAAGAATTGGTCAGAATAGAAATAAAGAAGTTTGAAGTAGTGAGGATAGAACAGATCGGCAGAGAGGAAAACAGCAGAGCAGACGAACTAGCAGGCTTCGCCTCAATGGCAAACACCTCCATTCCTCACCCACTACTAATTGACTATTTGCCAAGGCCAAGCATTGAAGACCCAGAAGCAGAAGAGGTATGTTGTGCAGAGTTAGGCCCATCTTGGATGGACCCCATTATATTGTTCCTAAAAGATGGCACCTTACCGGAAGAAAAGAAAGAAGCCAACAGAATAAGAGCAAAGTCGCAACGATTTTGGCTCTCTCCATCCTTGGCATTATACAAGAAGTCGTTTTCAGGACCTTACTTAAAGTGTGTTCACCCTAACAAAGTGGAAGCATTCCTATTCGAAATACATGAGGGTGTTTGTGGCAGCCATCAAGGAGGAAGATCATTAGCATACAGAGCGATCTCGCAAGGATATTGGTGGCCATACATGCAAGCGGATTCGGAGAAGTATGTCAAAAAGTGCAAAAAGTGTCAAAAGTTCGCGCACCAAATACACCAACCAGCCAGAGAACTTCTACCTCTAACCAGTCCATGGCCTTTCGCAATGTGGGGCCTAGACATAGTAGGACCACTTCCAACAGCACCCGACAACAAGAAGTTCTTCCTTGCGGCAACCGACTACTTCACAAAGTGGGTAGAAGCAGAAGCCTTGGCGTCAATCAAGGAAAAAGATGTGAAGAAGTTTGTCTGGCAAAATATCATCACTCGATTTGGCATACCAAAGGCACTGATCTCAAACAACGGCACTCAGTTCGACGGCAGAATTTTCAGAGGCTTTTGTGAAGAATACAAGATAGAGTTCTACAATTCCACACCGGCATATCCCCAAGTAAATGGACAGGCAAAGGCGTCAAACAAAGTAGTCTTGGATGGATTGAAGAAAAGGTTAGAAAGAGCCAAAGGCAAGTGGGCAGAAGAGCTCCCCCATGTTTTATGGGCTTACCGCACCACGCCTCGACGATCAACAGGAGAAACACCATTCTCCTTAGCTTATGGCATGGAAGCAGTCATCCCATTAGAAGTTGGCCTCCCCACAATTCGAAGCGAAAACTTTGATCCAGACTTAAATGGCGAAGCCATAGCATTGGAGCTTGACCTTGCGGAAGAAAGAAGAGACAGAGCATTGGTTCACATCGCCTCCTACCAACAAGAGTTGTCCAGAAAGTATAACAAAACAGTGCATCCAAGGTAATTCAAGATTGGAGATTGGGTACTACGCAAAGTCATGGGAAACACTTTAGTACCGGATGATGGCAAACTGGGACCTAACTGGGAAGGACCTTACAAAGTGGTCGGATTAGCAGGCAAAGGGGCATACCACTTAGAAGATGAGGACGGCAAAGCAATACCCAGGCCATGGAACACAGCAAATCTCAAGTTGTTTTATTTTTTGCTTTTTCCCTTTTAAGTATGTGTAAATTTTTTACTTTCTCAATAAAACAAATCGATTCTTTTTCAGTATAATTGTTTCCAATAGACAGAGGCTTTAGTAAGATAGTAGCATTGTAAACATAGTTGGCCGGAATAACCAACTATGACCCTTCCTAAGCCCAGGATCAGGATCCAGGCTGCAGGACGTTTTGGTCGGAATAACCAAAACACTTTATTCTAAATTGGCTGGAAAAACCAACTTAGAGGTTGGCTGGATTAAACCAACACCCCTCCTAAGCCCAGGATAAGGATCCAGGCTGCAGGGTGTTTGGTCGAAATAACCAAACAATGTATTCTAAGTTGGCTGGAAAAACCAACTTAGAGGTTGGCTGGATTAAACCAACTCTTGGTACTCTTCAGCCGAAGTAAGTGTATGGCTGAAGAGTGGTTGGCTGGATTAAACCAACTCTTTGTACTCTTCAGCCGAAGTAAGTGTATGACTGAAGAGTGGTTGGCTGGATTAAACCAACTCTTTGTACTCTTCAGCCGAAGTAAGTGTGGCTGAAGCGTGGTTGGCTGGATTAAACCAACTCTTTGTACTCTTCAGCCGAAGTAAGTGTGGTTGAAGAGTGGTTGGCTGGACTAAACCAACTCTTTGTACTCTTCAGCCGAAGTAAGTATGGCTGAAGAGTAGTTGGCTGGATTAGACCAACTCTTTGTACTCTTCAGCCGAAGTAAGTGTGGCTGAAGAGTGGTTAGCTGGATTAAACCAACACTGGATACTCTTCAGCCGAAGTAATTATATCGGCTAAAGAGGGTTGGCTAGGAAGTTAGATAGGTAAAATCGGAATACGGTATATCGGCCTAGAGATATTCCAATTAGCAGTTAAAAAGCAAGCATAAACCGAGATCACAGTTGAGCAAATGAATTCATGGAAATTTCATTACAAATACAAGCATACTCAAAGAAGAAAACAAACCGGAATAAGAGTTGAAGAAGATTTTTTCATTAAAGTGCAAAGCAAGCACAATTGGGGGGCCATAGCCCGATTACAAAGTTCAAATACAAAAAAGAGAAAGAAAAAATCAGCGTAGAAGTGCATCAAGTTCGGCATCAAATTCATTATCGGCATTCGTTCGGAGTCCGGTGTCAGCTGGGAGCACGGTTTGGGCGGGGAGCTTGGTTTCGGCTTGAACCTCCGGCTCAGTTGGCTGCGTTTTGTTGGTCAGTAGCTCATTAGTAAGGTCTTTAATGACCGGCTCCAGCCGAACTGACTGGTTATTGGGTTGCTCATTAATGACCGGGGTGGGAATTGGCTCATCTTCTTCAGAATCATCATCATCATCATCTTCATCAGACCCCTCCAGAAATTGCCTTTGAAGATCGGCAGCATACTGCGACAGTGAAGCCGGAATAGAGTACGGTGGAGCATTGTAGACCTCGGTGTCGGGCGTACAACTGAGCTGCTCCACCGCAGTCCTCCAGCCACATTTGAAAAATAGATCTTTTGCTGCGTCACATTGTAGAGTGTATGCTTCTTCGGCCTTCTTGAAGCCTCGTTTCTCGGCTTTCTTTATTCCGGCCTTCAGTTCCTTTATTTCGGTATCTTTTTTCTTCTCAATCGAAGCCAAGTGACGCAGGTACTTGTCCTTTGTCTCAATGGCGATTTTTTGCTTCTCGGCCTCGGCCGAACTAACCACTTCGGTCAGCCGACCGTTCTCAGCACGAAGCTCGGCCAACTGTTTTTTGGCTTCCTCTAGCTCGGCCGACTTTGCTTCGGTGTCACGACCCAAACCCGCCCCTATAGGTTTAGCGACGTAACCTGCCAGTAATCCGTGGATTACCTACGGCCTCCACACAGATTAACAAATATAAAGGGGCTGCGGAAGCAATAATGTAAAATAAACAAGGTCCAATGAGCTGTGATGACATACATGGAACAGAAAATTTTAAAACTTATTTATATACATAGCATGCCAGTCAAAGTACACCAATATGTACAGAATATATACATAAGTACATCCCAAGATCCGACTTTACAAAAACACTACCACTGATTAGCATGAAGTACAAAACTGCCACGGTGTTAGGCTTCAGGCGGAACCTCCTCGGGAGGCGCAATAGGTGGCTGACCAAAAACAAAAACAGAAGGCCATCAACTCTGGCCAGGGTCTTGTGCCGGCTCACCTACATATATATAGTAAACTGTGAGCGAAAGCCCAGTGAATAATAACAGAGTAAAGGGGTTTAACGAATGATGTCCATCACAGAGTTTATATCAAAAACACAATCATATCAGAAACAGGTTCAGATTTGAAATCAGATATAGGTTCAGATACATGTTCATATTCATATTTTGCATAAGATCATACGTGGTACACCCATTAGCTAACAGATCCATCGGCCACGGTATTGTTACCCCCGGGCGAGGGCCATCGGCCACGGTATTGTTACCCCCGGGCGAGGGCCATCGGCCACGGTATTGTTATCCCCGGGCGAGGGCCATCAGTCACGGTATTTTTACCCCCGGACAAGGGCCATCGGCCACGGTATTGTTACCCCCGGGCGAGGGCCATCGGGACTAAGGGTCCACAAATACTTTTCAGAAATCTGGACATTCATTCATTCATTTCCAACATATCATAGCTTTTCAAGAACCAACCATTTCGTATCATAGTATACTGAAAGTACATAACATTGAACATAACTTTACAAAGTTATTACTCACAGTGGGCGTTGATACAAGTAGACGAAGTCAAGAGGGTCAAACGGATTGCGACACGTGACCTACATAACACATCACGGATACACACTTTGAAACACGCTCTCCAATCGTACAAAACTTACATCAACGATTCTAAGTGTGTACCTAACCCCTTACCCTTAGTATGGAGTCTTAATCATGGCCTAGGAATGCCTAGGATGGAATGAGGGTGCAAAATTGCCTTAGAAAACATTTTTCAAAAGTTGCTGAAAATAGGAGCCTCGCTCGAGCGAGCTTCCAAAATCAAAGGCTTCGCTCGAGCGAGAAATCATTCGCTCAAGCGGTTTGTTGAAACAGTAAAAATACTGGATACTGATTTTTTACACGCGATGGTCGCTCGATGCTCGCTCGAGCGGAGCCCTGGACAAAGGTGCTCGCTCGAGCAAGGAAGCAAAATCTGGAATTTTCAGATTTGTCTTCCAAGTTCGAACCAAGCATTCTTCAACCAAAAACTCAACCTCTTGGGCCCAAATTCTGGAAAAACATTTCAAACTCATACTACAACAAGTTTTAAAAGCCAATTTATAAAATCATTGCCCAGAAGTGAGTCCATTTGAGCACCATTGCCAAAGATTTCCAAGAACCAAGTTTAAACACACATGCATGAGTTCAAATGCATTTCAAAGCTTCAAATCATGGTCCAAGGCAACATTTAACTCAGAAATTTGTTGACTTCAAAGGCTTTAGCAAAAATATGCACATGCATGTAGAAATTTAACACCCAACAACTTCAATTTCCATGAATGTGTACATGCATGTATGTTACACTACCCAATTCAACAATTCAAGCTAATTCTAGATTCTAATCTTCAATATGTCATGAAAATATGCAAGAACTAGTTTAATCACAAGAATGAGGGGATGAATTTCTACCTTAAACCTTCAAGTTTGAGTGTGAGAGCTCAATTCTTCCAAGTTGCCTACAATTCCTCCAATTTTCTAAGCCAAGCCTTGTTGAATCAAGTTTTCTTCACTCTCATTTTTCTCTCCCATGTTGGTCTCTCAAGAGTATGAAAACAAAATGTTCCAAGACTAAATCTCCTATAAGTTAGTGGCCTTCAATGGCGTAATCGTAAATAAGCTAGGTTCATTATTAAAATGTTATCTAATTAAATTTAAACATTCCAAATCGAATTTTAATTGAACCTACCATAAATTCACATAAAATCTAACGAGTTCAAAACACTAATCAATTTCAGAATCGGGTGCTGATAAGGCTTCCAATTTGTAGTTTAAAGTTTTGAACACGAACAGGTATTTCAACACCGAACAGATAAAAACACATAAGTCATGCAATGCACATGCAAATAAATTCCAGATTTTCCCTTAATTATTATTAGGCGTAATTAAGTCCCAATTAGCGTTAAGCAGGGTCGGGGTTATTACAGTCGGCCTCCGCCATTGCCTCCCTTATATTGCGCCGAAGTTCCATGACCCTCCTATGAGTGACTTGGTTTTTCTGGATGGCCTGCAAAGGAGAAGTAACGTTAGCCGGACTCAAAGTTGGAAAAAATTTGCATAAAAAGATGAAAGCTGTTTACCAGGATCATGGACTTCGTAGAAGACCGGATTGACTTCAGCTCAGTGTTAAGCTGTTTATAATGGTGCTCCATATCCTTGGGAAGGCACACACTTTTGGCCAGGTTGAAAGCCAACAGGTGGTCCTTCTCCGAAACCACAGAATCTGAAGCAGTGATATCTCGGTTGTCGAAGGAGAGGGTAGGAGCCCATTTGGAGGAAGAGGCAGTTCGGTCGGACTGCTCCGGCTGAGGGCTTTGTTGAAGGCTTGGGGGAGGACTTGGTGGTGGAATCCTCTCGTCCTCATCAACAAGTTGTGGCCCGGTTTGGCTAGTCCGGGCACGCTTGTTTTGGCGAGAAGTGGATGGCTGCTGGGATGGAAGGGCCACCACGGTTTTAGTGGCTTGGCCGATTGGTCCCGCGTCGGTTGGAGTTGTTGCGGTCAGAAGAGCCTTTAGCCTGTTCTTCTTGGCCATTTCTTGTTCGGCAGTAAGTGGCACAAGGATGATCTGGGGCAAAGATGGGTCCGGTTCTGGTGCCTCTTCAAGGAGAAAGTCGGTCACCTTCGCTTTTCGGCGACCGCTGTATCGGTAGGTCGGCTCGAAATTCAGAAGTTTTGCCCAACTTCTCTCCTTAACTCGTAATGCGGCGCGCAGAAGACCGAGGTTGGGGTAGCCATAATTTGAAAGGAGATGGGCTTTATCTGCAAAAGAAGACAAACTGTTAGTTCGGTTCAGAGGAGAAAGCCGAAATAGAGAAAAGTGTGAAATACAACCGAAGTAAGTATACCAGGAATTCCTTTGTTCCAGTTTATACTTCGGCCTGGGATTTGGGCCTGGTGGTCCTCAAAATTCCCAGAGACCCAAAAAAAATCATCGTCGTTCAAGTCTTTGTCCGGTGTGTGTTTTATTATTTTCTCGCGGCCACGGCGTATTCTTAAATAATAACACCAGCCATCATTTTTGGATCCTATAGAGTATTGATGGAGTATTTCGGCTAAACCGAGGTTGAGACCGGTTTGGTGGTTCAGTGCGGCTATTCCCATTATTATGCGGTATGTATTGGTGGATAGCTGGGTTGGGCACAGTCTGGTTTGCCTTAGGAATTCGCACATTAGAGGTTGGACTGGGAATCTAAGTCCGGTTTCTATTATTGATTGAAGGGTAAAAGGGACAAAGCCTTCATTGCCCCATGGGTCAACATCGTGTTCGGCCAGGGTAAGGTTTACATCGGCTGGAATGTTGTAATCTTTTCTGAATTCGGCTAGGCCTCCTGGGGTTTCTACTAGGAACCTATATTTCCCCATTTATTGTATAAGTTAAGAATAAATTATCTCGGTCGAAAAAGTGTGCTCAGTAGCTCGGCTGAGCGCAGGGAAGTGCCTGGCAACCTAAGTCTGCAAAGTGGAAAAACAAGGTGTTAAGCACAGATCGTTGACCGTGCTACAAAAAACAAAGCAAAAAAGACAAGTCTTACTTCGGCTACGCAGTGTACTACAGGATCTACCTCGGTTGTAACCAAGGTGCTTGTTATCTCGGTTTGGCAAGATGTCTGGTTATCTCGGTTCTGCCTATGGTTTTTGTTACTTCGGTTAAGCATCAAGGGGCAGCTTTCTGAGTTCGGTTTAGGAACTGAGAAAGCTGGCTTAACCCCCGAGGCTTAGCTCGGTCGAGGGCCAAAATTTTCTAGTTCGGTGCGTTTTTATTTCGGCTAATGTGAATCAGTTGGTGGCCTATTGAAACTACTGTGATGTGCACGAGTGCTAGTTCGGTTCCAGTCTACCTAAGTCTTTATATAGCAAAAACAGTTGCCTAGTTCGGTTGGATGTGTTTTTTGGATCAAATACGCGTTCTACTAGCTATTACTTGAAGATTCATAAGGTTCTACAGAGTTTTTTCAAAAAGTACAGAAATTATGACAGGAAGTGTTTTGCAGAAACACACTACAAATGGATTGAACAAACACAAGAGAAGAGAAAACAGATTTCTGATGCTTACCTGGTAGAGAGGAAGAGAAACGAAGTGGAAGCAAACGGCAGCAAGACACAAGCTTCAAAAATGCAAGGTTGAAGAACAATGGGACTTTCAGAGATTTGCAAGAAAGAGAGAAGGAAAAGCGTAATAGGTGCGAAAATGAAAGGGTTTTTGTTTTGTGAAGAAGGAAAGGCGGGAACTGTTCAAATTTCGGGGAGTACAATGGCGGCGTGACAGCTGCCCCCAGCTTATCAGAACCAGCCACGTGTCATTGGAAGGCTAAACGATTCAGATGCTGTGATTGAAGAGACGTTTTTTGGCCGGACAAGCAGAGCCCGGTGTGAAATAAGCTCGGCCGGATAGGTTGAAAGGTTTTAGCTCGGCTGGATTTGCTTGGAGGAACTAAAGGGTTTTTAGCTCGGCTGGAAAAGTCAAAAGATTTTAGCTCGGCTGGAGAGGCTAAAAGAAAGTTTAGCTCGGCTGATAAAACAGGTAATCCCTATCATACTATGTAGATGGAATTAAGGGGCAATTGAGAGGGTAATTTATGTGAAAATTGGGCCGAGCTGGGTAATGGGCCGTTATGAGCTGCAGTACAAAGGGCCGAGTAAGATGGTTATGTAAGTTGCTCCGGTCTTATGGATATTTTGAAGTTAGTCCGGTCCCACGACATGAAGCTAGTCCGGTCCGAGAGAAAATCGGAATTAGATCGGTCTAACGGTACTTTGGAGTTAGACCGGTCTTGGAGTTATACCGGTTATTACATGTTAGCTCGGTCTAAACCACACCATGCGTGGTACATGAGAGGCCGAAGTAAGAGCAGTACAGGAGGAACCGAACTAAGGGTAGTTCGGCCTATTCCGCATCCAAGCATGGTCATGTTTTACTTCGGTCATACAGCTGGTCTGGCGAAGTTAGTCTTACTTTGGTTATATGGCGTCTTGCCGAAGTAAAACCATCTCACTTGGTTCAAGCAGTGAGGGGGGTGTTGAGAGATAAGCATGATCTTTCAGGAGTATGAATCCTAGGAGGACTCTACATGGAGGAATAAGAGTCCTACTAGGATTGTGCCACACAGAACCTATAAAAACTCACCAATATCACCTTTGGAGAGGTAACACAACTTTGCTTTCTGAATACACAGAGCTTTTGCCTATTTGTCAAGATTACTGACTTAGGCATCGGAGAGGTTTTCGGCACACACCTGCCGGCTAGCTCACGTGTGTATTTTCAGGTAGTTGAACGACGTCATACGGAGGAGCGCAGACTTGGTCAACAGGATTATACGAGAAGGTGTATTTCTTTCCCGTACAATCATGTATATTTAGATTGTGATATGAATATACTTATTTTATTAGCTAATGAAGTATATCATCAAGCTTGGCATTATTTGATTCTTTTTTGAAAATGCTTAGAAATTTAATTGAAAATATCGCTGGACTTAAATATTTTATGGTATTTTATATGACAAGATCAGTGTGAATTCAATTTGACTCATATCAACCTTAACCCTTATAGTCGTGTCCACAGCAACTAATCATTACAGTTTTGGATAAATTGAAATTATAAATTTTTTTAAGATTTAGGTTGTTCTATAATTAATTTTGAGTAATGCTAGAAGTTTCAAAAGTTTTATTAAAAGTTTTACTAAATGTCTCATATCGGTGTGGGACCCACATCATGTGGTTCCCATGTAGGTCCCACACCCATTTGGTACAAATTTTAATAAAATTTTTAGAATTTCTAACATTTTTTATTAATCTTTCCTTATTACCAAATTTTTAAATATATCTACTTGAATTTTATCTCAGATTTTTTTTATAGGAATATAAATAAGAAATATATAAAACGTAAATTAAATATAAACCAATTTAAAAGATAATTATAAAAAATAAACCTACATAAATAGCATAGAAAATGGAAAAAATAGTGAAACATTTCTCTCCAACTTTTAATAATAGGAAAATTCTAATATATATTATTTTTATTAGTTAAAATTTCTCAATAATATTGTTAGAGAAATTTCAATTTCTCATAGAGAAATTAATTTCTCTGTGAAATTTCTCTCTGTAAAGTTAAAATTTTCTCTGTGAAAATGTTGACCGACCCCAATTACTATGAAAATATTACCTATCATTTATGTTATAAAATTTTAATGTCAAGGAACTTAAATCGAAGACTCTTAGAAAATGAGTTAGTGAAAGAAAAATTAAGACAAACGCATAATAAACTAAAAAAGAGCCCTATTGTATTTATGAGAAGATAGTACTAACAAAGAATAATGTGAAACGTGATTTAATGGCAGGAAAAAATAAATATAAAAAGAATAAAAGGAGAGAAAGTAAGAATAAAATCACTCATAATTTGACATTTTTTTCATGGAATGCAGAAGAGATTTTCTCCTTAGAATAAGGAAGAGATTTTTTCTATGAAATAAGAAAAATATTTTCTTTTTAAAATGAGGGAGAGATTTTCTTCATAAAATGAAGGACTATTGTTATGTATTAGTTTGAAAATAAAAATGTGTAAAAAATTAAAAAGGATGATTTGGTCATATTACATTGAACGAGACTTAATGGAATACTCAGAAAAAATATGGGTTAGGTGAAATAAAACACTTAGAAAAAGGATGTATCAAAAAATGATCCAAAAAAATTACAAAAAAAATAAAAAAATCTAAGGATTAAACTTGTGTTTTTAATTTTGTTAATTTAAGTCCTAATTTTATTTATTTTCAATTTAAACCATCCACTTATTTACATTAAGTAAAATTATTAGAAAAAATATATCTTAGTTGTTGAGCTCAATAAAAATAAATATTTTTTTGTATTGAATTCAATGATTAAAATAAAAAATAAAAAATAAAATAAATTTTAAAACATGCAGTAAGGTGATTGAGAAGTGTGCGTGTGTTTTGTGGCTTTTTTTTTGGAAAATGAGTTTCCTTTTTGATTATTTTAGTTTGGGTTAAAAAGTTTTGTTTGGATTAGTTTTTTTGACATTTTTAACTTTTATGAGAGAAAAAATGAAATAATTATGATTTAAATGTAACATTTTATCTTATTAATTTTTTAACTTATTTTTCCTTTTTTTTTTGTGACTATTTTAATTTTTTTAGCCCAAAAACATTTATGCCAAACAAGGGCTATGTGAATGTAGGCATATGGTGTAATACATGTGGGTCATTAAAATTATAAAAAAATATATCTTAATTATTAAACTTAATAAAAACAAATATTTAAAATATTTTTTTGTATTGAATGCAATGATTAAAATATACTTTTATTAGAAAAATTTACCTATAAATCCTATTTTGAGGAATGATAACCCATTTAACTTTAAAGATTTTCTTATAGACCAATTAGTCACATTGCTTTTTGGAAAGGTATATTTAATATATTATTTAGAATTTAAATTTACAGTTATACCCATTTTATTTTATTTTTATTTTGTGCTACAAAGGTAATGTATACAATCTATTAAAATCAAATTTCGAATGAATTTTTATATGGGAACCTTTTTTATTAGAAAATATTTCAAAATGAGGATAAAATTGACTTGAAATATGAGATCCTTCAAACATTCTAAAATGATGTAGGATTCTTCAAACATTTCAAAAGGAGTAATTCTTTAGTAAACTTTGGACAAATGTATAATTTCAAACTGTAACACTCCCATATAACACTCCAATGTAACACTAAAAAAAAAAATTCTTAGTTTGCTTTTTCCAAACGTAACACTTCAAAAAAATTCTTAGTGTAACATTCCAATGTAACACAAAAAAAAAAAAAACTCATTGGTGTACTTTTCTCAAATGTAACACTCCAAAAAAAGGATATGGGATTTTTCAAACCATTCTAAAAGGATGTGGGATTCTTCAAATCATTCCAAAAGGAGTACAAAAATTCATTAGTAAGTTTTGAGCAAATGTAAAATTTCAAATTGTGAGTGTTACGTTTAGAAAAATTACATTAAGGAATTTTTTAGTATTTTTGTATGTGTTACATTCGAGTGTTATGTTTAGAAAAAATATACTAAGGAATTTTATTTATTTATTTTTCTTTTAACATTGATTGGAGTGTTACATTTGGAAAAAAATACAATAAGAAATTTTTTTTGTGTGTTACATTAGAATGTTACGTTTGAAAAAAGTACACCAATGTATTGTTGGTTAATATTGTTTTACTAGAATTTTTATACTAAAATGATGTGATACGGTCATTTGTCTAATATAAAAATGTCACTCATTATAAAGTGATAGATCAAAATCTAAACAAAATCATTATTAATAAGTTTTTTGTATTGATTTTATGTTTGTATGTCATTACTTTTTTTAAAAAAAATTTACTTTTAATACTTTTTGATATCATGATATGTGTTAATTGATGGTTGATGCAGAACATTACTTTAAAGGCATATAATAGTTTTTCAAAGCTATAAAAAAAATATATTATTTTTAATCTATTTTTTCAAAACTATTAAAGGTGTTAGTCAATTATTTAATCATTTATCTTTAAGAAAAATGTCTCGTAACTCAAATTTTGTGGCTCAAAAGTGGCTCAAATGGCCAAAACGACGTCGTTTTGGCCATTTTTATGTTGTTCTGTACTCAAAACGACGTCGTTTTGGCCATTTAAGCCACTTTTGAGCCACAAAATTTGAGCTACGTAACATTGCCGTATCTTTAATATGTCCAGCTCCTTTCTTCATTTATAGTACTTTTCTCTCTACTCCACTTTGAGTTCATATGCTTTTAGAAAAAAATCATTTGTAATTTAAAATTTTGAATCTTTTTATATAGGAAGTTAAAAAATGAATTTTGAAATTTAAAATATTGCTATAGAAAACCATGTCCTTTTAAATATAGCTATATTTATAATTAATTTTAATCTATATATTACCTATCCTTATTTATATTATTATATAAACAAAAATGTTGTATGATAATTGAAGTTGAAAGTTCTAATCTATTTTTTTTTTTCAAAATTTAAAATTTTAATTATGCATATGTTGCAATATCATTAATTTCTTCCTATTATAAATTTTATTTTAAATCTTATAAGATTTGTTTAATGACTAATATTCAATTTTTGTAAAAAAAATTCCAATATATTCCTTCCAAAAGTTACAAAATCATATTTTAAAATTCAAAATTATTAATATTATTATTTGTTTTTATTTTTCTCTTAAATAAGCATGCTAAAGTATAAATAGATATCCAAATAAAATTATACTTATTAATAAATATGACATTAGATTTAATTGTAATCACATCTTTTTAAAGTCCTAATTCATTCTTTTAACTTCTTTTTTTATTCATATTTTAAATTACATGTTAAGATGATTGTTTCCTACTCATTAGGTTTTTAAAATTTCTTTAATTATTTCCCTTTCAAAAATTAATATGACAATTTTTTAAAATTCATACATTTTTATCTTAAAATGTTTAAAACAAAATTTTAATTATACATAATTAAAAAGAAAATTAGTCTCAAATAAAATTTTAACAATACTATATTGATTGTTGTGACGTATAGCACTAACCGCATATATCCTATTAAGCCCATCAAATATATAACTAGTGTCAAATAAAACGTTACACTGGTTGGTTTGGCTTGTCCTAAAAAAGTATATTTTTTGTCTTTTTATAAAAAGATGTATAGAAAAATAGAGAGGTGATGTGATGGAAAAAAGATAAAAAGATAAAAAGATGAATTATATAGGTTACCCCAAACCATATAATATTAAAATGTAGTCATCTTAAAAGTTACTTAAAATTTAATTTATAAAATTATGCATAAATTATTGAAAATAAATACATTTCATTCTTTAATTCTAACCTCGGGTCTAATGATAAGCCCAATTCAAATATTTATTTATTTTGTAGGTTCGTTTTTTGTTTTTAAATTATAGCACATTTAAATAAAATAATCAGGCTTGTCTCTAGTCCACTTTGTGGATTAGATAGTGTTGTTAGGCTTGTGAGTAGTAGAGGAGGGAGGTGAGGCCCGGGGGGGTCACATGCCCCTCCCTGGATTTTGGGTTTTTTTTTTTTTATATATATAAATTTTGCAAACATAAAAAAAATATTTTAAATAAAAAAAACTACAAAAATATTATTAGAGTGAAATGTCAATAATATTTTAAAAATTATGAGAACAATAATGGTTGTTTTAATTGAAAATGAAGAAACTATTATAAGCCATGTTATCTATGAAAATTTTTGAATGTAATGGTAATGTCATTATTATTAACATGCAAGTATAAGTAATCTCACTATAAAGATATGGAATTTATTGGATTGTCAGCTACATTTGACATGTGAGGTTCACTCTCTATGTGTTTATGTACTATTAGTTGGTAATGTTACATATCAATGATGACGTGGTATTACCATTATATAAAGTTTTTAATCAAATTTTGTATAAATTTTTTTTATCATTATATAATTTATTTTAAGACTTATATTCATATTTTTTTTGTATTATCCATGATACACTAGTTACAAAATAATATTATTATGTTTCTCGAAATCAATCATAAAAATTTGCATGAAATATTTTTGTAAAAATTTTCGATATTGTAATTAATAAGTGCCACTTCTAATTTAATTTTCTGGCTCCACCACTGCCTGTGAGGCCCATTAAAGATCCTGTTTCGATAATTTAAACCGTTGAATGTGTAGAATTCATCGAGTACTTTATCCTTATAAAATATTACGTTGACCGGATATCGATAGCTATTTGATCGAATCATATTTTTGTCAATAATTTATTTTGAAAATTATATTTACCGTTAATAGAAATCTAATATGATCAAGTAGTTATCAATATTCGATCAACGTAATTTTTTACAGGAATAAAAGTACTCAACAAGTTTTATATATTAAACTGTTCAAATAATCGAAACTGGACTCGTGGTGGGTCCCAACGGATCCAACAATACGCTCTAGTCCAATTTCAAACTGGAGAGAAACCTACCCTAAATAAAAATGTTATGATTAAATTATAAGAGTGACTTTATTGTAACTTGAATTTTAATATTCAACAAAGTCAAAATGACAAGGCATTCTTGATTTTTACGTTTTCCATATATATTTTAGTTTCGATGCAAATCTTTATTTATTTTTTTATTTTAAAGAAATATATAGCAAATGAAAAAAATTGACACAGAGAAACGTAGTGAAAATAAGAGTTGGTTTGATAATTGAATTTTTCAGTGATTTTTTATTTTATTTTTATTTATGAAAAAATTGTGTAAAAAAATAAAAAATATTGACTTTTTGGTTGAATATATCATTCTCAAATAAGACCTATATATACTGATTTTAGAGTATCTCCAACGGTGAATCAGATTTTTAATCAAATCTGAGTAAAAAATGACTCATTTCACCAAATGTGGTAACAGATACTCCAACGGTTCACCTTTCACCAAATTTGTCCCGGGACAACCGGGTGGTCGACCGGCCAGTTGACCGGTTAGCCAAAATTTTTTTTTTTTTTTTTTTTGAATTGTCTGAACTTTTTTTTTGAACTTTCTGAACTTTTTCCGGGACGACCAGGTGGTCGACCGGCCGGTTGACCGGTTAGGCAAAAATTTTTTTTTTTTTTTTTTTTTAACGGTTTGAACTTTTTTTCCTGAACTGTTTGAATCTTTCACTGGTTGACTGGTTGGTCAACCGGCCGGGCAACCGGTTGGTCGACCGGATCCTCCTTTCAACGGTCAGTAACAGTGTTTTGGTGAAATCAGTATTTTGTCGTCGATTTGAAGAATTGTTTGATGAATTCTCAATCTGATATTGGTTTGCTGCAACCGTTGGAGCTGTGAACAGTGACTTTTTCATCAAAATTTAAATTTGATATCAAACTCTGATGAACCGTTGGAGATGGTCTTACAAAGGGATATATAAAGATAGCTAACGAGCGAATAAGTGAGAATAACCAGAAAAATGGTTGAATATAATTAATCTGTGGCATCATTAATGAAAGAAAAAAAAGATATAGACTTGATAATTGTTTAATTCAAAAACATTATAGTAATATATATAATATTTTATTATTTAATTTTAAATTAATTTTTATGGGATTGTTTGGTAATGTTTTTATTTTCAGTTTTTAGTTTATATTTACAAAAATTTTAAAAACTATCATAAAAATTTGTTTGGATTTATAAATGGTTGTCTTTTAGTTTGTAAATTTAAGGAAAAATTGTAAACTCAAAAAATGAGTTTACGTTAGTTTTTAAACAGAAAACGGAAGCCCAAAAACGCGGAGCTATAATAAACGTGGAGCTACAGTAACACATGCCATGGTTCGAATCCGTAGAGGAGCATTTTTCAATTTCTCAACTACACTGGTAATATATACATTATCTCTAATTCTACTCATCTTTTTCCTTCATTTTGTTGTTCAAAGAATCCAGAAGAGAGAAAAAGGGAGAGGGGTACCGTCGATCGAGGCCGAAATAGTCATGATTGAGGCTGGGGGAGTTACGATCGAGGTTGGAGGAGAATGATCAAGGCCGGAGGAGGAGGATCGATGCTGGAGGAGTCACGATTGACGTCGGACAACTCTCCCCCCCCTCTCTCTCTCTCTCTCTCTACAAACAGCTCTCCCCTCTCTCTCTCTGTGTAACAACTCTTGAATCTTCTTACAACTTCCAACAAAGAAGACCTTCTTCATCAAGGAAATTGAATCCTCACTCTCTTTGTGTTCTCTCACTCTCCCTATTTTCTTCTTCCCCTTCGTCTCTCTCTCTCTCTCTCTCTATCGGTTTTCTTTATCTCTTTTTGTCTTTCTCAATTGTTTCAGCAACTTCTCCTCATTTTTGACTTCACTGATCCCCTTTTTATTATTATTATTGTAATGAGATATTTGTTTCCATCAACTAATCCATATGATTGTAGATTAACTTATATATATATATATATATATATATATATATATATATATGTATATTCTTTTATTAGTTAATTAATAAATATAAACATTTTAAGTCTTAATAAACATATTTTTTAATTTATGTTTTTAAAATTTTTTAATTATCTTGTCTAAACGAAATACGTTTCTAATTTATATTTCTTTAAAAATAATAAAAATTAATTTTTAAATTTTTTGTAAATATAAAAAAAATAAAAATGTAAGCATTACAAATTATTACCTATATATTCGTTAAAAATCGGGGTGTTTGGTTTGAGTTTTTTGAATTAAGTTTTTTAAAAATTGAGTTTTTTGGTTTTCGTGTTTTTTTGTTTTTAGTGAATATTTTTAAAATTTTAAACATTTTTTTATTTTTTTAGATGCACCTTACTTAGATGAATATAAAAAGTAAAAAATTTGTGAAAAAATATTTTTAAAAATTAATAAATATATAAAAATATAAAAAATATATTGAATTCTCGTATTTTTTTTTATATTTTTGGTATTTAGTGAATTTTTAAAAGGTTTTTTTCAATTTTTTTTTTACTTTTTAGGTATATTTATGTTAAGTATGTCTAAAAATTAAAAAAATTGCTCAAAATATTAAAAAAATTCAATAAAAATAAAAAAATACAAAAAATAAGAAAGTAAAATTTTCTGAAAAGTATTTTTAAAAAATGATAACCAAATTATTATATTTTTTTTTTTGAACAGGAAACAAAAAGCTTACTAAAGCACCAGTAACGTAGAAGAGTCTAGAAGCGGGAAAATGAATCGATTCCATAACCTTCCTTTCCACACCATCCCACCGCTTTCTTCCCACAGAACGAAAAATTATGTGGTGCTCCTGGAACAAGATGGGATGGTATTTCTCATCACAATATATTTTATTTTATTTTATTTTTTTAATTATTTAATATAAAATTATAAATTTTATTATTTTTATCAATTATAATATTATTCGACAGTGTCTCTCATCAATCACAATATATTATATCTCTTTTTATTTTTTAATTTTTTAATATAAAAGCATAAATTTCACCTGTTTTATTAATCACAATACAATTCGACACTACCTAACGCTAACACCAACTAATAACTTCTCTTCAAGAACACCCGAGAAGAAAACCCTCCTCCTCTCTCTCTACCTGTCAAATATAAAACAACAAGCGTCACACTCTCACTGCCATCTATCAACTTCACTCAATTCTCTCTCTACTCTTTCTATATACGTACATATAGCTGTATAGTTCTTGTGATAAGAATCAATGGCGGACGTGCAGATGGGCGAAACAGAGACCTTCGCTTTCCAAGCGGAGATCAACCAACTCCTGAGTCTCATCATCAACACTTTCTACAGCAACAAAGAGATCTTCCTCCGTGAACTCATCAGCAATGCCTCTGATGTATATATCAAACAAACATGTATTTATATATTTATATTATCTATATATGTGATGTAGGTTTTTGATTCTTCGATGCGTTTTGTTTCAGGCATTGGATAAGATTCGATTCGAGAGCTTAACCGACAAAAGCAAGCTCGATTCTCAACCCGAGCTCTTCATCAGGATCGTCCCTGACAAGGTTAATAAAACCCTCTCCATCATCGATAGCGGTATCGGAATGACTAAAGCAGGTTCTTATCAATCAAATCAAATCAATTTCTTATTTTTTTTGTATTGGCTTTGAATTCTTTTGTTTCTCATGTAACTTGGTTGATTTGTTATTAGATTTGGTGAATAATTTGGGGACAATCGCGAGGTCGGGGACGAAGGAATTCATGGAGGCGTTGCAAGCAGGGGCTGATGTCAGCATGATCGGTCAGTTCGGTGTAGGGTTTTACTCGGCTTACCTTGTGGCTGACAGGGTCGTCGTGACCACCAAGCATAATGATGATGAGCGGTACGTTTGGGAGTCTCAAGCTGGTGGGTCTTTCACTGTTAGGAGGGATGTTGATGGTGAGCCTCTGGGCAGAGGAACCAAAGTTACACTTTACCTCAAGGAAGATCAGGTACAGTACAAATGCAATCACCTTTTGTACTCTGATTTTGTTGTTTTGCATGTCTTGGTTAAATGGTTTGCAATCAATGAGAAAATACTTGTGGAGGCTTTGAATTGTTACCCATTTCTGTTCAATTTGAAGTTAGAACTCAATTGAAAAGATAATTGTTAATTTTAAAAAAAAAAAACAAAACCACCACCTAATTAGTACACGTTAAACACTAATATGTGTGTTTGGGAGGGAAGTGCATGTTGTCCTAGACTTGAACCCATAACAAGGTTTAACGGTCATCCCTATAATTGTTAAATAATGGGTGGGAAAAAAAATAATCGTAAAAATATTGTGGCTTTACATGCAAGGCAACATAGACTCAATTTGCACCTCCAATATCTTTGTAATTACTTTAAATTTCACTGATTTGTAATTCCCCTTAAATAATTTGGGTAGTGAATCTCAGCTGGGTTTGATGCTTGGCCTAATTTGGAGTTTTGCAATTTGATGTCTGTCTGTGATATGATTTTGTTTAAAATTTTGCAATTCTTCTAATTATGTATTGGGGTTTGGTTGAATGTTGTTGCAATTACTTCCAATGATAAATTATGGGTACAGCATAGGATCTTTAATGGTAGAAGAAGACTAGGTATTGATGTAACTTCATTTTATATGCACAGTTGGAGTACTTGGAGGAGAGGAGGTTGAAGGAACTTGTGAAGAAGCACTCTGAGTTCATCAGCTACCCAATCTACCTCTGGACAGAGAAGACAACAGAGAAAGAAATTAGTGACGACGAAGATGAGGAAATCAAGAAAGAAGAGGAAGGTGATGTTGAGGAAGTCGATGAGGAGAAGGAGAAAAGCACCAAGAAGAAGAAGAAGAAGATCAAGGAGGTGTCCCACGAATGGGAGCTAATTAACAAACAGAAACCTATTTGGCTGCGAAAACCTGAAGAGGTCACAAAGGAGGACTATGCTGCATTCTACAAGAGCCTGACCAATGATTGGGAGGAGCACCTTGCTGTAAAACACTTCTCTGTTGAGGGTCAGCTTGAATTCAAGGCCATCCTCTTTGTACCGAAAAGGGCACCATTTGACCTCTTTGACATGCGGAAAAAGATGAACAACATTAAGCTTTATGTTCGGAGGGTGTTTATCATGGACAATTGCGAAGAGCTCATCCCAGAGTACCTCGGATTTGTCAAGGGTGTTGTGGACTCTGATGACCTACCTCTCAACATTTCTCGTGAAACGCTTCAGCAGAACAAGATCCTGAAGGTGATCAGGAAGAATCTTGTGAAGAAGTGCATCGAGATGTTCAATGAAATTGCAGGGAACAAAGAAGACTACAAGAAGTTCTATGAAGCTTTTTCCAAGAAGCTTAAGTTGGGTATTCATGAAGACAGCCAGAACAGGGCTAAGCTCGCTGATCTTCTCCGCTACTACTCGACAAAAAGTGGCGATGAGATGACAAGCTTGAAGGACTATGTCACTAGGATGAAGGAGAGGCAGAAGGACATCTATTACATTACCGGTGAGAGCAAAAAGGCTGTTGAGAACTCACCATTCTTGGAAAAGCTAAAGAAAAAGGGTTATGAAGTGCTCTTCATGATTGATGCAATTGATGAGTACGTTGTTGGTCAGTTGAAGGAGTTTGATGGGAAGAAGCTGGTTTCGGCAACCAAGGAAGGATTGACTCTAGAGGATGACTCGGAGGAAGAGAAAAGGAAAAGGGAGGAAAAGAAGAAGTCTTTCGATTCACTCTGCAAAGTGATAAAGGATATCTTAGGAGACAGGGTGGAGAAGGTGGTTGTGTCTGATAGAATTGTGGACTCTCCTTGCTGTTTGGTGACCGGAGAATATGGTTGGACTGCGAATATGGAGAGGATCATGAAGTCTCAGGCTTTGAGGGACAATAGCATGAGCTCTTACATGTCGAGCAAGAAGACAATGGAGATTAACCCAGATAATGGGATAATGGAGGAGCTAAGGAAGAGGGCTGAGGTTGACAAGAATGACAAATCGGTGAAGGATTTGGTAATGCTGCTGTATGAGACTGCACTTCTGACTTCTGGGTTCAGCCTTGATGAGCCAAGCACATTTGCTGCTAGAATTCATAGGATGCTGAGGTTGGGTTTGAGCATTGATGAGAATGTGAGTGGTGGTGATGGTGATGATGCTGATATGCCTCCACTGGAAGAGGAGGGGAATGAAGAGAGCATGATGGAGGAAGTTGACTAGTAAGAAATGTGGTACTACTGGCAGTAGAGACGAAGAACTTGAATTCTGCTGTGATGTGAGATCGGTTCAAAGCGACGTTTGTTAATAGCTCCCTTTTGTTTGTTTGTTTGTTTTTTTTTTTAAAAGGTTTTTTTTTTTTTTTCGTTGTTTGGTGTCCTTGGGTCGTTGTCAAATGTAATAATAATCTATTAACAACTTAATAGTAGATGAACGAGACCTAGCTTTTAAAATCTCTCTTGCTCACTTGTATACTATTTTATGTTGACGAGGCATGATGGATGATGCCTATAGAACAATCTCTCCTCTCTTCTCTGCAAATTTTTTTTTTTTTTTTGCAATAATCAAAATTGTTATGAGAATAATTGTATTTTGAGTTTGAACCATATTTATTTAAATCATAATTGACTGTATTTTTTGTTTAAATTACATATTTAAATTAGTATTTAATTAAATTAATTAGGTTTGAAATATTCAAAATGTAAATAATTTTTTGGGTCAGTTCTCAACTTTAATTGGACTCCGGAGGGTGAGATTAATTTTTTTTTGGTCAGTCCAGTGGTGAGGTTAATTTTTTGGATTAGTCCGGTGCTGTTTAAAAAAAAAAAAAAAAAAAAGTTAGGATGGTTATGAAAGCAGAAAAAATATTTAAATTTTTTTTTAAAGAAAAAAAAGATGAACTATAGTTTATTTTCTTCGAAATTTAGAAAAAATTATAAATGATTACGTTGATTTTTTTTTAATAAGGTTAAAAGATCAAAATTGATATAGATTGTATAAAGACAATGATAATGTGAAAAAAAAAAATGATAATTGTGGGGACATAATTTTGAATTGTTGACATGACTTAGGTTATTAATCGAGGTACCACGTGGATAGTTCTTATTTACCGAGGTATGAGCAGATCACACCCAAATTCAAGATGTTTGGATGAGGAAAGAGAGTTTTAGATCATGACAAGGTCTCTGTTTGGATAAGTGAAAACTCCAGAAAGAGTTAATCTTAATTCAGATTGGAAGGGTCCAAGATAAGTATTATCTTTGATATAGGGATAAGATTTCTAGGGAAAAGTTGACACTTAGTTGTTTGGGATGTAACTTCCCCCATGAGTTACCCTTGAATAATATAGACTTTTTAACTTTTGGGTAAATTACACTGATACCCCCTGAGATTTATGTTTATTACAGTTCACCTCCTCATATTTGAGAAATTACACTGACCCCCCTGTTAATTTAATTTTATGTATGATGATCATTACGGTGAGGGGAGAACTGTTATAAAACTTTAAACCTCAGGGGGTAATCTGTAATGAAACTTTAAACCTTGGGGATGGGGATGTAATTTCCAAAAGGTGAGGGAAGAACTGTAATAAACATAAATCTCCGGGGGTGTCAATGTAGTTTACCCTTAACTTTTTTAGTAACTTTTTGACTTTTTTATTTTTTTAGTTTATCCCAAATAAGGCTTAACTATTATATAAAGAAGGCACCGTGTAAGTTTAAGGCACGCTTTTACTTTTGAACTATTTGTTTAGCCGATATCTTTGAGAGATAGTCGACTGAATTAATCGTCGGAGTACGATTTTATTGTCTTTCTGTGTACTCGTGTTAAGTTTCTCTATTTTCTCACATACTCTTAGTTTCCAGAATCTTGAAAAAGAAATCTGATCTGTTGTGAAGTCATACCCATAATAATATTATTTTTTATTTGTACTATGAATGAATTTCTAATAAAAAAGGATAAAGTATTATAAATTAAAATATTAAAAAAATTTAATATATTTATATTAAATTTATAAAATACATTGTATTTTTTTCCAATGTCAAAAAGAGGTAAACAATGAAAGGATTTATAGGCATTTTGGTTGGTTTCTATACAATTTTTTTGGGACTCTTGTTTCATTTTGCTGATGCCAAGGATACCTCCACTTAGGCCAAAATGTACTCTCTCCACCAGCATTCTCTCAGTTCATCTTCTTCCCAAACCCATACTAACCAAGATTTTCAGGTTGACAGTCACAAGACTAATAATGACAACCCAAAACTCCATCATCTCTCACTTAATGAAGCCATTTTCAGCGACACAGTATTTTCAATACGTATTTGCACCACTGCAAAGAACTTGAAACTTGGTTCTTCCATTCACGCCAAAATTTTGAAATCAGGGCTTCATACCGATGTCTCCATTACCAACTCTCTCCTCAACATGTACACAAAATGCGAGCACATGGACTCTGCTTCAAAAGTGTTCGACGATATGCCTAACAGAACAGTTGTGTCCTGGACCACAATAATGTCCTGTTATTGCCAAAAAGGATTTGCCGATGAAGTACTATCCCTTTTTAATCAGATGTTAGAAAGTTTGCCTCCTAATGAATTTACTCTAGCTGTTCTGCTTCAAGCTTGTGCCCAGAAAGGTGACCCGGAACTTGTAAAGGTTATTCACTGTTTCGCGGTAAAATTTGGGTTTCATGATGATAATTTTTTCCAGAATTCTTTGATAGATGCGTACGCAAAATGTGGGATTCTTGGGGCTGTTGAAGAAGTGTTGGAGAGGTTTAGTTGCAGAGATGTGGTTTCTTGGACTTCGGCAATTTCAGGTCATGTGGGCAATGGAATGATGAAGAGAGCTCTTGAATTGTTCTTTTTGATGCAAGAAGATGGGGTTGAACCAAATGAGGTAACAATTTTAAGCATTTTACAAGCATGTTCTAAGATTAAGGAATGGCGTGTTTTTCAATGGATACACGGATTGGTTATGAAGACTGGATTGTGTCGAAATGGGCTTGTGATGAATTCTTTAGTTGAGATGTATGCTGTTAATGGGTACTTGAATGAAGCTATGGAAATTTTTCGCCACTTCTGTTTCACCGGTGAAGCTTTGTATCTGAGTCCTGAAACCATGGCAACTCTTCTTCAGGGTTGTGGTCATTCTGGCTTTTTCATGCTTGGGGAAGAGATCCATGGGTAGTTGATTAAACATGGATTTTTTCCAAACACTATTGTAGAGAACTCTCTCATGGACATGTATGGTGAAAGTGGACAACTTGATTTTGCATTTCAAATATTTAGAACGATGAGCTTCAAAGATATAATCACTTGGAACACCTTGATGACATGCCTTGTGAAGAGTGAACGATCCAGTGAAGTATTAAAGCTTCGTAGTGAGATTCACACGTACGGCGAACAAGATAACATTTACCCTGATTTCATTACAATGCTTGCATCGATTCAAGCATGTTCAAATTTGGCATCCTTGTGGCTTGGTCAAGTAATTCATGGATATACAATGAGATCTGGCCTAATTTTAGACATTCTGGTTCAAAATTCTCTTATAGATTTGTATGGAAAGTCAGGAAGGTTAGATTTTGCAGAGCAGGTTTTTGAAGATATGCCTGTAAGAGATCTGGGATCCTGGAATTCATTGATTGCAGCATATGGCATCAATGGAGATGGAGCCTCTGCTTTGCAAATTTTCAGCAAACTGAAGAAATTAGGGATCTATCAACCGAATGTGATTACATTTGTCAACATTCTCTCTTCTTGTGCGCATGCAGGATTGATAGAAGAAGGTTTTGAAATTTTTGACAGCATGAACAGAGATTATGGAATTGATCCGAGAATGGAACATGTTGCTTGTATGGTTAATCTCTTGGGCAGGTCGGGAAAACTCAAGGAAGCAGAAGCTTTCGTGGAGAAGATGACAGTGAAGCCAGGCCCGGATGTGTGGGGAGCTCTGTTAGGTGCTTGTGCTCTCTTTAGTAATGTTGAGATAGCTGAAAGAGCAGCGAGCAAACTTTTTGTGTTGGAACCGAATAGCAGTGTTTGGAGAGTAGCAATGTCTAATGTGTATGCAAGCGTTGGTAGGTGGGAGGATGCGGCAAAGGTAAGAGCAGAGGTGAGGGAATTGGAGGAACTCAGAAAGGAAGGAGGGTGGAGCAGTGTGGAGGTGAAAGGGGACATGCACAGGTTTATGGTAGCTGATATAAGCCACCCTGAGAGTAAGATGATCTACAAGGTCCTCAATGGAATACGGGAACATATTAGAGATAAAATAGAAGAAATAACATTTGTATAATTGGAGCAACTTTGTTAAAATATAATAATAACTAGTCATTTAACTATTGAACCATTCAAGAAAGCACAACTAGTTAAAATTAAATATGAGATGTTCTCTTTTATTGGGTAACTCGAAGTCATCTCTAACCCTAACAATTTAGAAGATTAATTTCTCTGCATGTACAGAATTGCTGAAAACCACATGCTTCAGGAAAACTGGTCACACATCATGAAAATATTTCTTCAAAGGTTTGATCAACAATTTCATATTTAAAAAAAAAAAAAAGAAAAGAAAAAAAAGAAGAAGAGAGAGAGGACGAAAAGAACAGGTAAATAGCACAGCCATAATTGTAAACGAAAATGGTTTAGACCCCACTGGGGGTCAAACCCCAGTGAGGTGGAGGGCATGAGTGGCTGAAAAAAAGCTGTTTTTTTTTTTTTTTTTTTTTTTTAAGACTGTCAGCCAGTGGGGGCGCGCCACGTCACTGGGGGCGCGACCCCCACTGGGGGTCCATAGCAGTTCTCAATTGTAAAACATGATCGTGAAATAACTAAATCTTGGCTATGCCTTCCATTGAGCATTCATTATGCAACAGAGAACAAAAACGTATATATAATGACAAATGACAAATGTTGCTTTTTAAATTTTTTTTGAATTCCGATGCAACAATCTCCGAAGAAAACAAAGAAAAGTGGCTCCCAAACTCTCAATCTAGTACCAAAATGCTGTCAGGCAAGCTACATAGATATGCAATAGCAACTATTACTGTTCTGCTAGTATCTTGAATTCTTTGCCGCCAAAACTTCCAAAATTTCATTTAACAAACAGCAACTCAAGGAAGACTGGAGCTTGCGGGCCCTGCACTATACCCACCAGCTCCACGGCCAAAGCCACCCCTTCCACTAGGACCCTGCAAGGTTGAAAACATAATTTAGTTGCTTTTCTCTCGTGTTCATATTTATGATTAAGATGTCATAAAATCAAATAAGATGAATATTTCATTATTCCAAAGATATGGTGACAAAGCAAATTAAATTCTGAAATAGAGGTTTCTTCTACTGCTAAGCATCAAAACAATTTAGTAACATGATTTGAAAATCCTGTCCTAACATCAAACAATGTAATGCTTATTCACAACATGGAGAGTTCGCATTGAAACCACTTAAACTTTGCATAACTGATCAATTTAACATTTCAAAAGCCAAAAAAAAAAAAAAAAAAGTAACATCATTTGAAGGACAAAGAAGAGTTTCACGAATTTCACTTGATTTGAATAACCATCTAAATAAGTTCATGAAATTCACTGGATTTGAATCTTACACAAACACACACTTTCATTAGTCCGTCTGGCAAGACATTCATTCATTCATTTTGAAATCTCTATATAGCTCGATTATATACACAATGTTAGTATGTACAAACATAAATAAATGGGAAGGTAGTTTGAAAATTATTGCATTAATGGGATGTGTAAGATTTCTAAACAAAACTGTATATTAGATTGCATTAATTGAATAAAGAATACATCATTTATATAGAGTACCACTAATTCCTAATCCTATATGAATACATCACTTAGATATATAGAAGTCTAATAGATATAGGACACTTATTCCTAATCCTAGGAGAACACATATTCTCACACCCCCGCTCAAACTTAAGGTGTTTTAGCAGAAAACACTGAGAGTTTGTCAAGAAAAAACCGAAACCGAGCAGTGGTGTGAGTCTTAGTGAAGAAATCAGCAAGTTGCAGAGCCGAAGAGACAAAAGGAAGCGAGATAAGGCCAGACTGCAGATGCTGACGGACGAAGTGACAATCAAGTTCAATATACTTTGTCTGTTCATGGAAGACAGTGTTATGAGCAATTTGAATAGCACTTTGGTTGTCACAATAGAGAGAGGTCGGGGAAGATTGAGGGACGCCCAACTTAGATAAGAGATTACGAAGCCAGACAATTTCAGCAGTAGCATGAGCCATAGCACGATATTCAGCTTCGGCAGTAGAACGGGCAACAACAGTCTGTTTCTTGCTTTTCCAAGAAATTAGGTAATCGCCAAGAAACATACAGAAACCAGAAGTAGATTTACGATCATTAACATCACCAGCCCAATCAGCATCAGCATAAGCCACCAAGTCTAAGGAAGAAGTAGAAGAGAACAGCAAGCCCTGGAAAATAGTACTGCGAAGATAGCGAAGAATCCGAAGCAAAGCAGCCCAATGTGTAAAGCGAGGGGCAGAAACAAACTGACTAATCACATGGACAGTATTGGCAAGATCAGGGCGAGTAACTGTCAGATAGACTAAGCAACCTACAAGCTCGCGATATAACGTAGGATCATCTAGAGGAACCCCATCAGTAGTGTTGAGCTTTACATTAAGCTCAATGGGGGTATCAGACAGTTTAGTGTCAGTAAGTCTGGCACGATGGATAACCTCGTTAGCATACTTAGTCTGGGACAGAAAGTAACCCTTGGGAGAAGAAGCCACCTCAATGCCAAGAAAATACCGCAATGGTCCCAGATCCTTCATTTCAAAGGTGCGGAAGAGATGCTGCTTGACCTCAGAGATAGCAGAAGAGTCAGAGCCAGTGATGATCATATCATCTACATATAGTAAGAGAGCAACAAAACCAGCCGAGGTATGTCTTAGAAATAAAGCAGAGTCGGAAGCAGAAGAATGAAATCCAAGCTTGGTAACAGCAGCCTGAAAGCGATCATACCAAGCACGAGGAGACTGCTTCAGACCATATAGAGCACGCCGAAGACGACAGATGTGGCCAGAGGAATGGTGAAGACCAGGGGGAGGACGCATGTAAACCTCCTCAGTGAGATGGCCATTAAGAAAAGCATTCTTAACATCCATCTGATAAAGAGGCCAAGAACGAACAGCAGCGACAGAAATCAAAGTACGGACAGTAGTCATCTTGGCAACAGGAGCAAATGTCTCCTCATAATCAATACCATACTCCTGGGAGAAACTTTTGGCCACCAGACGAGCTTTGTAGCGCTCAAGAGAACCATCAGAATGAGTCTGGACTTTGTAGACCCATTTGCAACCAACCAGATTCTTACTAGCAGGTAAAGGAACCAACTCCCAAGTACTAGTTTTCTGTAGAGCAAACAACTCATCCTCCATAGCTTGAACCCAATGAGGATCCTGACAGGCCTCCTTGTAAGACTGAGGTTCTACAAAAGAGTGAATAGCAGACAAAAAGGTACGATAGGAAGCAGAAAAACAAGTATTAGACCAACCCAACCTTTTTGGAGGATGACGCGCTCGAGGAGGATATCGGTGTGTAGTAGGATCAGAGTCGTCAGAAGCAGGAGGATCAGCAGCAGGGGTAGAGACATCTAGTAGATGAGGAGCCTTGCGACGAGAATAAACTAACAACGGATGAGAAGAAGGAGGAGAAGACGAAGGAGAAGAAGTAGTCAGAGGTGAAGCAGGAGGAGAAGATGGAATAAGCTCAGGAGGAACTGTAGAGATGTATTCATCAGATGGGACCTTAGAAGGAAATGGATCAATATGAACCAAATCCTTTTTGGAAACTGGGGTGGTGAGAGGAGGAAGCTGAAAGTAAGATAGACATTCGAGAAAGGCAACATGGCGGGAGACATAAAGGCGACGAGAAACAGGGTCATAACAGCGATAACCTTTCTGAGTGAGACTATATCCCAAAAAAACACATAGGACAGACCGGGCACTAAGTTTAGTCCTATCTTTACGGGGTAAAAGGACAAAACAAGCAGACCCAAATACACGAAGGAGGGAGTAATTAGGAAGTTGAGAAAACAAAGCTTCATAAGGAGACCGACTAGAAAGAAGAGGGGTAGGCATACAGTTGAGAAGAAAAGCAGTAGTAAGAACTGCCTCACCCCAAAACAGAGCCGGAACGGAGGCAGAGAGAAGGAGAGACCTAGCTGTCTCAAGGAGATGACGGTGTTTACGCTCAGCTCGACCATTTTGAGCAGATGTATCAGTACAAGAAGTTTGGTGAATAGTACCCAATTTGGCCAAGTATTCACAAAATTCAGTTTTAAAGTATTCCCCACCCAAGTCAGACCGTAACAATTTAATAGTAGACCCAAACTGTGTAGTGACCATAGACTGGAAAGTACGATATATCTGGTAGAAGTCAGATTTATGGGTCATAAGATAAACCCAAGTGTAACGGGTGCAGTCATCAATAAAAGACACATAATATGCAGAGCCCCCTTTAGTAAGAACAGGAGAAGGTCCTCAGACATCAGTATGTACAAGAGAAAAAGGAGAAACAGAAATAGAGGTACTTTTATTAAATGGTAAGGTTGACATTTTAGCAAGTTTACATCCTCGACATTCATCAATTTGATTAGGAGAAACTTTACCCAACAACCCTGACTGAGCTAAAGACCGTAAGCGGTCAACAGACAAATGACCGAGGCGAGAATGCATAAGTAAAACTACTCGATTGAGAATCTAACTGAAAAGAGGAAAGTGCAGCTAGAGAGGTGGATAAGGGGAGATGCAAGATTTCGACCACATAGAGGTCTCCAATTCTACGGCCGGTCCCAATCTGCTTCTTGGACACCCGATCCTGCACACAACAGACATAAGAGGAAAAGATAACATCAAAACTAGATGCATCAAGTTGACTGATAGATAATAAACTGACAGATAACTGAGGAACATAAAAAACAGAAGGAATAGTAACAGCAGACATGGCAGAAGGTAAGACAGACCCAATAGATAGAACAGACATACCAGATCCATTAGCAGTATTAATAGTAATAGGAACGGGTGTGGGAGTACAATTTTGAAGTAAGGAAATGTGAGGAGTCATATGATGAGAGGCACCAGAATCAAAAATCCAAACAGAAGAAGGGATACCGGAAGAGGACCCAAGCAAACCTGAATGAAGAGAGGTAAGAGCGGAGGCAGATGGGGCTGACTGAGATGTGGACAGGATATGCCGAAGTTGTGCAACCTGAGCACTCAGGGAAGCCAAGTCAGGATCGGGAGCCGGAGTAGATGCAGTGTAAGCAGCAGGAGGTCGGAAAGTAGCCGAAGTAGGACCGCGGAACTGTGTCTGAGAAGACGGAGCAGGCTGACGTCCCTTTTTGGGACAATTGTTCTTCCAATGACCCCTCTGATGGCAGAAAGCACACTCATCTGGCTCTAATGATCCTCTCTTGGGTTTCGCAGTGGCCTGAAGCTGATGAGGAGGAGGGGTCGATAACAAGGGCGGCTTGGCAGGTGCCAAGAACACAGAAGGAGGCAAAGTCTGACTGGCTGTCTTAAGACGGGTTTCCTCGGAGAGAAGTTCACGAACAATAGCATCCACAGAGGGAAGAGGAGATCGGTAAAGGATGCCACCTCGAATAGCCTCATACTGAGGGGAGAGAGCTGTTAAGAACTGGACTAAACGACCCTGTTCCCGAAACTCAATATAAGCGTCTAGTATCTTGAGACTAGGTGGTTCCATAAGAGCCAACTGATCCCAGAGACCTGTCATCTCAATATAAAAGTCCTGAATAGTTTGATCCCGCTGACGAGCACTCTGAATAGTTGTTTCCAACTCATACCGCTTGGCAAAGTTAGACTGCTGATAAACACCGAGTAAATAATCCCACACTTCCTTGGCAGTACTGTACTTGGAAAACATCATTCCAATACGGTCATCCACAGAATTATGAAACCAGGTTAGAACTTGGGCATTATCACAATCCCAAGTGTCACAGGAAGACAGATACCCTTCTACCTTCGGGTCTGATGGACGAGGAGCAGAACCAGAAACATAGCCCCATTTTTTTTGACCAAGAAGAAAATTCTTCATGACACTGGCCCAATAGGCATAATTGCCACCGGTGAGTTTACATTTGATGGCTTGGATTTTAGTATCCGACATTGTAACAAAATAAAATTTGTAATAAATAGACAAATATGGGGCTTTAGTGCAATAACCCTGAAATAGGGTTTTAAATAGAAAAAACCAAGTTGAAGACAGACAGAGAGAGTGACTGAGGCTAGGAAGTGAAGTAGATGGCCGAAGCAGAGAGCCAAAGTAGATGAACCAGAGAGCCGAAGTAGACGAACCAGAGAGCCGAAGTAGATGGCTGCGAATCGAATCAAATAGAGATCGCGAGGAAGAGAGAGGCCTTCACGAGACGAACCAGAGAGGACTAGGGTTTCGAACCCTTGTGAGCCTGGAGAGAGAAAAGTCGCGACACCGATGGTGACAAACCAGTCGAACTAGAGAGGGCTGATGGTGATGACCCAGACAAACCAGAATGTCACCACTTAGAGCTGATCACGAACCAGAAGAACCAAGGAGGGGTCAAGATCGATGACCCTTTGACCAGCGAACCACGATGGCGACAAGCGAAGCAGCTAGGGTTTCGAACCTAGCTCTGATACCATGTAAGATTTTTAAACAAAACTGTATATTAGATTGCATTAATTGAACAAAGAATACATCATTTATATAGAGTACCACTAATTCCTAATCCTATATGAATACATCACTTAGATATATAGAAGTCTAATAGATATAGGACACTTATTCCTAATCCTAGGAGAACACATGTTCTCACAGTATGAGGACCAACAAAAAGGTGATTTAATTATTTGTTTCATTTCCTATGTTGACCACTCAAAGTTGTAATTCTTAACTAGATTGGTGGACATTATTCAAATAAAATGCTCCACCAAATAACTTGGGTATTATCACTATTCACGACAAATACTGCTAGATTTGACTAAAACATTTTTCTTAAGTTTTTTTGATCAATCGCCAACGATTTAATTTCTAAAATAATATAGAACCAAGCCCCTAAGAACTTCTAGCAACAACTTTTAGAACAACCTAATAACCCAAGCAATGATATAAATCACTGAACCACATTCTAGTAACCAAAGAGCCACATCAAAGCAAAAAACTTAAGCCTTTTTATAATCATGAATTACTTTGGCTTGATTTGAAGGCTTGCAAGGGTTAGGACCAAGCCCTCTAAATCCTTTGATAATACATTATTTATTTATTTTTTTTTTAAGAGTTTTGATTGGGACCTCGAATCCCTTTCCCCCGAATGCCTCTAATCGACGAAACGACATCGTTTCGTCGTCTGATTTTTTTTTTTTTTTTTTTTTTTTTTTTTTTTATGCAGACGAATGAAGAAAACGAAGGAGGAGAGGGGAGGAGGGGGAGGAGGGAGGGGGAGGAGGGGAGGGGGAGGAGGACTGGAGGGGGCCTAAAAAATGGAGGAGGAGGGAGCGGTGGAGGCCGACGAGGGGCGGAGGCGACGATCAGGGCAGCGACGGTGACAGCAGAGCAGCGAGGCGACGGCGACGAGGCGACGAGGCGACGGCGACGAGCAGACCAGCGACGGCGGGCGACGATCGGGCGGCGAGACGACGAGCCCTCTCTCTCTCTCTCCCTCCCTCTTCTTCCTCTGCGTCAAAAATGGCAGGAAAAAAAAAAAAAGCCTAAGCCCAAAACGACATCGTTTTGGGCTTAGGGGGATTCGGGGCATCCCAGATTCGAGGACCAAATCATTTTTCTTTTTTTAATTAAGAAAAAGTTGTATGGCTCCACTTACAAGGATATAGTAGAGGAAATATATTCAATCTTCCCCCACTTTTTTGTGTACTTTCTGATTCTATAAAAGGACATTGGTCATGACCTCTAACTTCCATTATTTTATAAAACATGCAGCTATACACTTTCAAACTCCCTAATTTTGCACAATAAATCTGATCCATAGAAATACCACATTGAAATTCTACTTACTTATCTTAACAAACATTGAAGGAGAGCTAACAAGTTGCTTCACAAAATATTAAATACAATGTAGAGATAAATTACCCGAAAGAAGGCTGGTAGTCTGCAGGAGCTCCACCCTTGTCACCACCAAACTCTCCGGGAGTTCCTACTCGAGGACCCCCACGGTACCCATCTCTATCACCAAACCTCGGCCTATCTCCCTCAAACCGTGGCGGGCCACTAATTTCCAGCAATCAACAAAACCCAAATCAGATAATAATCAATCAAACAATCCCACCACATTAAATAAAATATTTCCAGTAATCAACAAAACCCAAATCAGAGAACAATCAATCAAACAATCCCACCACATTAAATCACAAATATGCTAATTATAAATCAAATTTACCGGGGGCGATCGCCGGGCGGGCCCCCCATTGGGCGGCCGACAGGCTTGGCGGACTTCTTCAAAGTGGCGGGAACGATTTCAGGGGGCAAATTGAAATAAGGTCGAAGAAATTCAATGCTGTCATTGGTAAGGTACCAGTAATAATGCATCCAAGCGAAGGTCTCGCGCACGTACTCCTTCAATTTGAAGCTCTGCATCAGCTTTATCACCTGTAGATTCGGCACATCGATCTCTGGATGCTTCGCCAAATTAGTCTTTCTTAGCATAGCAAACTCCCTCTAAAAAATTCACAAGAAAATGTGAATCACACATAGCCATAGCTAAGCGGTTGTTTGGGATGTCTTAAATAAGTGTACTTTTTGACTTTTTAGGCTAAAAGGTTGAGGAAAAAAATATGGTTGTTTGGGTTAACTTTTTAACTTTTTATGGAAAAATGTGTATTAAAAAATTGTATAAATTAGTGTGTAGGGAAAAATTAGGATTGGGAGTTGTGCAGCCGTACTTTTTGACTTTTGGTGAATAGTGATAATTTTTTAAATTTTTGAGTAACTTTTTAACTTTTTTTCAACTTGCCAAACTTGGCCTAACAATGTTTATGTATGGGTGTAAAAATGTATAGATTAAAAATCAAAAAGAGATTAAGCGCTTGTTTGGCAATTCACTATTTTAGTTTAAAAATTAAAAAGTCACTAAAAAAATTAAAAAATCAATAATCTATATTAAAAAGTTAAAAATTTTATTTTCTCTATACTTTTTGCATATATTTTTGTAAAAAATTAAAAAGTTATTCTAAACATATTAATTTTTTTTACTTCATATTTTAACAAAAAAAAAAACTAAAAAGTTACTAAATAATATGTTCTCAAATGAGGCCCAACTGTTAGATTTTGTCTCCACACCTGACAAGATATTTATTAGAGTTGGTGAGGGTAATCATAAGACCTGAATTGTTGATCCTGACCAGTCCAACAGGTTTCAGATGCTAAAGAAAATGAGATTCAAGCTCATTGGTGGTAAGGACAAAGACTACGTTCATCACGTGATAGAAGTTGTAGACTGGTTCTTCCCAATTGATGTTTGGACGGACTACAAAGATACACTGTTAAGAAATGTTGGAAGTATTCAAAAGGGTGCCATATATTTAGTCGCTGCTACTGTTAGTGAAAAAGAATGCAAAATTACGTTAAGGAGTCAAATGTACTTTAAAATTGTTTAGAATTATAAATTTATGTATTTTTATTGCAAAGTGATTTAAGTTGTATTGAACTTGCGTTGCCTAATTTATTTTCTCATTTGAGGTTAAGATACAAACAAAAGAGTATTAAAGTTGATAAAATATTCCCTCTTTGCGTATCCAATGCCAGTGGGTTGGTCAGAGTAAATGTGTATGACAGGAGGTTAGATGGTAATGACAGTTTGCAGGCGTACTTTATTTTTCCCGTGGATTGCCAATGCAAGTTAGTGTATTATGGGAATGGTTATTGTTCCATTAACGACAAACAGGTGTCATGGATGGTGAAGTATCGACTTGAAAATTTCAATATTAAAAAGGGGATTACGTATTGTAAAATGAAAGGGTATTTGAAGTATTCTACAAGTAACATGCCAGAAGATTCGCAGATGAGGGCCCCATCTATTGTTGTGTTATCTAAAAAATATACTAATGATAATGTTGATATTTGGCACTGTGCTCTAACCAAGGCCATTTCGATTCTGACCCGGACTATGTCTGTGGGTTTACTGAAGAGGCAAAGAGATTTGTTATTAGGGGGTTTTGGGGAAAGTGGTTCAGTTATTCATGAACGCAGAGGTCGTCTGAGTTTGTTTGAGATTGATATATGCAAATGTGATAATGGAACTAGTGATGTTGATTTTGGTCCGTCGATTTCGGACAAGAAAACACATTGTCTTGTGTTAACTAATTACATCTAATCTTACATTAATCATGGTTGATATTCAAACACAGAGATTGATTTGATGTTGGTAGCTCGAATAGTGAGAAAGAGGCTAGCAAAATTAGGAAGGGGGTTGCGACGAGAAGGAAGAGTGTGGGGGTGATGGTTGATAGTTGTGGGTGTGGCGAGGATGGTGGTTGACAGTTATAGTGATTTAGGAATTGAGAAATGTTCTGGAGCTCTAGAGCTGCTCTAATGACCTCGCAATTGCCTGGGTCCTACTTTCTCCGACTCGCCCTTCTCTTTCCTTCTCATTCTATTTGGTTCCTCATCTTGATTTCAAAATTATTTTCCTTTTCTAATCTTTCTCTATTCGTTTACTGTTTCCTTGTCTCTTTCTCTCTTCGACCTCTCACTCCTCGACGATCTTAGCTCTACTCCAACCCCACTGGCCTGACGATTTACTTTCTCTCTCTTTGATTGAACCTCTCTGTCTCCCTCCATCCTCACTTCCGACGATCAACTCACACACACACACACACACACACACACACACACACATCCTTTATTCGCAGTACCTTTCACTCTCTAACGATCTTAGCTCTTCTCCAACCCCACCGGCTCGACGATTTACTCTCTCTCTCTCTTTCCGACCGAGCCTATTTGTCTCTGTCCATTTTCACTCCTTATGATCGACCCTCTCTCTCTCTCATCCTTTATCCGCAGTCCCGTCGAATGGTAGATGAGTCTTTGTCTTCTCTATACTCTCTCTATTACCGAGTCAAAACCGATCGACTCTTTATCTTCTATTACTGACTGAGTGTCTGTTCCGACGAGCGACTTGAACTAGCGACTCCAACATAGAGGTATATAACTTACAAATTGATTTAGGGCTTGTATATATGTATCTGTGTGTGTCTGTGTATATATAACAATATAACTTACAAATTGATTTAGGCATTGTAATATAGTGTTTGTGTATATGTAATTTATAAATTGATTTAGGGCTTCTAATATAGTGTATGTGTATATATAAGGAGCATTTGAGTTGAGAGGGTGAATCAATCATAAAATGATAAAAAAATAGTGTAGTTACATTGCTTTACATATGATTAAGGCCGAATTGTACAACATTGAGGCCGTTAATTAGGATCTCTTAACTTTACTTGCTTGTCAAATTATATATTTTATGTCTGTTTAATGTCAATTAGGTTGTATATAGTCGGAGTAAAAATGGGCAAAAATACAGAATTTAGAGAGAAAACAGCTTCCCATACGTGCGTTGACTTTTCCGTACGTGCATTGGCTTTTCTCAAAAAACAGGCTTGATGTTTTAAACCTATTTGAAAGACAACAAAAGTATAAATATGCAAGAAAGAGGCTGGATTAGGGTTCTAAAATTAATTCCAAGAAGAGGGAGGCTAGGGTTTAGAGGAAAAGAAGGATTCTTAACCTTTTAATCCAACTTCCATGGGGGCTTCCATCTCTCTCATCTCTTCTACCTCTTCCCACTCCTCTATGAGTGGCTAAGCTCATCTTTTCTAGGGTTTTGATAAAACCCTAGGCATGTAATAGGATTTTTCATATGCTTTGACTGTGATTCAGTTTGAATCAATTTATGGATGTTTTATAAGTTTATAATAATTATTCTTTTCATCTCTTCAAGTATTTTACTCTCTGTGATTGTTTAATGCTTTCCATACATTAGTTTTTTTTGTGTTTGTGTTCAAAGTACGAGACGAGTCATGCTACGAGAGATGGGTTGTGTTGCTACAGTAGTTTAGATCAAACACCTCGTGCTACTCGGGATGACTCGTGTCTGTACGTTGAATGCAACAACCCTCTTGATCAATATTTCAAACTTGTAGTTGTGAAATATTGGGTATTTCAAACCAGATTGTAATTGATAACCAATGTTTAATCTCGTTTATATAGTTAGTGGTGAATTCTTTGCCCTAGGATTTTTCTCAAAAATTAATATCTCAAACCCTCATTTTAATTGTCAATTTAATTTCTTAATTTCATTTAATTCCTTTTTAGTCATAAAATCTCTCAATCTTTTTAATCAAAATTAATTTAGGAATTTAGCGATTAAATTAGTCTAATTTCACAATTGTCCCTGTGGATTGATACATGGACTTGCCATTATTCTAAAAGAATTTGGTATAGTTTAGTGTTTATTTTTGGTGCGTGTAACGACTTATCAAATTTTGGCGCCGTTGCCGGGAACTTCTGGCGAAATTAGTTAATTTAAAGTTACATTTTTATTTTAATTTTTAGTTTAGGATTTTATGCTTTCATGTTGCTAAGTATGCAGAGTATTTGTAATTTGAACCATCACTGGAGTGCAAGCGAAGTGCAGCCAAGTTTTTAAACAAAAATACCGCAGCACCAAAGTGCTAAAAAAAAAGAAGCAAATACTCGCAAACAAAGTACCAAAGTGCTAAGAAGAAAGACAAAGCTCAATTGGAGGTTGGAGACAACGTCTACACGTCAAGCACCCGCAAGATGAGTAAAGCGTTTTCGTCAAATTGTTGTAAGTATTACTCCCTTTGGTATTTTGCTTTCATACTTAGTGCACAGAGTCGAAACTTTGTGTGTGTGTGTGTGTGTGTGTGTGAGAGAGTAGTGTATGCACGGGCGCCGTTCTTGTCGCCCTGAATTGTGGAATTTAGACCTTGAACTAGAAAGGACTCTTAGGAGACTTAGAGCCTCTGCCCGTGTTCCTAGGCTTGAATATTCATATCCATACTTTGAACCATTAGAGATAGAAAATCCAAATGTCCCGAATGGGCCCAACCGGACCCTTAAGGATTATTTCATACCTACTACATACACATCACCATCATGTATACAATTACCAGACACCACTGCTACTCATTATGAGATTAAGTCTAGCACCATACAAATGCTCCCATCATTCCATGGACTAGCTCATGATGATCTTTATAAACATTTGAATGAAATTTGGAAATTTGCTTTACAGTGAGGATCCAGAATTTCACAAAATGAGGCCTTAATGTTGCAATTGTTCCTATTCTCATTAAAGGACAAAGCCAAACATTGGCTGAACTCCTTACCTGCGAATTCAATCACAACTTGGGACCAATTACAGCATCAGTTTTTGGAGAAGTACTTTCCCATTGGTAAGACCAACCAACTGAGGCGAGCCATTACTAATTTTGCTCAAATTGATGGCGAGCAATTTCACGAGACATGGGAGAGACTTCGTGACCTTCTCCAATAGTGTCCCCACCACCAAGTGCCTGATTGGCAACTTGTGCAGACATTTTACTATGGCTTAACTGAGCCTCATCGCCAAATGGTGGATTCTTCGTGTTGTGGGACATTTATGTCCAAAAATGACGCCGATGCATGGCAATTGTTTGATAACCTAAGTGATAATTCCCTTCACCATGCCTCCGCAGCCGGGCAAGTTCGGTAACCAGTAGTTTGAGCGCCGAAAAGATAGGGCATTTATGAGGTCGGGCAAAATCTAGAGTTAGCCTAACAAGTAGAGGCATTGTCCCACAAAATGGACCAATTATTAGCTACGGGACATGCTCCTACCCAGCAAGATCAGTCTCAATTTCACGAGGCATGTGTTATTTGTGCGAGCCCTGCTCATGACTTGAGTGAGTGCCCTTCGGCACCACAATTTCCGGAGTTACTCCAAGAGCATGTGAATGCGGCTCAAGGATTCTCCAACCCGGGTAATGACCCATACTCCAACATATACAATCCGGGATATAGAAATCACTCTAATTTTTCATGGAGACCTCCTTCACAAGGCACTTCTTATAACCTTCCACCACTAAGGCAGAATTTTAATAATTTTGCCAACCAATCTTCCTACCGGCCACCACAACCTTACTGACAACCACAACCCCTACCTGTTCCTCAAGGCAACTCGACCTTTGAGACTCAGGTGTTAGAAGTTCTCTCAAAGCTTAAGGGGTTAGCACCAGTAGTTCACTCCCATATTCACTCCATTGCCAAGCTAGAGGCCCAATTAGGTCAAATGGCTAACAACATGAATAAGAGAGAGGAGGGAAAATTACCGAGTCAGACTGTGGCCAACCCTAAGGGTCAATACGGGGCAAAGGGTTCGGGTGGGAATGGAAAACACCATGAGCAGGTGCAAGCTGTGATTACCTTGAGAAGTGGGAGGGAGTTAGAGCCTTGGCCAATTGCGCCTAATGCAACTAGAGCTAAGAAGGGTGACTATGGTGGTACACCCAATGAGAGCAAGGGTGAGGGGGAAACACCTGAGAGAGATGACTTAGTCCCTAGCACTTCACATGAGCCTAAGGCACCATATGTGCTTAAGGCACCCTTTCCCCAATGCCTTGATACACCGTCCCCTTTCAATAAGAAAGCGGCATCTCTGGAAGAAATGATGGAGGTCTTTAAACAGGTAAAAATCAACCTTTCCCTGTTGGAGGCGATTAAGCAAGTACCCTCCTATGCTAAATTTCCGAAGGACCTTTGTATGCAAAAGCGTAAATCTAAGACATACGTGTCCCAAAAGGTCATACTCACGGAGCAAGTAAGCTCCATCTTGTTGAATAACACACCCCCTAAGCTTAAAGACCTGGGTGCCCCAAGCATTGCATGCATTATAGGAGACCATTTCATTGATAGGGCCTTATTAGATTTAGGGGCTAGTGTCAATTTGTTGCTGTACTCTGTGTACGAAGAATTTGGGCTTGGCGAGTTAAAGCTCACTACTATTACTCTCCAGTTGGCTGACCGGTCCCTCAAAGTGCCACGTGGCATGATTGAGGATATGCTAGTGAAGGTCGATAGGTTTTACTTTCCTGTTGACTTTTTGGTTTTAGATGTGGAACCGGTAATCAGTTCTAGGAAACAAATCCCGGTGATCTTAGGTCTACCTTTCTTGGCTACGGCCAATGTATGCATAAATTGTCCTACCGGGGTTATGGAAGTTTCATTTGGGAACATGCAAGTAAAACTTAATGTTTTCCAAGCATCCCAATAACCCCATGAGAGAGAAGAGTGCTTATTTGTGGATGTTGTGGATAGCATTGTGGAGGAAGCTTTACCCTCCATTCTTGTAGAGGACCCTCTAGAGGCTTGTTTAGCTCATTTTAGGTTTGAGAATTTTGATATCGGCAGGTCGGTTGAGGAAGTGAATGCTTTACTTAATGTTTCTTCTATACCGGATTTTCCTCATTGGAAAGCCCGATTTGAGTTACTTCATCCTCTATCGAAAGAGCCCGCCATACCATCTTTGATCACACCACCTACACTTGAGTTGAAGCCACTCCCGGCCACACTCAAGTATGTATTTTTAGGGCCCCAGGATACTTTACCAGTCATCATTGCATCTGACTTGACTGTAGAGTAGAAGAGTCCGTTAATAAGTATTCTCGTGGCACATTGGAGTGCTATAGGGTAGTCGGTGGTTGATTTGAAAGGGATAGATCCCTCCATGTGCATGCATTTTATACGCCTAGGGGAGGACACCAAACTTTCTCGTGAAATGCAACGGAGGCTTAATCCCAATATAAAAGAGGTGGTGAAAAAGGAGGTATTAAAATTGTTGGATGCGAGTATTATATACCCCATCTCTGATAGCAAGTGGGTGAGTCCTACACAAGTGGTGCCCAAGAAATCGAGCATTACTGTTGTTGAGAGAGAGGAGAGTTAGTGCCCACACGAACCACTACTGGGTGGCTAGTGTGCATTGATTATAGGAGATTGAATTCCACGACTAGGAATGATCATTTTCCCTTACCTTTTATTGACCAGATCTTAGAGCAGTTAGCGGGGCAAGGTTTCTATTATTTTCTTGATGGCTACTCGGGGTATAATCAAGTCCCGGTGCACCTCGCTGACCAGGAAAAGACCACTTTCACTTGCCCTTTTAGCACTTTTGCTTACAGGCGTATGCCCTTTGGGCTATGTAATGCACCGGCGAATTTTCAATGGTACATGATGGCCATTTTCTCTGACATTGTGGAGAAATTTTTAGAGGTTTTCATAGATGACTTCTCTATGTTTGGGCCACCTTTCGAGGAATGTCTCCAGAACTTAACCAAAGTCCTTATTTGTTGTGTGGAGACAAACCTGATTTTGAGTTGGGAAAAGAGCCATTTTATGGTTCGTGAGGGTATAGTGTTGGGACACATTGTGTCCCCTCGAGGCATAAAGGTTGACAAAGTTAAGGTTGACCTCATTACAGGCCTTCCTCTACCCAATTTTGTGTGTCAAATTAGGTTTTTCCTAGAGCATGCAGGTTTTTACCGTAGGTTCATCAAAGACTTTAGTAAAATATCACGTCCTTTGTGTAGTTTACTTGCTAAGGACGTGCCTTTTATCTTTGATGAGGCATGCATGAAGGCTTTTGAAACACTGAGAATGGCCCTTACCACCGCCCCAATTATGTAATCACCGGATTGGTCACTTCCCTTTGAAATCATGTGTGATGCCTTAGATTATGAGGGTCAATAGGGTACCATATGCTATGTACTATGCTAGTTGCACTCTCTTGGATGCACAATTGAATTACACTGCCACCGAGAAAGAGTTACTAGCTATGGTCTTTGCCTTAGATAAATTCCAGTCCTATCTCTTAGGTTCCAAGGTCATAGTCTTCACTGATCGTGCCGCTTTGCGATATTTACTATTAAAGAAAAAGACCAAACTTAGGTTAATTAGATGGATTTTGTTGCTTCAGGAATTTGACCTAGAGATCCAAGATAAGAAAGGATCTGAGAATATGGTGGTAGATCACCTCTCCCGAATCCTTGTTGAGTATACTAGTGACCCTCTAATTTTGCATGATTCGTTTCCGCACAAACAACTCCCTGTGGTGTCACGAGCGAGCCCCCCATGGTTTGCACATATTGTGAATTACTTGGCCATTGGGCAAATTCCTCAAAATTGGTCTAAGCAAGACAAAGATCGATTCTTTTCGCAGGTCAGGTATTATTTTTGGGAGGATCCAGAGTTATTTAAATATTGCTCCGACCAAGTGATCCAACGGTGTGTGCCGAGGAGTGAGATGCATAGCATTCTTACTTTTTGTCATTCTTCTGCATGTGGCGATCATTTTAGTGGGCATAAAATGACTGCCAAGATTTTACAAAGCGGGTTTTATTGGCCCATAATTTTTAAAGATACCCATCAATTTTATAGAACTTGTTTGCGCTGTCAACAAATGTGTTCGATATCTCGATATGACATGATACCAATATCCCCTATTCTTATAATAGAGATCTTTGATATTTGGGGGATTGATTTTATGGGACCTTTCTCGTCGTCATTCGGATTTGAGTATATTCTCTTGGTAGTGGATTATGTGTCTAAGTGGATGGAAGCGATAGCTACCCGAACAAACGATCATAAAGTAGAAATCAAATTTTTGCATGAAAACATCTTTAGTCATTTTGGGTTTTCGAGAGCCATAATAAGTGATCAGGGTATACATTTTTGTAACCGGTTCTTTGAGTCGGTAGTTAAGAAATACTCTATCATTCATAAAGTTGGCACTCCATACCACCCTTAAACTTGTGGCCAAGTGGAAGTCTCAAATAGGGAGGTAAATCACATAATAGATAAAATAATGAGGTCAGATAGGAAAGATTGGTCACAACGTTTGATTGATGCATTATGGGCCTATCGTACTGCTTATAAGACACCTATTAGGATGTCACCATATAGGGCGGTGTTTGGCAAAGCTTGCCATCTCCTGGTTGAACTTGAGCACCGAGCATTGTGGGCCATAAAGAAGTTTAACTTTGATATGGCCGCGGCAGGGCTCAATCAGAAATTGTAACTTAATGAGTTTGAGGAAATTCGGAATGATGCATGTGAGAGTTCGAGAATTTTTAAAGCTCGGACTAAGGAATTCCATGACAAGCACATTAATAGAAAATCCTTTGAATCCGGCCAAAAAGTGTGACTTTTTAATTCAAAATTGAGACTTTTTCCGGGTAAGCTTAGATCAAGATTGGATGGTCCCTTTATGGTTATAGAGGCATTTATTCATGGCGCCGTTGAGGTGCAAGATCCAAAGAATGGCCACATTTTCAAAGTGAATGGCTGAAGACTGAAGCTATATATAGAGGGGATTGGGAAAGGGGATATGATTGAGTCCATTGCTTTGATGGACCCTTTTTACTATAATTGAGAGATTGATGTTTTGTTCTCTTTTCTTTCCCTTCTATTCTATTCTATTCTATTTTTTCATTTATTCTTGTTGTGCTTTATTTGTGTCTAGGAGACTTTAAATCCTCTAAATGTGTAATTCCTTTGGTGTTAGCCGTGCCTGAACAGTATCTGACGGTCTACTATAGCCACCTAACTGTGTTTGTAGTAAGTTCCTAGGAGACTAACTTAGACGGTGGAAACTAGAGTTCGAATGACAAAGCCTAGAACGCAAAGGTTTGAAATTTCCGAGACCAAAGTCTGGTTTGAATACCCAGGGGTGTGGAGATTGCTTCAAAACCAACCCGGCTTGAACTCTGTATAGTAGCCCCATAGGTCGAGTTAGCCTTAGGCGCCTCGATTTTGGATATCGAATCAACCTCGTCTGTCACCCTGTTGGAGAATAGGGAAAGTTACAAACATTGTTAGGGAGAAAAGTAGTACCTGTGGTTTTCGCGTGAAGATTATACATGTATTGAACTTTTATTTCTTTTCATAGGCTATTCTTATTTTGATTATGAAATAATGTACAAGTTGGGTTGAGAGAGTTTTAAAAAAAAATAAATCCCGCACGTGTGGTAAAACCCACCACACGTGCGGCCAAAGTGTCTAATCCCTAAATTTTCTACTACTTTAAAAGCAGATGCATAGAGAAGGTGTGGGTGTGCGTCTGCACGTGCGGAGAGGCTTTGAAGAAAAAAAAAAGTTTTTATTTTATTTTATTTATGCAGGTGCGTGGTTTGCACGCCGCCGTACGTACGGCTTGGGCCCCGCACGTGCGGGAAATTTTCTAAATCAAATAGGCTGCCTGCTTTATATGCATGAGCGTGGCTTGGTGCGGGGTGATCCCGCACGTGCGTGGAACAATCTTGCACGTGCGTGATGACGTTCCAACAAAAAAAAAAAGGGGATTTCTTTCTTGTATATATATATATTTTTATTTTATCTATTTCATTTTAACTTGTTTTTATTTTTTATTTATTTATCTATTTATTTATTTTTTGTTAAAAAAAAAAAATTCCTGCTTAGCTCTTTGTTTGGTTCATAGGTTATTTATTTATTTAGTTATTTATGTTTCTGTTATTTTATTTATTTAGCTTTTTTGTTTGTTTATTTTATTTGTCTTCATTTAGTTGTAGTATACTAATTTAGTTGTTTTTATTTTATTTTTCTTTGTGTTTTATTTTAGTTCATTTATTTCTCTCTTAAAAATAATAATCATAATAATAAATACCATATATATATATATATATTCTAATGCCTAACTTTTCTAATTCACTGTATTTTTTATCTATTTATTTAGTTGTTTAGATGTATTCTATTATCTCAGTATTACTTGTTAGTTTAATTCAATACTTGTTAAAATGTTAATATGTAAGTTTATATTATTCTATTTCATTTTGTTTTAGTTTTCAAAAAAAATAAAAATAAATAAATAAATAAATAAAATTATGAGAATTGCATATGGTACTTCAGTGGGCAGACTTGTGTTTAAATATCTTATTTGATTCTCATGCTGGTTTCACGGGTATATGTGTTTATTATTGGTTTGTGCAAGACATGAGTCGACGGATATCCGCCCAGGCCTCCAAAAAGGCCAAAGGTTCCATCTCTTCGTCGCTACCACCGCCATCCTCGCCACTATCCTCGCCACCACCACCGATTGACTTGTCACGGTCGGAGTGGGCTTCATGCCCACTTCACAAGTGTCACGACCCAAACCCGCCCCTATAGGTTTAGCATCGTAATCGGCCAGTAATCATTGGATTACCGAAGGCCTCTGAACAGATAAGCATATGATAAGGGGCTAGCGGAAGCAATATACAAAAATTATAATTGTCCAATGAGCTGTGTTGACTTACATGACACAGAATATTTTAAAAACTTTATATACATAACCATAAGTCAACCATACATTATATTATACCACACACATTATAGTATCTTCCGTACAGACAACATAATTAAAATAAAGTCCCATGCATAAACAGAATTAATCAACACTTGAACCCAAGATACTTCGGGAACCTCCTCGTGAGGCACAAAGGCTGGCTGACAACAAACAGAACTCCAGGCAAAAGCCTTCAGGCTTGAACTCCAAAATGCTCACCTAAATACATATATATACAAACAGTGAGCTAAAGCCCAGTGAATAACATTAGGGTAAAGGGGTTAGTGAACGAATTCCAAACATTTCATACGTATAAAACAGATCATAGCATAATCATAGTCATCTCATATCAGAACATAATAATGGCATATCCCATAGAACATATCGAACGTATCACATAACGTCTTCCGACTAGAGTAACCGGTCCCGGACACCGATTAAACACATATCACCACAATGAAGTGGCTAACGAGATCTCGTAAATGTCATGGACTCGCATTTTCATGCCGTCCTCCATGACTTGGGACTATCTATGGATGTCATAATAGATTTCAAACTTGGAATGTTCGTTCACAGAAACATATATCATTTCAGAAATCATAGCATATCTTATCTCATTTGGAACATAATTTCATATAAACGTATCTTTACGATAACATTACTCACAGTGGTTCCGTAGATGGTCAATCACTTCTCGGACGTTGACCTACAATCACAAAGGCACATAACACAACGTATCTCATCATTACACATGTACTTGGCCAACACGGCTTAGCTTTCATTACGTTGGTTCATGTTCATTCCTATCACAATGTTAGAACACACACACCCTTGCATTCTCTTAACTTAGCACGTTCATTCATTAGTGTGTTTCTAACCCATAACCTCATTACTATAGCTTAATTAAGGCTTAGGAATGCCTAAGATGCAATGAGGATGTCAAAACATGCCTTGAAACACTTAGGCAAAATTTCAGAATTTTAGGTCCTCGCTCGAGCGAATCTTTCCTCGCTCGAGCGGACATGCAGAAATGAAACTCCGCTCGAGCGTAGACTTCCTCGCTCGAGCGGACATGCAAAAATATGAGTGGTCGCTCGAGCGCACATGCCTTCGCTCGAGCGATCTGCAAATGATGCAAAACTTCTGGGAGCTTGCATTTCACGCTCGAGTGGACTTTTGGTCGCTCGAGCGGAGTGCACGATCTCAGAGTGGTCGCTCGAGTGAGAACTCCTTCGCTCGAGCGTGGATGCAATTTTCTGGAATTTCCAGATTGCATCCTCAAGCTCAAATTCGACTTTTGGTGCATCAAAACCAATCCTCTTGGGCTAATTTTCTGGAAAACACTTCAAGACTCATAATATTACATGTTTCAAAGATCAATTTGAGAAATCAAGGCCCAAGGGTAGTTCATTTAAATCCAATTTCAAACCAAAATTCATGAACATGATTTCTATGTGATATGCATGAACTTTTCTTGTTTCAAACCTCTTAAAGTATGATCAAATACCTCAAAGCAACTTAAAACTTGATGATTAGGTGGAAAACAAGATGAACTCATGGATTAAACCAATAATGTGGACATGCATGCAAGAATCTCTATGCAAACAACTTGAAACCCAAAAACCAATTCATGAACATGACATGCAAGAACATCTCCCACTTTAAACCTTCCATAACATGATCAAACTTGGTAATTTGCTAGAAAATAAAATGATATCATGGTCTTCAACCCATATGTAAACATGCATGGAAGTTTTTATGAAAATTAACTTCAAAATGCAAGAATTTATGCATGCATACATGATTTGAAACTCAACTCCTCATTCTAAGCTCCATTACATGATTAAACTCATAACCTTGAAGAAATCTCATGTTAAATGGCTTAGGTTCACAATTTAAGGGTTAAATTCTCACCTAGAGCCTTCAATTCAAGGTAGAGAAGTTCAATTTTGTAGAACTCCTTCAATCTTCCAATTTTCTAAGCAAAATTCATGTTGAGTTTAACTCTTCTTATTTCTCTCTCTCTAGCCAGTTCTACACTCTCAAAATGGCTGAAAATATGTTATGAAATAAGGCTCAAATGTGTTGGAGAAATAGGCCACTAAAGGTGGCAAAATGGTAATTAAGGCCAACTCTTTAATTAGCTTATTTTAATCTAATTTGATCATACCAAATCACATTTTAATTAGTTATACCATAAAATCACATTAATTCTAGTGATCATAAAACATTAATCAATTTCTGGTTCGGTCGCCGATAAGGCCTTCAATTTACAATTTAAACCATTAAACATGAACAGATAATTTAACGGTCGACAGATAGACGACCAATTATGATGCAAATTACATAATAAACACGTAATTCATTTTAATCCTCCCATTAGCATTCTTAATTACTGATTAGTAGCTAATTACGGGTCGGGGTTATTACAACAAGCTCACACAGTTCCAGCTTAACTATTTTCAGAATGACCCAGTCACCTTTTGGGCCGTTGAGCAGCTCCAACTTCGGCAACAGTTGGGTCTTTGCACTGTGACAGTGCCCATCTATCCTCATCTGGTACAACTCTTCTACCAGAACCTGTATGAGTCACTTATCGAGGTAGGACTGTTGTCTACCATTGATGGCCATATCGTCAGCATCACCGAATCCATGATTGCCGACGCGTTAGGGTTCTTCTCCAAGACGGAGTACCAGCTCTTCCCGGAAGTTGAGGACCAACAATCCATACACAGCCTCATCCAACAGTACTTCTGGGGGCCCACGTTAACATAAGTTTCATATGTTTGCACCGGAGCAAGTTACCTGGCCGCTTGTTATTCATTGACTCCGTCATACATAAGAATGCTCTTCTACTTGGGCATAAAGCTGAGCGCCGTTTGGAGTTTGTTCGGGTCTTACACAGTTATCAGCATGGCTATCAGGTCCTACTTGTGCATATCATCTGGATGTGTATGCGAAAATTTCTACGGGAGGCAGTTCGGCCTTAACCTATGCAAAACCTGACTTGCCCTCTGCTATTTGCTAATTTGCTCACATTTATCTTCGAGCTGAACGACCTTCCCATTAATTCGACTGAGGAGATTGATAGAGCTTATCCGACTTTCGGAAAGCGGGAATGGTAGAATAGCATATCTCGCATCTTGCAGCAAGTTGGTGCCCTGGTTGATAAGGCCCAAGACCCCGTTCAAGACCAATCACCTTATCCTGCTTCTTCTGTGCATCCTCAAGAGGACCAATTCTACATGACTCGTGAAGAGTACTTATAGCTTTTGCCCTCTGCTATTTGCTAATTTGCTCACATTTATCTTCGAGCTGAACGACCTTCCCATTGATTCGACTGAGGAGATTGATAGAGCTTATCCGACTTTCGAAAAGCGGGAATGGTAGAATAGCATATCTCGCATCTTGCAGCAAGTTGGTGCCCTGGTTGATAAGGCCCAAGACCCCGTTCAAGACCAATCACCTTATCCTGCTTCTTCTGTGCATCCCCAAGAGGACCAATTCTACATGACTCGTGAAGAGTACTTACAGCTTTAGCACTCTGTGGATCAGGTCCACAGTACTCTTCTTGATCACCACCAGAGTCATATGAGGTTGTGCACGGATTTTCAGGCGCATTGAGACTATTCTTAGGCGACTTTTGATCAGCTCAACACTCGCCAGCTCGACATTTAGCAGTCAGTTGCATTACTGCAAACTAACTTTTACACATATTGAGAGTTGAGCCAGCAGCGTTTTGACCAGCTCGGCGCACAGGTTCGAGATGAAACATTCGAGACGCGGTCATTAATGTACGCCTTGTTTGCCCAGCATTTTCCGCCACCACCGCCACCGAATTCTCAGTAGTACTGACCTATATTTTGCTTTGTCTATTTTATTTCTATTTTTCTTTTTAGTTATTTCTTCTTTTGTAAAAAAAAAAAAAAAAAAAAAAAAAAGGTGGAGTGTGTGTGTGTGTTACTATTTGCCTACCTGGATGTGCACCTACAATCTCTGATAATATTCTCTCATTCCTATTTACTTGGCTTTTACTTCCATTGAGGACAATGTCATATTCAAGTTGGGGGATAAGGGTATTTTCTTTTGTGTATTTCTCTTTGGCTCATAATTCATGCTTATACCTGTTTTACTTGATTGCATTACTTCACTTGATGTGACCTGTTGCTAGTAGGGTGATGATAGTTGTATATGTTAATTGGGGAGTATAGTAGACTTGTATGAAAATGGTTTATTGGATAGATACTTGCATGTGATGTTTGCACTAGAAGAGTTGTTTGTGTTTATGGTATTAGTACACTTGTCATAAGTATGCCTTAATTCATATGAACACACTATCATAGCGGTGACCTTTTTATTATAATCCCTGGTGTACATTATTGATAATGGCTAGGGTTGCAGAAAAGAATAAATGAGGAGCCAAGATTCTTTAAAAAAAACAAACAAACAAACAAACAAACAAACAAACAAACAAACTTGACTTGTTTGGGTTCGTAGCATTTTTTAACTCGAGTTATTAAGACCGTAGGGGTGTCTTTACACCTAGTGCCCTAAAACCGTCTAGTTTGGGAGTTATTGGCCCAATACTTGCTACATAGGTTAATTAGAAAGCTTAAGGGACTTAGACATTGCATAGTTAAGGAAAAATAAGGAGAATGACTTGTTCGGATTCGTAGCCTTTTCAACTCGAGTTATTAAGCCCGTAGGAGTGTCTTCACACCTAGTGCCCTAAAACTGTCTGGTTTGGGAGTTATTGGCCCAATGCTTGTTACATGAGTTGATTAGAAAGCTTAATGGATCAGGACATTGCACAGTCATCTAAAATAAAAAAATAAAAAAGAAACTTTTGAGAATGTTGGTTGCAACAGTTTAGTTTTTTTGTATATGTGGGTGTTATTATGAGTTACACTAGGCTATTATAGTGGACAGTTAACTAATATGGAGATTGCATTTTACACCGAGGGTACTGATGATTTGTCTAGTAGCATGCACAAGTACATGGGACTTTACTTTTGTATTAACTGAATTGTGGTTTTGACTCAATAGATTTCTTCATGCTTGTCCACTGTGCCTTTAATGACTCATTATATCTTAATATCACACTGTAGTGGCACATAAGTTGATTGTTAGGTGGAGTAGTGTGGTTAATTGTTGAGCATATATGAATATGTTAATGTTTGTGGGTATCATCTGAAAACCCTCACGAGACTTTACTTGTCCACTTAGGGTAACTTTGTGATTTAAAGGCTTGTTGCATATGCTAAATGCAACCGTTTTCCCACAAAAGAGGAAATAGCTAGATTTTGTTTTTATTTTATTTTATTTTTATTACTTGGTTGAGGACTGGCAAGTTGTAAGTTGGGAGATGTGATTAAGGCCGAATTGTACAACATTGAGGCCGTTAATTAGGATCTCTTAACTTTACTTGCTTGTTAAACTATATATTTTATATCTGTTTAATGTCAATCAGATTGTACATAGTTGGAACAAAAATGGGCAAAAATACAAAATTTGGAGAGAAAACAGCTTCCTGCACGTGCATTGATTTTTCCCACACGTGCGTTGACTTTTCTCAGAAAACGGGCCCGATGTTTTAAACCTGTTTGAAAGATAGCAGAAGTATAAATAGGCAAGAAAGAGGCTGGATTAGGGTTCTAAAATTAATTCCAAGAAGAGGTAGGCTAGGGTTTGGAGGAAAATGAGGATTCTCAAGCTTTCAATCCAACTTCCATGGGGGCTTCCATCTCTCCTACCTTTTCCCACTCCTCCATAAGTGGCTAAGCTGATCTTTTTTAGGGTTTTGATGAAACCCTAGCCATGTAATAGGATTTTTCATATGCTTTGATTGTGATTCGTTTTGAATCAATGTATGGATGTTTTAGAAGTTATAATAATAATTCTTTTCATCTCTTCAAGTATTTTACTCTCTGTGATTGTTTAATGCTTTCCATACATTAGTTTTCTATGTATTTGTGTTCAAAGTACGAGATGAGTCATGCTATGAGAGACGGGTTGTGTTGCTACCGTAGTTTAGAGCAAACACCTCGTGCTACTCAGGATGACTTGTGCTTGTACGTTGAATGCAATAACCCTCTTGATCAATATTTCAAACTTGTAGTTGTGAAATATTGGGTATTTCAAACCGGATTGCAATTGATAGCCAATGTTTAATCTCGTTTATATAGTCAATGGTGAATTCTTTGCCCTAGGATTTTTTTCAAAAATTAATATCTCAAACCTTAATTTTAATTGTCAATTTAATTTCTTAATTTCATTTAATTCCTTTTTAGTCATAAAATCTCTCAATTTTTTTAATCAAAATTAATTTAGGAGTTTAGCGATTAAATTAGTCTAATTTCACAATTGTCCTTGTGGATCGATACCTGGATTTGCCATATTCTAAAAGAATTTGGTATAGTTTAGTATTTATTTTTGGTGTGTGTAACGACCCATCAACATATGTTTTATGCAGTTCATGGCTTTGTGGATTTTCGGTTCATATCTCTGTTGCTTAGACATAGTGCAATTTTTGTAGTCCATATTTCTATTGCTTAGAAATAATGCACTTAGAAATACTGCAATTTTTGCAGTTCATATCTCTGTTGCTTTAACTAATTGATTGCTGATAAATAATAGTTGATTTTCAGTTTATTTTCAATTTTCACATATGATTTATTAGAACTTCTTTTAAGGGTTGTCAAACTAGATTTAGATTACTGGAATAACTATATGGAAGGTGGAAGTAGGATAGTCTGATCACCAATTTGTAACCAACATGAGTTGAATAACTTATGTTTTTTTTAGAATGTGTAGTCTCCAAACTGATATGCCCTTGTTTTTGTTCAATCCCACTTGACAAGTTGATACGTACTTCATGTCGTAAAAAAACAACTATTCAAATTTTTGAGACGAAGCGAAACAAAAATAAGTTATTTTATTGTTGTCATGACTACGATGGTTTTATTGGATGGTGTTTGCCTACAAATTCATAATGTAGAGGTGAAGGACAAGTGCAAATAGACAATATGCCAACTATCACCGAACAACTTTGACTTATGGACGAAAAACTTTGACTTATGGACGAAAAACTTCGATTTCCAAGTGAACAACTTCAATTTCAGAGTGTGCAGATGCAAAAATTGCAAATAGACATAAATCGAAATTAGTGTTGTATTTATGGGATTTTCATCTTGCTTGTAATTGGTGTCGTATCAGTGATGAAGATGTAATAATATATATGCAAGTTACAAGTAGAAGTACATGATATGTATGAAGATAGATGGTATATTACAATTAATTTTGAGAAGTATGAAGATGTAATGATGTAGATTGTTTGTTTTGTTTTCAATTTCATATGTATATATCTCTCTGATTGTGCATTTTTTTGTTGATTCTTGTTGTGCAAATAGGTTAGAGATTATATTGTTTTATGAAATTTTGTTTGTTTTTGATTATGGGTACTTAAGTGTTTGTGGTGTTCATTATATGGTTTTATTTGTGCACATATTGTTTATTTTATGATAACATGAAAGTTGATTTTGTAAAAACACTTACTCTAAAAAGTAAGAATTTTGAACACAGTATGTATACTACCTCTGCGTATGTTAATTTTGGAGAGTGTGAAGTCTGACGATTTCTCTGAAATTTTCTTCATTATATGCCATAAACACCATCGATGTCGAGTATTTGGAAAGACAATTTCTATAGCATTTTGCGTAACTTTGGACTGATCAGTTATTATAGCTTTTGGGGGATAATTTGACATGCAATTTAACCATGATTTGAATAGCCAAACAAATGTATCAGTGTCTTCACTAGATAACAACCCACAACCAAGCAAAATCGACTGTCCATGGTAGTTAACTCCTACAAACGGAGCAAATGGCATATCATATTTGTTAGTGAGATAAGTTGTGTCAAATGAAACATCTCCAAATTCTTTATAAGCCACCTGACTCATTGCATCCGCCCAAAACAAGTTTCTAATGCAAAAATCAGTATCAACATCAATCATATAATAGAAACTCGAATTTTGTGCTTGCATCCTCAAAAAATATTTTTGAAGTGCATCGGAATCTCCTTCTCCAAGCCTCAATTTTCTAGCTTTGTCAATGTAATTCCTTGCATTTCGCTCATCAAATGTTAATGACTCATAGCCCCCAGCTTCAACAACCATTGAGTGATAATTCTTAGGCACCCAAATCCCTGCTTCATCATTAATTTCTAATCTTCTCTTCACAGGAGAAAGAATTTTTCTTATTCATTGCAAAATGACGTGAGTCGGTGGGAATCAAGTCATGATTATGCTCAAGGTTAACTGTGGTTAACATAAATCTCCCATCCTTTTGTAGGCTCGCTCATACCCTTGGTTTGCAACCAATTTTTGTGGACAAAGATGGTTTTAGAGGGTTTACTTCTGATTTTTTGGTTCTTTTCCCCGATCGAGAACATTTAATCCCAAAGCATCTTAATTCCCCATCATCGCCAAAAACTTGTGTTCTATAAGCTATAGAAAATCCAACATGTTTAGCATATTTGGCATAAAATGTGTACACTTTTTTCTTTGAGCTAAAACACATACCCCTCTTAGGTTTCTTAACTTCTTTACTCTCATTTAATAGAGAATTCTCACCATTATTTGAATCAATCTCTATTTCTGCTCATTCAAAATTGAAACTGAAATCAAATGATTTTAATTCTATTATAGTGTAAATATCAAAATATTCATCAATATTACAACTGCAAATTATAGTCAGTAACATTCATCATCATCTAAATATCAAATTCTTCATAAATATTACCGTCTAAATATTCATCAACCTATAATGTCAAAATATTAATCTACTTACAGTTGTAATTGATTGTAATTACTAAATTCATCAACCTATGATATCAAAATATTTTCTAAATATTCACATTTCAGTTTAATTCATTCACCATCTAGGTTATATCATATATTTTTTTTAAAAAAAAAGATATCATCTACAATGCAAATCCAGTCCAAATTACAGTCCAATATTCATCAACCAATTACAGTCCAGAGTTAGGGAAGAGGGAATTGCAAAATATTTTCTAAATATTCATAATTTCTGTTTCTTCATCAATCAATGCAAATCCAGAGTTGGGGAACAGAGTTTACCTGAGAAGAGGAAAGACAGAGAGTGAGAAGTTTAGATGCCGATCGCTGGAGGATATAGAAGACGTCGAACTGTGGAGGAGGGCGGTGAAGGAGAGATCTGCAAATGCCGAAGAGCGAGAGAGGAAAGATGGAGAGGGAGAAGAAGCGAAGATGCCAATCGTTGGAGGAGACAGAAGACGCTGGACGATGGAGAAGAGGGACGGCGGATGAGAGATCTAGCGCTGGAATAGAGCATCAAATGGAACATCAAAACATATTTAGAGCCTCTGTTAACTATTTGAACGGGAAGATGTTGATTTTTCTTTTTTTTTACACAGTGCATGAAACACACACACTGTATATGCAAATGGTTTTCAAACTCCCTTCTTGCTTGCCAGCTGTTTAGAGCTGTTGTTAGAGTTGTTTATTTAGAGCTCTAAATAGGAATTAGTGAGATTAAGAGATAAGGGTGTGGAAAAATAGAGGCTTCCAAAATTACTGACTTGCATATGGAATGGGTAATGCCTTCTTTGTGAAATACGGGTCGTGTTTGACTTACAAATAAGCGAGTAGGATATGACTTTTTTTATTTTGAGATAAAATTAAGGGGAAATAATCAGAAAGTCCTATGTACCAAACTGTTACTCTTTATGGTCCTAAATTAAATCTTTTGGATTGGAAAGTCCTATTTTACACGTTTGGTAGACAACAAAGTCCCATTTCAAATTTTGTGAGATGTGGGGAAACTGATTTGCCCTTTTTTGTTATGGCATGTACATGTATTATGGGATTCATTCAATATTTTGTGGGATACGTTGCTCATCCACGTTTGGCAATTCGGATCCGTCGTTCAAAATCCCCATTACCATCATCGCTGTCTTCACTCTCAGATTATCATCACACTTTACAAGCTCCTCCATGGCCAATCTCAGCCTCCCGATCACTAATTCCACGTGATTCGCATCTCCGTTCACCGCCGTCCTTGCCGCCTCCACCACCACCAGCGCCGCCATCCTCGCCTGAACCCTAACCACCTCCTCCTCCAATTCCCTCTTTTCTCCTCCTACCTCCGCCGCCAATCTTTCCAATCTCCTCCTCTGCTCCGTCGATAGATCCACCACGTACTTCTCAACGAGTTGAAAAACGAGTCCTGGTTTGAACCCCGCGATCCACAGGAACGAGCGCTCCAGCAAGCTCAACCAAGTTTGGGACAAAACGATGAACACGTTCTGTCGAATTGCTCTTGATTTTTCGGCCTAGTATTGTTTGTAGTGAGCGGAGACTCGAGCGATTAGATCTCTAAATCTGACTTCATCTTCTTCTTCTTCGATTCGTTCTATGACGAACTAGCCAGCCACTGAAGAAGACTTGAAAGGCTTCGACATTGTCGAGTTCTTCAAATGTGGGACTTCACGGGATGGACTTGCAGTATGAACTGGGAAACCAAAATGTGGTTCAGCAAATTGATATGGGCCATCAAAAAGTGGTTCAACAAACTGATGTGGTCTATCAATTTGTGGTTATGGAAAATGAAGTGTGCTTCCCAAACGTGGGCTTCCAAAATGTTTTGACCCACCAACGTGTGGGTCACAGAATGGATTTGCAGTATGATGTGGCTCGGATTCTGTGTGAACCCAACCAATTATTAGGTTCACGTCGACACGTCACAAATGGCAATTGGAAAACAAAGTGTCAAACTGTGGGAAAGCCGAAACGTGACATAGTTACTCGTGTCAAATTGCTCGTGTCAAACTGTGCCAAATTACTTAGTTCACAAAAAAAAAAAAAAAAAAAAAATTGTCAAATTACTTGTGTTCACGTCACAACCCACGTCTCATGTTAATCGAGGAAAAAATGGTCAAACTGTGGGGATGTCACGTTTCAAAATGTGGGGTGGAAAAAAAAAATGTCAAACTACCTGTGTTCACGTCACAACCCACGTCTCATGCTGTGAGTGTCACACACTCACTAAATTAAAAAATGTATTAGTGTTCTTCTTCAATCAACGTGACACACATTTTCACAAACCCTCACACAGTTTACACTCAATGACATTATAGTCATTCAATGTACATGAGGACTAAGTGGTGCATAAGAAAACATTTGGGACCATCCAGACCATAAGTTCAAAAAATGGAATTTACCAGTCAATTCCCCTAAAATTAATTCATGTTTGATTTAAATTTTGTAATTCAAAATAATTTATTCCAATGATCATTTATCATGTACATGATTATTTTTGTTAGTAAGGATGGGACAAAGTATTCTAAGATAAAATTTTGTTGCAAAATAACTAAATACTTATTAGGATATGTTATATGAAGACTAATAATTCTACCCACAAATCCAACATGATCTTATAGTACAACTAAAAGTAGGGGGCAAGTATTTGAACAAAAAAACTGGATTAACTATTTAACCTCCATTAAGTAATACTACAGATTCTTAAAATATCACTCTTAAATTTACTTGTACCACCATGATAACAGAGTGAGTTTTTAATTGATTGATTCATAAACCAATCACAAACCGACATATAACAATTAATGGTGCTACGCGCATCAATTGGTATACGAATTAGTATACCAACACATGCTATATACTATTATAATTTCAAAACTGTGGACCCCACTTATTATACAAATTACAAAGATTCAAAATCAATGAAACTATACCATATCATTTGTTAGTACACGAATTAGTGTACACATTGATGCATATAGCTTTATTCTATAACAATCCACAATGACAAGAGATTGGATTTTAATTGATTGATTAATATTAATTTATCTATTGTTCTGAAGGGGGAGAAAAATAAAGACTGAAAATCTTAAATAGCAACTTATCTAGGGTAAAGGACTGAAAATCTTATTCATGAGCTCTCTATCAATGCAACATACACAAAAAACAAAAGAAGAAAAAAAAAAAAAGTGACTCCTATCAATTTGGTCACCACATCATTCTCCTCTGTTGCTCCATCTCACCTAATATGTATCTCTACCTTACAATGTTGTATTGTAACCAACAAGATTTCATTCAATGGTTTGCCATCAAATATGCACTAAGAAATAATAAAAATGAGAGAAATGACAATTCTAGAGTCTAGATATTATGCATCTTTATACCTTATAATCTGTTTGGCAGTCACTATAATCTTATCCCTTTGCAGTAATGAATTATGGAAAGGCCTGCTGTTTTGTTGCGATTCTGCTTGCTAAGAAAAAGTAAGTTCGCTTTTATTCAATGATGGAAATCAAGATGAGAAAATATGAAACTTTTGAAGGAGATGTTGAGAATATATCTAATAAAGTTATTTTTCTCTCTTATAATTCATGTTTTAAGATAAAGTTGGGCCTATTTGGTGTAGTATTTTTTATTATTATTATTTTTTTTGGGGGTGTAGTTTTTAGTAGCTAAAAGTTAATAATAAGAAAATAAACACTAAAAGTATCCCTCTCATAACTTTCATTTAATTTTTTTTGTTGTTGTTGCTGTTGTTATTGTTATCAGTTTGTTTAATTTATTTTTGTCCAATAAATGGTAAAGAGAAATTGCACCAAAGAGTACACATACCCCCAAATTAAATAAATAAAAAGTTATAAGTAGATCATATAAATTATATGAAACAGTCCATTGTGGTCAACTATTTAACATGATATTATTAGAACGTGCTATAGATCGAAACTTAATGGCTACATGCTAGTTATAAAACTTACATGCATTATAACTGACAAAATAATACATCTTGTATTTAAACTTTATTGCATATCCAATAATTATAATATTTATACATATTCAACCACTTTTAGAAGAAAAAAAAAATGAAGATAAGACAATACAAATAATAAAGTTATTCATATGTCAACAACTGTTTGGGTAAATCAACAAAGGCAAATTGAGAAAAAGATGTGAATTTTCCTCTCTACTTGTAAAGTACACTAAAAATGAGAGGAGCTGAGTAATAAGTGTAGGCACACAAAAACTAAATACAGAACAAAACACAAAAAATAAATGGATGAATAGTTGAGAAATGGGCCTCACTAAAACTTTTTTTTATAATATCTTGTTTATCCATATATTTTTTAAATCTCATTCCATGTTTAATTGTTGTGAAATTACGGTCCAATCCATGAAAATGAGAAATTTCCAAAACTAGTGTCCCATAGCCAATATGATCCATTTTTCACAATAATTCATGTGCATCAATTTATCACTATCTGTCTACCATACTTGGCCTCTTTAGTACTCTACACGAAATTCAACAACCTGTATTGCTAGTTTTTAAGATCACAAAATTGCATGGTATTGGAAAATCTCTTGTGGTAATAAGTTGTTTTTTAAAGTGAATATTTCATGATGAAGTCATTCATACATGCATGTTGTCTCTTCCCAACTTGCACACACTGATGTATCCAATTGCTTCAAAAAAGGGACAAATCATTGACATGAAAATTTCCTCTCTTTGAATTGATCCCTCATAATAAACATTGAGAGTAAATAATAGCCAACTTTATACAAGAAAGGAGTAAACCTTTTCTCATGGAATCCACCTTTTCAACTCAATATTATGGTTGGTTTGATAACATGTTTTTTAATATTTATAAAAAAAATTATAAATTATAAATAAAAACTCATTTGATGCATATATTTTTTTATTTTTTTAAAAAAATTATAAACAATTTACAAAATTTACTAAATTGTTATAAAAATAGAAATGAAGTTGATTTAATAAATTTTCATTCCCTCTCTCCCCTCCCCCCCCCCCCTAGTCATCATCACCTATCACTCATTATCACCACCAGCCACCACATTCGAGCACCAACAACTCCAGTCACCACCTTCCCCTGTTAAAAACCACCTTTGACCCCCTACAATCTCCTCCAGCCATTGATAATTACCTCCAATCACTACCTCATGTCGGAAATTACATCTGGCCACAACAACCACCTCCAACTACCATCTCCGGCCATCAGCCACTACCTCTTGCCAAGAACCATTGTCAATCACCACTTTTTTTTTCAAAACAAATTTTTAAAACACATATATACATGTCAATTATATTTTCGTTTTGATTTACTAAAGATAAACACAAATGTATTTAATCTTATTTGTAAATAAAAATAAATAAATTAAAATTGTTAACAAACAACACCATATTTTTGGGTAATGGATCGATTTTGAAAGGCAGATTTGTGCCTGATACTCTAGCAAAGATTATTATGTAGTGGAAATAGTTAATGAAGTACACAAAAACATTGCTTGAAGCTTTGAATTAATCCATCTCAGATTAGGAAGAACCTGCACCTAACTTTTTTCATGGTCGACATCAACCTTTTTAACTCTTAGATTATATTGGTACCGGGTCTGTTTTTTGGATGCCAGGGTTTCTGACATGAGGTTGAAATTTGCACACATTTTTTGATAATTTGGTATCCAAACCAATTAATTTAAAGGACCAATTTCACATTTTACTAATAGGGACTCAATTAAAGCCAAGGGAACGTTCCCAAATGTAATACATAGTTTACAAGCCTTTTCACTATTGTATTTGAGAATTCAGAAGAGAAAATAAAAGAAATAATTTGATAAGTTAAGAGAAAAATAAAAAAAATGAGAAAAAATTATGGACAGATAACCGGCTATTCATTTTGGAGAGCTTCAAAAAGTGGGTTGTAAGAGGAATAAATTTTTCTGAATTTTTTTTTTTTTTTTGTCCATTTCCTCCATATTTGTTTTTTTATTGGCAAAAAGAAAATGATTTTATTGATGAAGAACAAGACTGAACCACATCAATAAAAATTATGAGGCGAAAATGCACCATAGCTGGAAAAGAACATCCCAACAAGGTTGGGACCTTCAAAACCAGCCCAATGAGGTTTCCATTTCCTTTTCTTTAGTAATCCAAATAGGCGGATAGAGCCAAGAAATTTTTTTCTTCTTTTATTTATAAATCACTCATCCAAACCGGCTGTTATTGTTAAATGATTTTGGATTAGATTTGTGCAAAATTTTAATACCGTAACAAAGCTGGTATTGAGTGAAATGGAAAATAAGACTTTATTTATTTATTTATATTTGCATTTGTAGAGATTGAAACATAGAGAATTTGATGAAAACCTTCTCATAATAAAATTTTAATACATTAAAAATAAGTATAAATTTTTTTTCTTGAAAAGTACAGCACATACCACTATTATCAAAATATCCTTAGTGAATAATTTAATATTTTAAACTTTAAAATGATATAACTTGTGATCTAAATGTCGATTTTTAATAAAATTAATATTTTTCTCATTAAGATTTATCAAAGAAGATGTAGGTTTACCATGAAATTATTTAAAAAATAAAAATATCGTTAAAATTGACGTAAACAGTAAATTTTTACTATATTTTATAATAAAATATTACTCTGTTTTACAGTAAAATTTTACTCTAATTTAAACAAAATTTTACTGCCAGTACCAAAATAACTTTAGAATACACTACGAGAGTAAAACTTTATTGTCATTCTTAAATAGAACATTAGCAACAAAAAAAAAAAAAAAAAATACAAATTAAAAGACGTGACGGTGGATATATAAATTGAAGCAATATATAGACATTATCATGTTAATCCCCTCTTTCTCTCTCCACTAGCCATCAAGAACAATGGACTGTTCTATCTCATCAATATAAGCGTTTTTGTTCTTGATGATGGCCTCAAAAACTACTCGATCGAAAACCTTCTCCTGAATTGCAACTGAAAGCTTTTAGTGCTAATCAAACAGTGGAGCCAAATCGTCGCAAGCCTTTGCCTTTAGTGGTTCAAAAAAGTGATACCAAGGATATCAAATATAATGCCAAGCCAAACATAAGTTTTCAACCCATAAGTTGCAGTCAGGTTCAACAATGATAAAGACCACTAATTTTGGAGTTCTAAAAAGATCACTAATGACATGACACTCAATAAAAAAAGAAAAAAAATACAACACCAACGCCAAAACATCAAATCATTTATGGTGGGCTCACAGCCACATCATTAGTGATAGCACTAATTAGTGCTTTCACTCATTTTCCTTATACCCAGGACAAAGAAAAGCATAGTGATGATGGTGAATTGGGAGTGGAGTCTGAGAAGACCCAAAAACAAAGGATGACCCATTGGATAAGAGACGGCGCGCTGACAAATAAGAAGAAGATGGCTTCTTCTTCGTCAGAGATGATTAACGAAAATCAGAATATATGACGCTGAAAAAATCAAATCATTCTCTACACTACAAATTCGTCAATTTTGATTAACGAATTACAAAAAAATCAAATGTAGTGACCATGTTTAGATAGGTCCTTGAACACAGAAGTCATTGGAGAGAGCGAGCGAGCAAGCGAGCGTTGTACAAGGGCAAAAATGGTCTATGAAAAAATAGGCTTCGTTTTAGTTGGTTTTTTTGTCTATTTAACTTTCTGGTTATTTTAATTTGGGATTAAAAAATCTAATTTTAAAAGAATTTTTTGGACTTTTTTGACTTTTGTAGAAAAAAAAAAAAATTGATTATAGTTTGAAAGTGACATTTTTTAGTTTAGGACTAAAAGTCTATTTTATCTTCTTGTGATTATTTTAGTCCCAATCCGTCCCAATCCATCCCAACCCTATATGCCAAACCAGTGCATAGAAACAAATCTTTTTGTCCTTCCTCACATATGAGTGTGTGCTTTAGAGGGTTTAGCAATTAAATAAATTAAGAGCATCATTTTCACCAAAAATCGACCCAACGAGAGAGTTTTAGCCAAATTTTCCTAGAAACATCCATTATTGTCCTTTTCTTTAGGAAATTTTATAAATACTAAGGTTGCATTTGGATTAACGGATTTTAAATGAAGAGATATAGTAAACCCCAAGGGGATTGACCTAATGGGTGCAGCTTGGTGCCTGGGGATATGCTTTCTTCAGGTCTCAGATTTAACTTCCACTAGGTGCTAATAATTTGTTGGGGTCACGTCCACGGACTTTACTCGAGATTTGTGCAATTCACGTGAGAATGGCACTTTGCGTGAATCTTAAGATTAGTCGAAGTGTAGGTAAGCTAGTCTAAACACCCGATCATAAAAAATTAAAAAAAAAGAAACAAAAGGGGGGAATAGATATAGGATCAAATTTAGTTTCTACTTGCATTTATGAAGGATTTGGAGGGAGACTTTTACTTAATGTTTGGATTGCTTTTAAAAAAGAGAAAATAATGCATGGCGGGAGTATAAGGGGTGGAGCACAAACATTTTGGATACTTTTCTTCCTTTCAAAATTGAGAGGAAATGGATAGGAAGATAATCTAAACATTACATATTCAACTTAATCAGTCATTGAAAATTTATCAATGTATCTTATTTATAAAATTTTGAAAAAAATACTATTAAAACTAATTCTTGTTGTAGTGCTGCCTTACTTTATCATTTCCCTCAAATCTCTCAATTCAACTTAAATACTCCATTCTATTACACTCCCTTTGAATTGAGGAGAGGAAGAGGGAAGAGAAGAGTTAGTTGTGAGGGAAAAAAAAAGGAAAAGAAAGGAAAGATGGAGAAGGAAAGGGATAGGAGGTATTATCCTTCTCATTTGGTTAGATAATATTTAATTAAGCGAAAAGAAGCATTATATTTGGTTAGACAATAAAATATTATAAATAAATGAATTTCTTATCTAAATTTTTTATTACTAGATACAGAGGCACAAGTCTAACATATATTTATTAATCTGAATTCCATTACTTTACGTTCAGTGATAACAAAATTTGATGAAGTATAAATTACTTATATATATATATATATATATGTACAACTTATTGCATGCTTAACCCTCTTTAGTCCTCAATTTTCCATTTTTATTGTCTAAGCATATCACAAAGATGAACTTAAATTGAGAATCTCAAGAGGATTTGTCATTTGATAAAGGCTCAAAAAAGTGGAAAAGCAAAACCATTTCTATTAGTATTCAACACCATGACATGCAAACACAGTGAAGGAGCAAGGAATGGTCTCATCTTCACCATCCTTTGCTGGTTGTTGCCTTGCGTTATTCCTTCTGTCTCTTCTCTTTTCTTCTTTCTCTTAGACAAAGAAACATTGCATGCTTTGTTCACATTGCATTTTCTCTTGTTTCTTTAACTCACCAATCAAAGTATAAGGATAAGAACAAGTAAATCACCAAAAAAAGAAAACGAATAAAACAAATTTGTCCGTGCCGGGTTGATCATTAACATCTCATAAAGATGAAGGATAAGAAGCTAGCATAGTTCCCATGTTTGATGAACTTGGTGCAATTTCCTCTTCCCCACGAAGTGGTCCTTGATCAGGATGGTCCCAAAATAGAAAACTTGGGCAGTGTTGGGAATCAACCCATTCATTCAATTCTTGTCTCTGTAAGCAATCCAGTGCCATGTCTCTTTCTTCATTGATACTGTTAGGCTGCTGAACTTCCATGGACACCATGTTCTCAATGTTCTCTATTAATGGCGGCAAGTAATTATTCAAGTCCATGCTAGTTGTAAAAGACAATACCGGAGGAGGGAGAGATGGAACTTCTTGTTGGTTCATATGCCAAGTACTAATTTCAGAATTCAACCCCAATTGTTCGTGGAAAAACTCTGATCTTTCATTACCATCCGCGCTAATCCCCTCGAGCGATGAACCAGACGTGTCAAACATGAACAAAGGGCTTGGAGAAGAAAATAGGGTATCTTGAATGGGTGGCTTTGTTACCAAATCTTGGTTCAAGAAATCTACGTGGTTGGTGGTGGCATAATTAAATTGGGAATGTTGATCAGCGCTAGGTTTGTTAGTTGCCGGTGGATGTGATGTCGCAGGTTTTCGAATCTTCTTTTTGATCCATGAATTCCAGTAATTCTTGATTTCATTGTCGGTTCTTCCAGGCAAGTGACTCGCTATGTGAGCCCATCTACAAGTCCCTCATGCATGTTAAGAGTTAGAAGATTGAAAGAATATATAAGACAATTGAGCTAGCTATATATAAATCTATCTAGTCGAGTAAGTTAAATTGAACTGTCTTCAATGGCCTAAGATATAAAAAAATGGGAATGTCAAGGTGTGACATTAATTCTGCATAGACCTGTCAACTGAAAACTTCTATATCAACTTCTTTCATCTGCTAAAATGTCCTTTGACATATGATTTACAAACTACTTTGATAGTGAAATTGTTTCCCTCTACTAAAAAAAACATAAAAAAAAATAATTCAGAAACAGAATTTTCATACATAAAATCGTACTACACCTAAAAATAAACCAATGTATCATCTAGAAGCATGTATTATAACTTCATTCAGAAGTAATTTTTTTGGGGGGAACATTTTAATAGTAGAAGTCAATGGTACTTCAAGTTGCTTGCAAAAGCACCCTCAACCATGAGGATCAAACACATACCAATTCAAACTTGATCCTTGGTTTTAGAATACTATCTAAGAATTTCAGCAACGAGCTCAAAAGAAAAAGATTCTCATTATTGCAAGCAACTTTGAGCTATGCAAGTTCCTCGTGAGCTTCTAAGCGCCATACTGCGCAGTATCACGAATCAATGAGAAAATTCAGATTATGATAGTGGAGATTTTATGATTAAATTAGTGGAGATTTTATAATTAAATTATTAGTGGTACACAAAATGTGTCGATCCCATTTTATTTAAGAGTTTTTTATTATTTGGGCTGGGTCTAAAAAAAGGGAAAAATGAAAGAGGGAAAATAGAGTTTAATTTAAAACCTGTTGCCAACAGCACCATGAAGACTGATAATCAACTTCTCTTCCTCTGGAGTAAACCTCCCTCTTCTTATATCAGGTCTCAAGTAGTTGATCCATCTCAACCGACAACTCTTACCGCATCTTTGTAACCCTAATTAACACATCCAAAATAATAAAAAAATATATAAAAAAAAACGCTTTGTAAACTTTCATACATAGATATAAACATACTTAGGATTAGGGAAATGGATTTTTGGAGACATAAAGAAGTAAGAAAGAGAGGAGAGAGAGACCAGCTTTCTCAGGGACTTCACTCCAGCAGCCATAGCCATGAGTAGTGATGTATCTGATGAGCTTTTCATCTTCTTCAGGTGACCAAAGGCCTCTTTTAACCTTCTGTTGATTGCAGCAAGAGTGATGACCCATTATTCTTCTGTTTTGATCTCTTTTGATTCTGTTGTAGAACTAGTTTGTGTGGTTGAATGGAATTGTTTGTGAGTCTGTTGAAGGACTAGTCTCTCTCTACCTGACCCTATAAATGCGTAGAAAGTACATGGAGAGAGGGAGAGCCGACATTTACACACCGAATGGGCCATTCCTATGTGGGACCTTTTTATTTATTTATTTATTTATTTTTGTTTTTTTTCATCTAACCCTAAAATGACATCGCATCTGACTTTTTTACATTCAGGTCCCTAATATTTGGCTACGTAGACTTATTGTATTATGTAACCACGTTAACGTACTAGTCTCTCAACCTTGCCGGTTGTTTCCCAGACCCATCTTCTCTTTCTCTATATCTTACTCAAACACACACATACACACATTGCATATATACAATTGCGTGATTCTTGATGTGGAAGATTGTGTTTGCCCTTTCCAATTGACGCACTCATGTTTTTAAACCAAAATATGTGAACAATACATAAATTTTTATTTTATACTTTATTTAACTTGTAGAAAATATTTTTCCTACTCAACATAAAATAAGTATATTTGATTGGAAATATTTTTCATTTTTAAAAAATAAAAAATAATTTTTAATTAAAATTTTACAAATGCTATCATACTACTATTGTCACCATAGTCTTTGCTACCACAAATGGTGGACGGAAGGGGGCTAGGGGTGGCCGTGGCCCCTGCAAGCACTCTTGAGTTTCATACATATTGTTTGTAGTGTGTTTTCATCTTGGTTGGTGTATTATGAAGGGATGGCCCCCCCAAATAGGGATGACAATGGATAACTTACTCTGTGGGTATTAGGGGTGGGCGCGGGTCAGTTGCGGCCACGAAACCTCCAATCCGCCATCCGTCTGCCAGATTGGCGGATTTGAAAAAATCAATCCGCATCCGTCCGCCAATCTGGCGGATGGCGGACGGATGCGGATTGAGCGGATTGGCGGTTTGGCGGATGGATGCGAATCGGGTTGGCGGTTTGAAATTTTATAAATTTTCAACATAGTTCAACTTGTGCACTTCCTCAAAAAAAGAAAAAAAAAGAAAAGAAAAGAAAGTATTACAGTCAATGATTTAAAAAAGTATTACAATTACTGCATGCATCATCCAAAGAAAGAAAGTTTGAAACTTTAGAATATCATAATCACTGCATGTCTCATTCACATATTATAATCACAGCATGCTTCATCCACATAAAATATTACAATCTGTGGTTCTTAAAATATAAAAACAATTCAAACCACCAAAACCATGAACAGAGCAATAGTAGAGATTGGATGTCTCTGTATTGTTACATTTATATATGTTTTTTAAAACAAAAACCAACCAGCATATGTTATATTTTCTATTTATTACTTTTAGAGTTAGATTTAAAAACCAAAAAATATAGATAAATAATACGTTTATTTTTTTCAATTCAAAAAATATATTCAAGTTGAAAACTTTTTTTTAACAGAATATTTGAACTCTTTTTCAATTGAAAATACAAACAAAATATTTAAACAAATTGAAAACACAAAGTTTTATAAATTACTAAGGGTGCTTGTGGTTTGGCGGTTCGATTGCGGCCAAAGGAACCTCAAATCCGCCATCCGTCCACCAAATTGGCGGATTGAAGAAAATCAATCCGCAACCGTCCGCTCGTCATCACGCATCCGTCCAAAATGCAGCGGATCAGTTCGGTTCGATCGGTTTTGGCGGATCGGTATATCCGCTGCTCACCCCTAGTGGGTATCCATGGAGACCCAACCCAAATACATGTGTTTTTCTCTTTTTTTTTTATCCATTGGGTAGGGTAAGTGATATTCTTTAAATATCCACAGGAGATGGGTTGGGGATGGGTACCCACTAATTTCCTTTTTTTTTTTTTTTTTTGTAAGATTCACAACCAAAACTAAATATACATTCAATCTTTTTTCTTTTATTTATTTATTTATTTATTCAGGTTCACAACCAACTTTTTTTTTCTTTTTTTTTTAAGATCCACAACCAAAGCTAAATATACATCCAATCTTTTTTTTTTTATTATTTTTTTAATTTTTAAGGTTCACAACCTTTTTTTTTTTAATTTTTAAGATCCACAACCAAAGCTAAATATACATCCAATCTTTTTTTTTATTATTATTTTTTTAATTTTTAAGGTTCACAACCATTTTTTTTTTAATTTTTAAGATTCACAACCAAAGCTAAATATACATTCAATCTTTTTTCTTTTGTTTTTTTTTAAGTTTTTTAATTTTTTTTAAGGTTCACAACCATTTTTTTTTTTTTTTTTAAGATTCACAACCAAAACTAAATATACATTCAATCTTATTTTATTTTATTTGGCTCAACAATAAAATCAAATACACATTAATTAACATTTTCACATTATTCTTGTCAAATTTTATGCATATCTAGAATTTTTTAAATTTATTTTAAAAAATTAAGGACACTGACTAGTGCAGGTTTCAGTTTGCTTTTCTATGTTATTTTATTTTGTTATGTATTGTAATTTTCAGAATAGTTTGCTTGTTCTGAAATTTTAAGTAACGAGTATGAATCTATTTGTTTTATGTTATTACACAATTTATACAACATATATATATATATATATGAATGTATTTGAAAATAAGGAAATTGTAGATAATCGAAACAAGCATGAGTCGTGATTGGTCAGAAAGCATGGGTACAAAGATTTATTTGCTAGAAAAATAAAAAAAGGGATACAAAGTCTTACTAAATAATTTTTTTTTTTTAAATAAAAGAATTTTTCTTAGTTATGTACAGATTTAACTGAAATCAGCTTGTTTCCTAATGTTATGCTTCATTTATTTAGATAGAAAATATTTTTTATAAAAAAAAATTAAAAATATATTTTTTTATATTTGGTGGTGGTGGTGGTGATGAAACGAAGGTAAAAGTAGAGATTGTGACATAGTGGTGGGGTGATGGCGGCAGTGATGATGGTAGTGGCTATGGTGATGGTAGTGTGATAATGAAGGTGAGAATAGTGGTGATGGTGTTGTGAAATTAGTAAAAATTTAATTGAAAAAATATTTTTTGTTTTTTAAAAGTAACAACCAACAAAATTCATGGGGGATTAAAGGAAGAAGATGGAGGATAGATTGGGTGTGGTAAGACATAGATATCTTAAAATGAGTGGTTCAGATTTGTTAAAATGTATAATTAAATTTTGGATAAATTAAAATGAATGGTTCAAATTTGTTAAGAGAAAGATGGTTTAATGTCTAAAATGTTCGTGGCTAAGAGATCAACAAACAATTCCTTATTTATGCCCTGATGCAATTTAATACGGGTCTTATAACACTTTCTTCAAACAGGTTCTTTCACATTTTATTTCTTCAAATAGGCTCTTATAACATTGTAAACAGGTTCTTATAATATGTAGGGGAGGAGTCCGGATCCTCTCCAGCCAACTCTCTCCGGCCATCCTCCTGTCAAGGGCCAAGATTTGGCCACGTCACTTTGACAAAAACCTACGGCTCAGATCAAGTTTGATAATTTAAAAAAAAATAAAAAAAAAAAATCATTCAGCACAGCACAGAACTTCCCTCCCATTCAGCTTCCCTTCCCTTCCCTTCCATATCTTCCTTGCGTCTTTTCCCTCCCTCCTGAGTTCTTCACCAGCAACGACTCCATATCGTGAAATCAACGGCGAACATCAACGGCGGCGAACATCAAAGCCCGAACCAGAGCTCCGGCGAATGAAAGCAACTGAAGATATATATATATATATATAATATTCATACATCTATATCTATTTTGTATATATATATATATGTATGCATTGGAGTACTCTGTTTCTGAATTTTTTTCTTTTTATTCAATGAATGACCTTAATTTATTCAACAATGGCATTGGAGTTCTCTGTTTCTGAATTTTTTTTCTTTTTATTCAACAATGAACCCCTTCCATTTCCTTTCCTTTACTTTTCTGTTTTATTTATTTTTTAGTGTTTTATGTTTTTACCTCTTCTGTAGAGAAGAGAAGATTCTCATAGATTTTAATTTCCTTTCTTTTGCAACCAAGAATCTGAAATGAATCATGATCACTATGCCTCATGGATGGTACACCTCGGCGGGATGAAATCGGAGAGAGGGAGAGACAGGCGGCTCAAATCGTGGCTCAAATCTTCGGAGTAAGACAAAGGGAGAGAGGGAGAGAAGGTCGATGTTCGCCGCGGACTTGGATTCGTCGTCGATCGTCGTTCACCAGAGCTTTGAATATGGAGGGAAAAAGTGGAAGGGGAAGAAGTTCTGTTGCAGAGAAAAGTGAAATGAAATTCTTTTTTTTTTTTTAATTTTATTACCAAGCATTTGATCTGAGCCGCAGGTTTTGGCCAAAGAGACGTGGCCAAATCCTGGCCCTTGACAGGAGGATGGCTGGAGAGAGTTGGCTAGAGAGGATCCGGACTCGTAGGGGAGAGAGTGAGAGTGAGAGTGAGAGTGAGAGTGAGAGAGAGAGAGATTGTTGTAATTTTTTTTTTTAATCTTCCACATTCTTCCACATTTTTTTTTTCAATTACTAAAACTTATTTGATTGTCTCAAAATTATATATTTGATTATTATAAAACAAACTTTTTAATTAATTAATTAATGTGTATTTGATTTTGTTGTTGAACTAAATAAAATAAAATAAGATTGAATGTATATTTAGTTTTTGTTGTGAACCTTAAAAAAAAATAAAAAAATAAGTTGTTAACATTAAATATATTAAAAAAGAAAGAAAAAAGATTGAAGGTATATTTAGTTAAAACCTTAAAAAAAAAAAAAAAAAAAAGAGAGAAAGAAAGAAAGAAAAGAAAAGAAAAGTTGTTAACATTAAATATATTAAAAAGAAAGAAAAAAGATTAAAGGTATATTTAGCTTTTGTTGTGAACCTTAAAAAAAAAAAAATGTTAACATTAAATATATTAAAAAAGAAAGAAAAAAGATTGAAGGTATATTTAACTTTTGTTGTGAACCTTTAAAAAAAAAGAAAAAAAAAAAGAAAAAAAAAGTGGTTGTTAACATTAAATATAAAAAATAAAAATGGGAATTAAAGTGGGTTGGGGAAAATCCAAACCCATTAAGAAATGGGGAGGGTAGTACCCATGGGGAATGGGGAATGGAGAAAATTTATTATAAGAGAATGAGGATGGAGAATTAATATCCACCCCATTAACCTCCATTGCCATCCCTACCCCCAAAAGGCCAATTGAAATAATATTCTCATTGCCCATCAAAAGAGTGGCCCAAAAAATTATTTTATATTAATAAACTTTTTATGTCATTGAAATATTATTATTATTATGATGATGAACACCTATTAAAAATTATTTATCATTTTTTATTTTGTTATTGCATTACTTACGTTTATGAGTAATATGACAATTTGTATTAATTAAACTAATATAATAGTAATAGATGAGATGATAAATATTTTTTGATACACAAATATGATCATCATTATATTAATGTTGAAATTTATATCGTCAATGGATAATATACCACCAACTGACTCACATTCTAGTGTTGGTAACATATATAAGATAATACCAATATTTGGAATTGAAATCATCCTCACTATTTTAGTTACAATAGAATATCTCCATTATATCATGGTTGTGAAAAATCCACCTCAATGGTTGTAATACTTTTTCTTTTTTTTTTAAATTTGAAATATAGAGGAATTCACATAATTATTTTATGATTAACATGATGAAAATTCTCTATTGCTACTATGTATGGAGAGAATTTCCAATACTTACAGCTATTGTATAAGTTTCTATACCAAGATCAATATGGTTCTTTTTTAAATTATTTAGTTATGTACAATGCGACAAATGTAGTATTACAATCCTCTTTTATGTATGAATTTAATGATATTTTATAATTTTTGTGCGATGCCTACGCTATGCGTGAAATAATTAAAATTTTGTCGTCATTTTTAATACATATAGTTTGGCCCCTACCATAGGAATTTCTGCATCCGCCACTAACCACCACACCATCATAGCTGTCGCCGTCTCCACCACCATCACCCTTAAGACAACCATTAGTTTTAAGAATGTAAATAAATATATAAACCAAATTCCAAAAAATATTTTGAAAACAAATTCCATAGAAAATATTTACCAGAGCATAAATATTGCGGTTGATACCTATTGTCTGATATATGACTATCAGTGGCGACTCATAAATTTTTATAGATAAGATCATCTTATAAGTTTAAATTCTACAAATTCTAAAAAAACAAAAACTAAACAACATTACTCTCTTTTATTTTGCATTTTTAAAAATGGTTTTTGAGTTTTTTTATTTTTTGTGTCCTCAGTCTTTAGTGAATTTTTTTTAGATGTACTTAAAAAGTAAAATATTTATACAAAAATTAATTTTTTTTAAATAAAAATTTCACAAAAGTGTATCTAGATTAAGTAAAACTAAAATTAAAAAAAGAAAAAATTCATCAAAGACAAAAGAAACACATAAAATAAAAAAAATTCAAAAATTATTTTAAAAAACTGTTAACCACATAAAATGATTTAAACGTCTCAAATAGTAAATCTCTAATGGGTGTACCTTACTATGTAATGGGGACTTTTAATTTTTTACAGAATCAAACCGTATTAAATAAAATATTACTAAAATAAATAAATTTTTTTTATAGAGTTTTTGTTTGGTTGATGGGGGCTTGGGATACCATCACCTATACTGTGTCGTCACCCCTGGTGACTGTCTCACTAGTATCGATAGTAGTATATTTATTTTTTTGGTAAATTACATTGACACCCTTGGGATTTATGTTTATTACAGTTCTCCCTCACATTTTGAAAATTATATCTCCCTCCCTGAGGTTTAAAATTTTATTACAGATTGCTCCATGAGGTTTAAAATTTCATAACAGTTTCTCCCTCACCGTAATAATCATGGTACATAAAATTAAATTAATAAAGGGGTCAGTGTAATTTTTTAAATGTGAGAGGAAAAACTGTAATAAACATAAATCGTAAGGGGTGTCAGTTTAATTTACCCTTCTTTTTTTATAATAGAAGTCAAATCTAGTGGAGGCTCAATTAAAGTCAAGGTAGAGGTAAAATTTTATATGGACTGCTATTAAGAAATTATATGCATTCAGAAGGTTTTGAACTTGAAACTATAGAAGCAACACGCCCCAAACCCCAACCCTTCACCTCCAAGCCAACTTGTCGGAGTTATTAGATACTGTTATTTATTTAAATTTTTTCATACTTAGGGATGTTTTGAGAAGATAATAAAAAGTTGGCTTTTGACTTTTTACTAAGTTTTTTAGCTTTTTTAGAAAGTGATTTGAAAAGTTGATAAAAAATTACTTTTGATTTTTTTGGTTAATATTTGTTGATAATGTCACATCACAATCAAATGATCAAAATATCCCTACTCAACTAAGTAAATTTACATTGTCACCCATGTATAACCCTAAACAAAATAAAGGGTATAATGGTAATTTCACATGTAACTTTTGTAGACTTCCTAAATAACTTGTTAAAAAAACCAATCTAACTTTTTATCCCCAACGGAAAAGGCAGCTTCTAATCTTGGTTTCCAAATGGGCACTAATTTGAGATGATACTGTTATTTAAAATTATAAATCCAGTATATTTGATGTAGGCTGACATGTTAAAATTTTATTAGAACATGAACACTTGATGTGGTAGCTTTATTTGATAATTTTTCTTATGGAAGTGTCATGTTGGGTTGGGTCCAGTACTCTACTGATGAATCATGATCAACTTAATTTCATGACATGTATGAGAGGTTACCAGTAGAAATTGTCACTTAAGCTAAATTTAATGGGTTATACTTATATCTCACCGAGATTAGCTGACGTTCTTGAATAGAGTGAAAAGATTGGGATGTCATGTTTGGAAACTCAATTTAATTAATCTTTCTATGTAAGTAATGAGTCTAATAATGATCATATTGATTATGATGGAGAGACTCTATTACGTCAATTAATTGTAAGTGTACTAATATTTTCTTAATTTAAAATAATTATAAATTTTTATTTTTATTTTGCATTAAGTCCTCGTTTGAAAATATCATTTTTAACCTAAAAGTTAAAAAGTCATTAAAAAAATTAAAAAGTCAACAATCTATACAAAAAAGTCAAAGATTTCTTTTTCTCTCTACATTTTATACATCTTTTTGTAAAAAATTTAAAAGTTATCCCAAATATACTACTTTTTTTACATCATATTTTAACAAAAAAACCAAAAAATTACTAAAAAAACCTGTTTCCAAACGAGGCCTAAATATGTAATGAAAATTTTCTATTGGCCTTGTTTGGGAAGTTAACTATTTTAGTATGCTATTTTAGTTTTTGGCTATTTTAATAGGCTAAAAATTTGTGTTTGGAAAGATGGTTGAATTTTTTTGTAGTTAGATATGATGTTTGTGAGAGAAAAAGTGAAATAATTATGGGTGTGTTTTGTTTGCTTTTGAGAGAGTGATTTTCAAAAAAAAGTTTTGGAAAAAGAGTTTAGAAATTTTTTTAGTTTGTTTGGTTGTATTTTTTGAAAGTAGTTTTAGAGTTTGGGAGTTTGGGATGATTTCATATTTTCTTATAATTAAGCAGATGTTTGTGAGAGAAAAGTGATTGAGAATGAGAGAGGAGAGAGAAAAAGTAATTGATTGATGTGTAAGAAAAAGAAAATGATTTTGAAATTTTTTTGTGAAAAATCTCAAACCAAACAATTTTTTAGAAATTTTTTTTCCAAAACTTCTCTCTCAAAGCTAAACCAAACATTAGATATGAGTTTGATATGACATTTTGTCATATTGACTATTTTAACCTTTTTTTTTTTTTTTTTTTTTTTGGTAAATTTTAACCTAAAAGTCAATTAATAACCTTTCCCAATGTAATAAAGAGAATCAAAGTCTAGATCACAGCACATTTAAAAAAAAAAGATAAATTAATATTATTTGAAGAACAATAGATCTAAATACAAAAAAGCTCAATATAAATTATAATACGACACAAAATGTAAAGTATTTATCCTTTATACAATTATACAATAGATCTATCTCTCCAATATAAAATATATCGAGTCACAAACTGTAAACTCAATGTCAAAAAATTTCTCTTTGTAGTCCTATCTCATCCCTTTTCCACTAATCAGACGTTGCCGAAAGAAAATAAAGAGAAGGTAAAAAAATGTTTGCAACAATTTGAAGGAAATTGAAAATATAACCTCATTTCTAGTTTTTGAATTACTATATTGGTACATGTTCAAAAAAAATAAAAGAATAAATTTCATTTATAGTTTGGTTTTTTTTTATTTATTACGAAAAAATGCGCAAAAATATAGAAAGATAATATTATAAAAATAAGTCAATAAACCAATAAGCAACTTCTTTGATTTGTTGCCAAACTCACTCTCAATCTTTTTTGTTCATAGCATATGTTGTGCAAATCACAAGTCATATTACTGTAATAAGTATGAGCGAGTTTAAATTTAAAAAATAAAAATAATAAAAAAGTGGATTTTAAATCTAATGCAGTGAGTTATGCTATTACTATTTTCAATAAATCATATATAAATTTTGTTCAAATAAAAAATAAAATAAATCACATTTATATTAATTAATTGTATTCGCTTTATGAAATGGGTACTTGTTTTGTTTTCTAGGAAACACGTCCATGCGTAGCATGTTTGACGTCATTCAATGTAATGTGTGGTTGTTGATCTTCAACATCCCCTTGATAAGACCCGACAGATATGGATTCCAGACCTTAGTAAGTGGTTTAATCCCCTAAATTTTAATGGGGGAAATATCAAAATAAATAAATAAATAAATAAATAAATAAATTCGGAAGTTAAAAAATAATTATAAAATTATATATTTGTTTGTACAAATGTGTACTGTATTTTCATAAATTTATAATTATTTTTATACTTCTCATTTTTTTTTTTTGATATTTTCTCTAAATTCTATGGAAAATTAAAATTCAGTGGTAATAGTATAAAAAAAAAAATTACACAATCATGAAAAATATAACATTTTAATTATTAAAATTTATAAGCTTTATCACTGTATTGTAAATTTTTTTTTTCCTGAACTTACACTGCTTTTATTTCCCCTAAATTTTAATCATAAAATTGTATTCTTGAACAACATTTTATATTGTTCTATTTCATATTCATCTTTCCCTCACCTTCCATATATATATGTCTACTGGGGGTCTGCAGCGGGGTTCTTATTCTATTATATAATGCAAACAAATGAGTTACTGTTGATACTTTTCTCTTTCAAAATTTTTGTTCTTAGATTACCTTTATGTAACTAACAAAATTTTTATTCTCAGATTACCTTTACGTAACTAACAATTTCATTTTTTTTTTTTTTTGTGAAAAAAATAGATTGTTAGTGCGTTAATAAGTTATATTATAACGAAAGAGTTACAGTTATTTCATTGAGTCACATTCTGAATCTTTTAACTCTCAAATTGTCCTAAGAGACAACTAGATCACTAAGTCAAAATGTCATATCTTTTCTATAACTAACAATTCAAGTATAAATTTTTATGCAATTGCCAATTTCAAGTCACATGACGATTTCAAACACATCCATGTGGATGTGTACGCCATCTAAGTATATATATATATATATATATGTATATATTAATTAACTCATTTAGTCTCTCTTGTACGCTTTGAATTGAAAAGTGAAGAGGTCAATTCTTGCTATAAACAAGATTGATTAATTATTGTCGATTAGAAGTTCTTTCTTGTAATGATTTGTCTTGTTGGACAATCAACACTTCTAAGTTCTTTCTTGTAAATATCTGTAATGTTGGTGGGAGTGGGGTGTAAACCACTGGTGGTGATTTACAAAGAGAGGCTTAAAACCGAGCCAAACTGAAAATAAACTCACTGAATTTTATTCTGAAAATTCTGAAATATTACACTGCACTCTCTGTTTTCTTTTCTTTTCTCCCACATTCTCTAAACTCTCATGATACATGGCTATTTATAGATAGCTTAGACAGAATAAAACCTACAATTATTCAGTGTGAAAACATAGTGTGAAAGGCAGCCATTGTTGACAGCAGCCTTTGTTAGGCAGCCATTGAAGAACATGTGTTCAACATGGTTGCTGCAATCTTCAAACATGGTGGCTGGTTTGGCCACCTACCATATAGCAAGATCAAGCTTATTTTTCAACATCCCCCCTTAAGCTTGATTCTCCATGCTGCTTCATCCCGAGCATTATCTTCATTCTGTTGAATATATCATTCTTCAACGGCTTCGTGAAAATATCTGCAAGTTGATCTTGGGATTTGCAAGGCAACAATTCCACCTCTTTATTTTTCACATGCTCTCGGATGAAATGATAGCGGGTGTCAATATGCTTACTTCTTTCATGATAAACTGGGTTCTTTGCCAATGCAATTGCTGAGCGATTATCAACATAGATCTCGGTGGGTTTTTCTTGTGGAAATCCCAAATGCTTCAGCATATTCCTTAACCATATTGCATGACACACAGCTGAGTTGGCTGCAACATACTCAGCTTCGCAAGTCGATAATGTCACAATGGCTTGCTTCTTGGATGACCATGTGAAGGCTGTATCTCCCATAAAGAAAGTAAACCCCGTAGTACTTTTCCGTTCATCCAAGTCACGTCCCCAGTCGCTATCTGAGTAGCCAACAAGACTGAAATTATCAGTTGGTTTATAGAATAAACCATCATCGACTGTACCTTTGATGTAGCGAAGAATCCTCTTTGCTGCATAAAGGTGTGACTGATCCGGTGTTTCCATATATCTGCTGATCAGTCCTACTCCATAGAGTATGTCTGGCCTGGTACAAGTAAGATAACGAAGACTTCCAACTAGGCTCTTGAAATAAGTTGGATCCACATCACCTGTCTTCGTACCTTTTCTGAGCTCCACTCCACTGTCTACAGGAGTGTTCACTGGATTGCAATTTTCCATTCCATATCTCTTGAGAATTTCCTTAGCATAACCACTTTGGGAAATAAAAATCCCATCTTTTCTTTGTGCCACTTCAATGCCTAGAAAATGAGCCATCAATCCAATATCTGTCATTTCAAATTCTTGGACCATGCTTCTTTTAAAGTCTTTGAACATGGCTGGATTGTTTCCGGTGAAGATTAGATCATCAACATAAAGACAAGCAAGCAACATGCTTCCATCAGCTTCCTTCTTCAAATATAGTGCGTGCTCATATGGACATTTTTCAAAACCATTGTCATGAAAATACTGATCAATTCTAGTATTCCATGCACGCGGAGCTTGCTTCAATCCATAAAGTGCTTTCTTCAATTTGTACACTTTGTCTTCATGCCTATACTGAACATACCCCGAAGGTTGTTCAATATAGATTTCTTCTTCAAGGAAACCATTAAGAAATGCAGATTTCACATCAAGTTGATAAATCTGCCACTTGTGCTGGGCAGCCAAAGAAATTATTAGCCTGATAGTCTCCAATCGGGCAACTGAAGCAAACACCTCTCCATAGTCAATGCCAGCTCTTTGCTTGTAACCTTTTGCTACTAACCTTGCTTGTAGCGTTGCACTTCGCCTTGTGCATTCCTCTTTGTCTTGTATACCCATTTCACTCCAATGGGTTTGTGCCCCTCTGGTAGACTGGTAAGCTTCCATGTGTCATTTTTCTCAATGGCATGAATTTCTTCATCCATTGCTTTCTTCCATTTATCTTCCTGGATGGCTTCTGAGAAGGTAAGTGGATCACTATCTGCGAGTAGGCAGTACAGATTCAGATCTGCTTCTTCTGTAGCTTCATATATCTCCTGCAAATTTCTCATTGGTCTTGGTTGTTTGAAAAAACTATCATCTGAAGATGCTGATGCTGATGATATGATGATGCAGCACTTCTGTGAGAAACTGGCGATCTAGGTGCAGGAATTCTATGTGGAGGAGTTTGTGGCTCATCTTGAACTTCTCTTGTGATTTCAACAGGAGCTTTTGATGTTTCATCTTCAAGAATGAGTTCTGCATCTTTGACAACTTCATCTTGATTCCAGTTCCAAGCTTCTTCTTCTTCAAATATCACATCTCGACTCATGATCACCTTTTTGGTAATGGGATTATACAACTTGTATCCCATTGTTCTATCTCCATATCCGACAAGGATACATTTTTCTCCCTTATCATCGAGCTTGGTTCTTCTTGCTTCTGGAATCTTGGTGTATGCAACACACCCAAATATTCTGAGATGATTGACGCTTGGCTTATGTGAACTCCAAGCTTCTTCTGGAGTCATAGAATGAAGACTCCTGGTTGGGCATCTATTTAGTAGATACACAGCACATGATACGGCTTCAGCCCAAAATTGCTTGGGCAGTCCCTTTCCTTTCAACATGCTCCTTGCCATATCTAAGATTGTGCGATTCTTCCTTTCAGCAACACCATTCAGCTGTGGCGTATAGGATGGTGTTGTTTGATGCTTGATTCCCTGCTCTTTGCAATACTTCTCAAAAGCATCTGATGTATATTCTCCACCTTGATCTGATCGCAATGTCTTGATGTAGTAGCCGCTTTGCTTTTCTACAAAAGCTTTGAATTCTTTGAAGATGCTGAACACCTCCGACTTTCTTTTAAGAAAGTACACCCATGTCTTCCGGCTATAATCATCAATGAAGGTGAGAAAGTATCTATTCTGTCCATTTGACATCGGCTTCAATGGACCACACACATCAGTGTGCACTAGCTCCAGCGGCTTTGTTGCTCTCCACTTCACTTCTTTGGCAAAGCTAGTTCTGTGATGCTTGCCAAGAATGCAGCTTTCACAGACTTCATTGGTATGAGCAATATGAGGGAGCCCTCTCACCATATTCTTGCTTGACAACAGCTTCAAGCTTCCAAAGTTGAGATGTCCAAACCTCAAATGCCATAGCCAGTCTTTGTCTTTGATGATGGCATTTAAACACTTCGCAGCATCATGTTGGATGTTCAATGCAAACATCCGATTCTTGGACATTCTCACCCGAGCAATCAAATTACCACGATTGTCTTTGATGCTAAGATGACAATCTTTCATGCTGATGTCGTATCCTTTCTCTAGGAGTTGTCCCATACTCAAAATATTGTTCTTCATGGCAGGAACATAATAAACATTGGAGATATAATCATGATCTCCATTCTTGAGCTTGATCAGAATATTACCTCTTCCTTTCACTGGAGTCTTTGAAGAATCACCAAATGAGACTTGTGCTTGTACAGTCTCGTCAAGCTCAACGAACAACTCTCTTTTACCACACATGTGGTTGCTGGCTCCCGAATCTAGATACCAAACATCGTTTTGGTTTTTAGTGTCTCCATGGTGAACAAACAGGACTGTAGGTCCACTTTGTTTGTTTCCTCCTCGGCAAAATTTGCTTGCTCGCCGGCTTCTGTTGTTGCTCTACTTCGGCATTCATTGCTGTAATGCCCGAACTTGTGGCAGTGGTAACACTGAACATTCCTTTTGTCAAAACCTGGTCGGTTGTTGTAACCACCTCCTCTACCACTTGCTCTTCCTCTTGGAGCAAAGTGTGGTTGACTTCTTCCTCCTCTGGCTGGACTTCTTCCGCCTCTTCCTCGAAAGCCAGAACTTTGGTTATTGTAACCACGGCCTCTTCCTCGGCCTCTTTGTGATGTCCCCCATTGCTCATTTCTGTCTTCTCTGAAAGACAGCTTTGATTGAAGAGCTTGCTCTAGAGAACTTGAGGACGTCTTCTTGTTGATCCTTTGTTCATGAATCTCAAGTGTGCCCATCAACTCATCGGTGGTCATGGCACTGAGATCTTTGGACTCTTCTATTGCTACAACCACGTGCTCGAACTTGGGACTGAGTGATCGGAGAATCTTCTCTATCACTTGAAGAGATTCCATCTTCTCTCCATATCTTCGCATCTGATTAACAATGGTCAATGTTCTGTTGAAGTACTCAGAAATTGACTCCTTCTCATTCATGTGCAGCATCTCGAATTCGCCACGTAGCACCTGTAGTCGAACTCTGATCGTCTTCTCAATTCCACGGTGTGAATTGCGAAGAATACTCCATGCCTCTTTGGAGGTTGTTGCTGCTGAAATCTTCTCAAAACTTGACTCGTCAATGCCTTGATAGAGTAGATACAAGGCCTTTTTATCTCTCCTCCTTGAATCTTTTAACGCCGTCTTCTGAGTATCATTTAAAGTTCCTTCATCTGCGAGAGTAGCTGGCTCGTCATATCCTCGATCCACTAACTCCCACAAATCTTGTGAGGCTAGTAGAACTTGCATTTGAATACTCCAATTTTCATAGTTCTCCTTACTGAGTTTCGGAAACTGGGGCTGAAAGAAATTGTTTGTGTTCGCCATTGGTTGTCTTTAACAATCTGCAAATTTTCAGAATAGAATTTGCAAATTCTGACCGTACAGATGTGTCCGGAATATTCCAAATAGTTGGAAACCACTATTGGATTACCCGAAACAGACTCTGAATGACTCAGATCAGGCCAAAACAAGTTAAGCGGCTCAGATCTGAGGCTACAGCTTAGCCGAGGCACACTGGATTACTTTCCGTGTGGCTCAGTCAACGGCTACGGTCAACGGCTTGGACCGGCTCGGTCAACGGCGGTCAACGGCTCAGCTTGTCGGCTTGTCGGCTCGGCTCAGCGGCTCGGCTGGACGGCTCAATCAACGGCTTGGTCAACGGCTCGGCGGCTCGGCTGGAGGCTCGGCGGCTCGGCTTGGATGACGTCAGTAGATGACGTCAGAAACGACGTCAGTCTTGGATCCGGATCTGGGTCGCGGATCGGATCTCGGGCTGACGGACCGGATCGCGGGTCGAAACCTGCAATTCGGGCGAAGAAGACGCGTGGAGCGCGTGTACGCGTGGCGGCTCGGTTTTCGACGCGGTTTTTCACCGTTGTACTCGTCTCGTCGAGGCTTCAATTTGGTGTGATCAAAAATAATTTTTGACAACTTTGATTTCTGGGCAACTTTCGGAATCACACTCTGTTCTTGGCAGTTTTGCAGAAATTCTGCAAATTGGAGCTGCCTTCGGGCTCTGATACCACTGTTGGTGGGAGTGGGGTGTAAACCACTGGTGGTGATTTACAAAGAGAGGCTTAAAACCGAGCCAAACTGAAAATAAACTCACTGAATTTTATTCTAAAATTCTGAAATATTACACTGCACTCTCTGTTTTCTTTTCTTTTCTCCCACATTCTCTAAACTCTCATGATACATGGCTATTTATAGATAGCTTAGACAGACAGAATAAAACCTACAATTATTCAGTGTGAAAACATAGTGTGAAAGGCAGCCATTGTTGACAGCAGCCTTTGTTAGGCAGCCATTGAAGAACATGTGTTCAACATGGTTGCTGCAATCTTCAAACATGGTGGCTGGTTTGGCCACCTACCATATAGCAAGATCAAGCTTATTTTTCAACATGTAACTGACATTTATTTTCAAGAAATTTAGTCAGGAGAGATTTGTTTAGACCAACAAACTATCAAAATAGTTTTTTTTTTTTTTTATAATTTTTTGATGTATTTTATTTATTTTTCAAAATGACAAAACCCAAAAATTGGATGGGTAATTTGATTGAACTTGTTTTTTTATCAGCAAACTAAAGATACTTTATTAATGATAATTAAAGATCAATACAAATGATTACCATCAATAAAGAGGGGAGAGTGCAAAAAGTATCACAACTAAACTAGACGATTCCAATTAAGTAGGCATCGAATAATAAATTATTAGCACAACCCAAAGTTAGTGAGTAACTAACCAATAGACAACACAATACAATTGTTGTCCAATCCAAATTTCGGGAAAACCATCAACTTATGTCATAGGAAAACCATGAGTTTTGATTGTTGGGTCGATTAGGATCGGACTTGGATTTTTTTAGAGTACTACTATTAGCATCTATTGAAAAATTTAGAAATTTTTTAGATATTGATTTATGATTATGTATCAATTTTAAGCAGTAAATATTAATCCCAATCAAATAATCAAGACAAATCGACACAACGATTTTAAAGTGAAAAAATCACAATTGGAGCACCTCCAATTGTGATAAAAAAACCATAGGCCAAAGTCACAAAACAATTTACTAAGAAGACAAAAAGAATTACACAAGTGTACTCTCAATTACTTAGCAAATCCACACCGACCCTTATATGCCTCTTCCATCACGGTTTTTACCTCGAAATTGTCTTACCCAACGTTAAATCCACAACGTCGATGTCGAATCCACGACGATGAGCCACTCTAGAATCCACCAAAGCTTCAGGCTCAAATTCCTCGAAACTCACCGAAGAACAACTCTCTCTTTTGTATTGAATGAAACAAACAATCCTTTGATGTATACTTCTCAAACCATGAGTTAAACTCAAACAAATATCAAAGAAACTAGCAAAGAAGCTCTAGATGAAAACTCTAATACTCAAGAAGAAGATCTAGAAGCGGTATCCCAAAATCGGACTGAAACACATATTTATAGAAAACTGATCTGGGATCTTTGCTCGAGCGCAAGAATGGCCGCTCGAGTGGACTAACGCTCGAGCGCAGGAAGTTCCGCTCGAGCGCAAAGATACAACTTCCAATACTTTTGTAGACAGTTCAAAGTTCTGGAACCAAAGATTCTCCGCTCGAGCGGACAAGCAACTTCGACTGCATTTTTGTTTTTTTCTTTGGGGGGCGCTGCCCCTCAACTCTGCCAGGGTGCTACCTCGGACCTGCCAAGGGGTGCTACCCCCTAGACCCCCGCGAGCTGACCGGGCAGCTCGATCCCCGACATATTCAGCTAAGTGGCAAACATGAAAGAATTAACACCATAAACTTCTCTGCAAAGCATAATTCGGATTGGATTTACATCTAAAACTCATAGCCTTACTAAAATAAAAAGATCGAATACAATTACAACTGAAAGGAGTTTTGTCAAACGGGATTACCAAAAATAAAAACCTAACATCTATCTTCTTCTTTTTTTTTTCTTTAGACCCCTTATCTCTTTTATTATTATTTTTTTAATTCTAATTTTGTCCAAACATGAAATTACATTTTTACCCTCATCTCAACATTCTAACCCTAATTTTCCAAACTATAACCCTAGCTATTCCCATCACCTCCGGCTACCGTTGTCGCCCACCCTCTCCGTCACCGTTTGCTACTGCCCAAACCCAAGTTTAGTGTAGCAAAAGTAATTGAATCAGAGAAACCAAGCCAATCGACCCACAATCTCCACGGCGGCAATGGAAGTCCTTCATGGCTCAAGCGAGATCCTAAGTATCCTTCGCATCGAGCTTGTTCTCGACAACATAACAAGCCGCAATGGCGCATTTGGAGACACTAAGGAGGCGAATCTCGTAGAGGAGCTCCATATCGTTGTTGTCGAAGAAGGAAAGGGCATGGGGGTCAATGGAGGATTAGATGAGGGAGTCCCAGACTTGGGAGGCGACAACGAGGTGGTTCTGATCGACGATGGAGATGCTTGTGAGTTCTTTGAGGGAGGAAGGAGAGAAGCCTTGTCTCTCTCTCTCTCATCTTCTACTAAGCTGTTCTAGGCACCATTGATAACTTTTCTTCTATCTTTCACCATGGATGGTTTACTATATGCAGCTCTTATCTTGGCCTTGGTTGGCTACTGGAGGTAACAACAGTGGCGCCGGAAGTGGTGGTCGGGAGTGGAGGCTAGGAGTATAGGGTTAGAGGTACAGTTAGTATTAAGGTAAGGCTTCAAAAAAATGGGAGAACCAAAGTAAAGAGGTAAGTACTAATAGTAGATCTTTTTTTTAATTAAATTTTTCAACATGGCAAAATCTCTAAATTTTACTGTTTTGCCACTTGATCAAAATTCTCTAAATAACTCGAGGCAAATAGGCATGCGTTATCTACCCAATCAAGATAACCAACTGATCTAGTTTAGTCAGTCATTCTGGTATACTCTCATTTAAAGGTTGATTATTTCTTGTACATTAAAAGGTTTGAATTGAGTTGTTTATTTTTGGGTTATTTTTGTGATGGTTTTTAGACTTGCAGGTATGCGGTGTTTAACTTTAATCGTGTGCATTTCTCAATATAATTTAATCAAAGTATTTGGTTTAGTGGTTGTGTATGTGGTTTAAGATTTCAAGTTCAACTCCTATAGAAAGAAATTTAGTACCTCTTCTAGTGGTAGTTTATTTCTCATCTATTATGAGGATTGTATATAGTTAGCAGTAGTTGTTGGGTTTGTACTTGGTGGACTTGATTTATTGGTTGTGTTATTTTTTTTGTTGATTGTTTAGTTATTGTGGGCTAATAGTTTGTTTAATGATGTAAATATTTTTCATATTTTTAATTACTCTCCCATCAATTGACAAAAGAAATTCAAAAAAAAAAAAAAAAAAAAATTTTTAATTGTCTGATTTAATATAATTAGTATTCTCATACTTACCAATTGAAATAAAATAATAATAAGAAAACATCTACCCACTTTAATGAAGATACCGATGTCCAAACTTTTATTGTTATTATTGTTCTTCTTAATCATGAAACTCTTGAATAATGTAATTTGCACAAAATTCTATTAGAGTTTTAGATTTCCATTTCATTATCCAAAGCAATTCGATCGACGGCAATGTCACGTAACTCAAATTTTGTAGCTCAAAAGTGGCTCAAATGGCCAAAATGACGTCGTTTTGAGTACAGAACAACATAAAAATGGCCAAAACGACGTCGTTTTGGCCATTTGAGCCACTTTTGAGCCACAAAATTTGAGTTACGAGACATTTTCCTTCGATCAAAATGCTCCCAAAAAATAGTCAAATAGGTATGCATAATCTACGCAATCATCGATCTCTTTATTGTACAAATATATGTTTTTTAATCATGAAACTCTTGAACAATTGGATCAAAATTCTCTGATCAATTTGGAGTTGGTTAGGAACAGATTATTTTAGTGATTTTTAAATTTTTTAATTAAAATATGAGATAAAAATAAATTAATTTGTTTGTGATAACTTTTTAAATGTGCGAAAAAATAGAATGAACGGAAATGAATCTTTAAATTTTTTTATATTTACTGATGTATTGATTTTTTTAATAACTTCTTAACTTTTAGATTATAATGTGATGAAGTTGTAAGGTTACTACCATTACAGTGTATAACTTGATGTTTCCAGTCCCTTTAGGACAATCACTATTATTATGCACATTACATGAATCATACTTGTATATATAATGATATGATGAGGTCCCAGAAGACAAATTTCCCTCATATTCATCACTATCATTTTCTATTGATATCAACTTAACAAAAAAAAAAAAAAAAAAAAAAAAACCTTGCCTTTCCATATACATAATAAGTCTACAAATACATAAATCAATTATAGAAAAGAACACAATGAATAAAATTTATTTATTTATTTAAATGGACCCTTAACAAATTTTGTATATTTCTAGATATTTTGTGTTTGATTCTATGAGCAATTTCTAAGTTCCAAAATTATTTTATATCCCAATCTGTAAGTAGTTTTTGTGTTTTAGACTTATTCATATTAAGGTCTCGTTTGACAACTTTTAATTTTAATCTAAAAGTCAAAAAGTCACTAAAAATGCAAAAAAACCAATAAATTATACAAAAGTAGTTAAAGATTCACGTTCTCTCTACTTTTTGTATGTTTTTTTCGTAAAAAGTTGAAAAGTCATACAAAACATATAATTTTTTTTACCCCCATGTTTTAGCCAAAAAATTACTAAAAAATAATGCTATATGTACCAACTAGTGTACTAATTAGTGTATCAATTAATGATGTAGCATAATTTAAGAGGTTTTTGATATTTGTAATTTGTATAATGAGTGGGGTCAATAATAATGTTATAACTAGTGTTAGTATATTAGTTTTTTTTTTTTTTTTTAATCAGCAAAGAACAAAACTTTATTGATGAAAACAGAGAACTATTACATCAATAAAGGAAAAAGAAAAAGAGTGCAAAAAGCATCAAAGCGAGCCAAATCAATCCCAACTAGGTTGGCACCAAAAAAATCGCCTAATCATATGCTAGCACACCATCAAGAGTTGGTGAGGAACCAACTACAAACAACCAAAACAACCTCATCTAAAAAAGCTAACCAAGCCTAAACCAAACCAGACAAACCAAGACTAGAAAACAACAAAAAACACAAAACAACAACAATAAAAACCAGTATATTAATTAATACACTAATTGGTGCATGTAGCACCACCGTTACTAAAATAGTATGTTTTCAAATGAGACATAAATTTATATCAAAATTTACCATTAGTAAAATATATATCCACACATTTTGTTTTTGGTGAATAAGAACAATTTTTTGATTTGGATGTGTTTTCTTTCTTTTCGGAAAAACAAAAAAATTGTATGATGTATTGCTTTAAAAAATTATCTTTGCAAAAGTGGTTTTTTTTTTTTTTTAATTTTTAAATTTATATGACAATCGATTTTCTAAGAAAAACAGAAACCTCATTAAATTTTAAAAAACTGTTTTCGCACAAAAAGAGAAGAAAATGAAAACAACTATTGATTTTTCTTAACATTTTCATTGCTTTTATTTCCAAAGTTGTAAAAACAAAAACGAAAACTAAATTGAAAATGAAAACAAAACCAAAACCAAAACCGAACGTGTGTAATTCGTTAGTATGGCTAAAAATAGAGTGTCCACATATCTATACTATACGTAGACCACACATATGAGACATAGAGAGAGAGAGAGAGAGAGAGAGAGAGAGAGAGAGAGAGAGAGAGAGAGGGGTTTGTGTTAGAGAATGAAGCGTCCGTTGATTGATGCAAATCATCCACCACATTGATGTAGGTAGTGACATTTGCTTGGATATATCGCAAGCATAACTTTGAAAGCAATGTACATATTATTATCATTTTAGAAATGACCCCTTCATTTGAGAGGGGAGAGAGAGAGAGGAGAGGGAATTGAAAAGGGGAAATGATTATACTTAGCTTTAAGGGGGAGCAATAGATTGCCATTTAGGGCTGGCCTACCCCTAAGATTAAGAAAACTAATTACATGATAACATGTTGGTACTTTCCCTTTAAATTCCTTGGTTGGTTAGGTTATTAAGCTCATAGATGGAGCTATGTCTCCACCATAACCCTTTGCTATCACTTAAGTGTCATTCTCATCATGACTTATTCTCCAACAATGCAATGCTATGTACTCACAAAAACAAATATTTAAAAATGGGAAAAAATAACAATTCTGTGTAAAATTGGGGAAAAAAATTACACATCAATGATAAACTTTATAAATATTAATAATTAAAATTTTAAAATTTTCTATTTAGAATGTATAATATATGGATTAAATTCATTTTGAGTATGATTTACAATACAAGAAATTTAAACTCATGCCATAAGTTCAAATTTTAAGCATAAGTGTGATTTGGAAATTGAGGTGAAAATATATATTTGAGAATGACTTCTTTAATAACTTTTTTCAGTTTGTATGGAAAAACACAAATGGCTGATATGTATGACTTATTTTTTGTCTTAAATTCTCATTTGACTCTTGGTAGAGAATCAAGTTAGTTTGCCCTTAATACATAATTTAGGGTATGCTAGTTTTTTGTTTTTTTTGTTTTTTTATACTAATACTTGGCAGCATGTAGCAAATTCACACAAAACATGAGTTTGTGTTGGTTTTTTATTTTTTTTGGCTTTTTTAAAGCTTTTCTTACTTTTTTTTTTTAAACTTAAAAATCAACTTTCTAAACGAGACCAATAGCTAATTATTGTTTTCAGCACACATCAATTTTTATTAAGGTAATGATATACAAATAAAAAGTACAAACAAACAATTCCTAATAAGTTTTGTTGCCCACACATGACTTAAAAACTCATCTAAATGTCTTTCATTTCGTGTTATTCTAGTAAAAGTGTCTGTAAAGAAATTCTACTAGAAAAATAGCAATTTTCTTTAATATTATTCACTCCATGCTTTCTTTCTTTCTAGTGGTACTTTTGTTGACAAATTTGCAAGGATGAAGCCTCATGTGTTTTGTTTACTCTATGCTTCATATCATAAGGCTATTATCATCTTCTCCTCACATGGGGTTTATTCATTGATTAAATAAATATTGTCTCGCCCTATATATGGGGTCGTCATTTATTTTTCAACTTCAAATTTTCGCAATGTGGCCGAAATTCCTTCCGTGCCATATATTTATTTTTATACAAATATAATATAAGATTCCAACCTAATATATATGTCATGCACATGTGGGATACAACGCGAAAAACATGACACATTCAACGAGGAAAAAATCATATATTTGGTGAGTCTCATTTATTACGTGTTTAATTGTGTCTATACTCAATAGTTAAGAGACATTTATTTTGTGTAAAAAATAAAAAATAAAATGCTTATTTATTCTTTATTATTGAAATCGGATACACTATGTAATCATTTTTTTTACTTTAAAAAAAATTATTATAGGTTTGTATTTTTATTTTATAGAATTAATAAAATGTGATAGAGTTTTATTACACTGAATGGAGACGGTCACTTTAGTAAAGATTAGAGGTGGATATATATTGTGCAATTTGTAATTAGATCCGATAATTATGTCAGTTATTTGAAGTAGTTAAAAAGAACTGAAACAGTTTATATAAATTATCATATTTTCAGGGCATTTTCGGGAAATTTTTTTGTGACGTCTATACTAACTAACAGAGATGCTTGCTTTATATATTAATATAGATGATTTTTTTTTTTTTAACAAATAAACAACCATAAATTATACTATTAGTCTCTATAGTTTTGACAATATTTTACTTTAACCCTTATCGTTTTGATTTCATTAGTTTTGATCATATATACTCTTCCATTTCAATTTTCATTCCAGTTTCACATAAGGGTGGACAAATGTCGTGTCGGGCTCGATTCGGACCGAGCTAACATAATAAGAGACTTTGTGCCTGTCCAAACCCGGCCTGACCCTAACATAGGCCTCTATATCTGCCCAAGCCCGGTCCAAAAAGTAATTATAGATCCCAAGCGTACCTATCAGACTATATCTTAAAAGAAATTAAATAATTTCATAATTAAATTCAATCATACATTATATTTCTTAAATAAATATATTGATATCATTATAAATTGAAGGATTTTTAAAATAAATTCAATTACACATCACCATAAATGTGAGTTTTAATAAAATCAATAAAGATAAAATTTAGATATCAAAATTTTTTTTTTTAATGTATTATAATTAATTTAATAGCGGGCCAGGCCCGTCCAAGCTGTATTGAAAGTACAAATCTCAAACCCAACTTACTAGTATTTCAGGTTGAAAATGTTGGCCCCAATCTGATCTTATGAGCTAAAACAACATTCTTAAACCCTAGAAAATAAGACTAGATCGAACGAGTTCAGCAGACTAACAGACCGATATCCACTCATATTTCATGTAATCCTCCATTATCATCTATTAGTATTTTAATTGAAAAGATATTACACATGAGAAATTAAAAAGACCAACTAAGCTGGACTAGTTAAGTTGTCTAGAAACTATACACGTTGTTAGCCAATGAAGAGTTTGAGTCTTGGAACAAGCAAAGACTTTCCCATGCTTTGGCCTTCGATGGAAAAAAACAGAAGGATGGAAACGAAATTTGACTAAACTTTTGCCCAATAATGTATCTTGCTATGAGAATCTCAAATGTGAGAGAACTAATTAGGCCTAATTTAATTGATTATCAGACCTTTCTTATGGCTTAATTCCTATTGAGGTTATAGGTTCAACTCCCTTTACATTGTATTTGGTTAGGGAATTTGGAAAGGAATTTAAAAATGAAAGGGAAAAAATAAGTGAAATGTGAATAAAATATACACACATATATTTCACTTAGTTTTACACGCCTTTTCTTTTTTCCTTTTCAAATTCCTTCTCAAATCTCCCCACCTTTTTTCCTTTTCAAATTCCTTCTCAAATCTCCCCACCAAACACAATGTTAGGGGGGAGTTAAATTAAGAGAGTGCAAGTATTTGGGTACTTTATTAAGGATGGAGAGAATTTTTTTCCATAAATGCTAATTTAACGACTAACAGCTAACAGATCAGAAAGAAAAGACAAAAAAAAAATAAATAAACAACTCAAACGTGAGGGCTTCATTACAACAAATGGAGGCTGGAAATAGTATCGATGAGCACTTTCTGAACAAATAATTAATCTCGCGGTAAAGAAAGTCTCAACTAATACAATATTAATGCATAAAGATCAAATTAAAGAAAATTGAAATATCTAAAGGAAGAATCTTTCTCATCATGAATTCTAGGAGATAATCATTTTTCATTCTTATCTTACACGACTACTATGATATAAGTTATAACTAAAGTCCCGTTTGACAAATGGTGATTTTAATTAAAAAATTGAAAAATTATTAAAAAAATTAAAAAACTAACAATTTATACCAAAAAATTAAAGATTCTCTTTTCTCTCTACTTTTTACATATCTTTTCATAAAAAATCAAAAAATTATCCCAAACATACTAGTTTTTTTTATATCATATTTTAACTAAAAAGTCAAAAAATTATTAAAAAAACTTGTTTCCAAACGAGACCTTAGATTAAGAATTGATATACCTAATCAAAATCGATGAAATGCAAAATACAAATAGCAACAAGAACAAGAAAAGAAAAAAAAATCAAGCATACACATAGAACACAATGATTTGTGTGGTTCACCCCCAAAATTAAGGTTACATTCACAGTGCTATGATTTTTACTATGATCACAAGATCACCAAATACAAAAATAGTCTTTTCCCCCTTGACTATGAATACATAAAAATAAAGGTAACAGAACACAAGTGTAGAAATATTAAAATGGAATGGGCTTCTCTATTGTTGGGCTCGTGTGGCCCATCACGGGTCATGTTTTGATGATTTGAACCATTTCAATATGTATAACTTGTTGAGCACTTCATCCTTGCAAAAACTCATGTTGATCGGAACACATTTTTGTTAACAACTTATTTTTTAAATTATATTTACCATTGACAAAAATGTGTTTCAATTAAAGGGCTATCGATATTCGATTAATGTGATTTTTTGTAGAGATGAAGTACTCGACAAGCTCTACACATTAAACAGTTCAAATCATCAAAACTGGACCCATGGTGGATTCTACAAGCCCAACAGTATGGTCCAGTTCACAAAGTGGATTCGAAAGAAACCCATCCCTATCAAAATATCCTTACTTCAAAATTTGGGTCAAGTGATTTTGGATCCCCGTCGAGTAGTCAATGATCAGTATTTATGAAGATTCACACGACACAACAACTAAGATTTACCTATATCTCATGATAGATAGATCATTAATTGTTAAATATGATTACTGATAAACCTAACAAGACCGAGCAAGAATCAATTTGATTTTTTACAAACCAAAGTCAGTTGACATTAATGACTGACATTAGGAAAAATTTTAACATAAAAGACTTTTCTATCTTCTTTTACCATTTTTGTAGCAACACTACTATGATTATTCCCTTTGCTAGTTGGTACATCTAAGTCAAGTTGGTAATAGGTACCTTACAAGGCGCTAGCAAAAAGAGCATATGAGCATATGTCAACTTGATTTTACTCAACAGATGAACCAAAACAATGTACATGTTTTTCAATTGTCTGCACAATTTGATTGTGATTAATCAGTGGGATAAGCATTTGATTTGGCACTTTAATATTTTGCATTTTATAATTTGTTGAATCTTTCTTTTATCTTACTAAAGAAACCTTTTTTCTTCACAAAAGTCTCATCTTCTTGGCGATAATGAGGTGAATACACTTTTTTTTTTTTTTTTATAGATGTATTTAATTGATTAGGGTTTTTATGCACTTTTTTGCTCCATTCTTTAATAGTTTATTATGTTATTGCTAAACTTTAGCATGATATAGGCATAACAAGTCACATGCTAGCAGCATGTTATTTATATCATGCAAAATTTAACATATTAAAGTAATTTTAATTTAAAATGCTATTTGAAGACATTTTGTCATAAGATATTACTTGTTAAAATTTATTTAATTTATTTTTAAAAAGTCGAACCATGCTTAAAAAGTATATGCACTGCTGACCAGAATTCTAAAAAATATGATATTGTTGGCAATGTAATGTGTTAAAATATGATATTGACAAAATTAAAATAGCACATTCTACTAAAGATGATCTTAGACTAAGCTAACGAAGGTTTTCAAGTGTCAAAAAAAACTTACATGTGATGGTCCATTTGGCAGCAAATAATAAGGTCCTCACTCTGTTCGATTTTAACTCAAAGAACCACTTTTTAATTATTTTAGTCTTAAATATATATATATATATATATATTGACAATGACTTATTTAACCGACAAAAAAAGGGGGGAACAAATTTTTCACTAATAAAAAAAAAAAGCTTTTAACATTTGCCAAACAAATCAACTAAAAAAAAAATCAAAAAAGTAAATAAAAAAAAAAGAAGGAAATTTTCCACACCCCCACAATACCTAAACACCCTACTTGTAGTCCCTCAACTCAAAAACTAAGGGCTTGTCTCTAGTTGGAGAGAAGTGTGATTTCATTCAATTAGATTGGTAAAGAATACTATGAAATTTATTGTTGTAATCTAAATCATTTATTTTATAAACACTCATATGTATAAATCAAAAACTAGATAATGATGACGTGACTAACATGATTAGATTAATTTAATTTTCGTATAGATGATTTACATATAAAGGTTTACAAAATAAATGTTTTTTCATTAAGATTCAGTTTGTGTTCAGATATTTAATTCACAGAGAAATTTTCGAGAAACAAAGAAAATAAAATTGTAGAAGCTAATTTTTTTCTTTTTCATATTAAAAAAATTTAAATACATATACAAGGCTCGATTATTTTAGGGAAAAAAATTAAAATAAATAAATAAATATCTCATACAGTGCGACTTTAGAAGGCACAAGATCATTGTTCCCAAATCTATCTGTCTGAATAGACTCCTAACAATTAGATTGTGCCTATTGTTGTAAGCGCATTGAAACAAGAAGATAGAAGGATTTAGAAACAAAGAATTATTGACCCTAATCACAAACCTTCTAATTTGTTTTAGCAAGTTTGTTTTTTTTTTTAAACTATGGATCTTAGCTTGATTTCGATAGAAAATCCTATTTATAACCAAAAAAATTCAAATCCTAGTCCTCCAAAAATCCATTTACTTCACAGGTTTGTTGGGCTTTGCAGTTTGCAGTTACTTATGGGCATTTAATTGGGCTTGAAAAACAACAAATAAAGGAACCATCTGGGCTAATTTTCAGGCCACCTTGTGTAGAATCAACCCAGACAGAGAGAAAGTGGGCAGGCCTCCAGCCCAATTTTGTGATCCAATATTTCGTGCATTATTTAACTTTTTATTTTGTTCCTTTAAAAAAAAAATAATAATAATAGATCATTTGTTAATGACCAAAATGAATGAATAAATACAAAATAATACCACATATACGACATAAAAAGGGCCTTTCTGAATTAATTATCCCGAATCAAAAAATTTAAACCATATACAAAATTATTTAATCAAATCTCGGCATCCGAAAATCAAATGTGCACTTGGGCCATATGGCTTGTTTACACGTAGCATTATTTGGTGAATTATTCTCAAATTTTATTTATATTTTTAAATATTAAAAGAATTTACTTTTTAAGGAACATAAAATTTGTGAACTGTTTTTATGCAAAATACAAATAATTTAAAAATGATGAGTGTTTTTGAAAACACTATGAATCAAAAACACGCAGAAAAATAAATAAATAAAAATGAAACGAAACAAACTTTTGCTTTTTAGGATTTTGGTTTGCAAAAAGAGAAACATAATTGGTTTGTAGGAGAATAAAGCTATGCATATTAATTAATATATCAATTAGTATATTAACCAATATTGAGTTATAATTTTATGGGCAAATTACATATATTTCTCTTGAGGTTTAGCTAAATTACAGATACGTTTCTGAGGTTTCGGAAATTACAAATACCCTCCTGAGATTTATATTTTCATAACAAATTGCCCCTGAGGTTTATATTTTCATAACAAATTGCCCCCTAATTTGTTATGCAAATAGTACCGTCAGGGAATATCTGTAATTTCTCAAATCTCAGGGGGTATCTGTAGTTTTACTAAATCTCGAGGGGTATATGTAATTTATCCTATAATTATTTATTTATTTTCTTATACTCTTACTTTTTTTTTATTATTTTTCTGCTAACGGACCTTCTGCCTGTGTGGCGCAGTGCCGCATGGCATAACGCGCTCAGCTTCGCGATAGAGAAGTTATTTCGTGGTCCTGGACAAGATCACGTTGTGTCTCAGATGTGTTGTGATGATGAATAAAGTAAAATTTATGATTTTGTATTAAATAATTAAAAAATATAAAAAAACATAATTTTGTGATTAGCCAAGGCATGAACACATGGCTAGACTAAGAAATAATTTTTCATCAAATAAGACTTCAACTTTGCATCTAAGGGAACCTTTATTTCACACATTATTTTCACTTTATGCATATCATTCTCAATTCACACATTTAAAAAAATATATAAATATTTAATTTTGCTCACTTCATACACTTTTTTTCCAAATATGTCCAAAATGTAAAATTATATACACACTAAATAAACACACCTTACACTAGGGTGTAGGGGGTGTGCAAAACGTTGGAAATGATTATAAAATTCTAGTTAAAACTAGAATTTTTTTCTAAGTTTGGTCTAATTTTTTAGGTGGGCACCGTGCATCGATTTACACGGGTCAAAGTGGTAACGCGTTCTATGCCGCGTTGTGATTCACGTGGTATATCTGGTTGTTCAAAACCATTACCGAGTGAATTGAAAATTGAAGCCAAAGTATGCTCCATGGAAATGGAATTTTGGTGGAAATTCCTTAAAGGTTTAAATAATGCTTGTCCCACATTGATTTGGTGGGAGGTTTTGAAAGGGTTTATAAGGCATGTGTTTGGTACTTGGGGTGTGCCCCAAGGGGTACCCAAGTGTTTTAGAGGGAGAGGTTATGGGCAAAATGGGCTAGACCCATTGGACTCAAAAACCACCACACGCACGCCACCACCGTCCAGGCTGGGCTGGGCTTCGACGCGGGTGCGTGGTTGGGTTGGGCTTGTTCGGCCCAATACTAAGATTTATTGTTCATCCAAACAGGGCCCTTCCCGTTTTTGAATCCAACAGCTTTAAATCCGTTTGAATTTCAAACCAAACAGTGCCTAAACAGTTTGTATCAAAGAGCCACCTTTACATCTATAAATAGACTAGCCTCCCATTTGGATTTTCACTCCAATTTTTGTATTCCATCATCTGCTTTAAATCTCTACACTTTATTTCCGAAAGAAATATTTATGAAAGAAAGAGTGTAAACACTTAGTGTGTTCGACGAACGATTAAATTGTAGTGCCGCTTTTATTCGTTGATAAGATCATTTTATCCTGGAGATAGACGTCCAAATTCTGAAAGCACCGTGGAGAGGACGAATCTGTCTTAAGGACACAGTGTTAAACACTGGACTTGATCAGAAAAGTTATTCAAGAAATTAACCAAGTAAGTTGTTTAATTTTATTGTTTTTATTTGTTTATTTAATCAGATTTTAATTTTATTTTTGTAACAAAATAAAATATGTTATTATTTATTTATTTATTTATTATTTCGAGTTTGATTTTTGTAATCAAACAAATTCTCTCTTTTCTTTATTTCTTTAAATTCTAGTTGTTGTTTTGTACACAATAGAATTAAATCTTTTAAATACAGTGAAGATTGTCCAACAATCTTAAGACAAATTAATTTTTTGGTATCTTCATTGTATTTAATTTTCTGTTTTCATAAAGACATATTCTGGTTGGAAAAACAAATAGTGTTTATGCTATTTGACAGATAGTAGTAATATACTGTCTCTTTTCTTTGACAACTAGTAGTAATATACTGTGTCATTAACAATTGCAGAATATTAATTGTGTTAACAGAAAATTATTGTGCGATTTTATTTTTCTAGTTTTAGTAACAAGAAAAATAAAATTATTTTGTGTTATAATTTATTTTCTGGTTTTAGTAACTAGAAAATTAATTTGTGTTTTAATTTTTCTGATTTTTGTAATCAGAGATTATGGCTACTACAACTGAAACTGCATCTGGCAGTGGTACTCCTATTGTTACACCAACATCGGTCCCTATCCAGAACCATGTTCATGTACCTATCAATCATGGAGAAAAACCGGAAAAATTTAACGGTACCGAGTTTAAGAGATGGCAGCAGAAGATGCTGTTCTATCTTACAACTCTTAATTTGGCCCGGTTTCTCCATGAAGAGGCTCCAGCACTTAAAGAGGGTGAAAGTGATCGGCAAGTTGTTGCCGCTGTAGATGCTTGGAAACATTCAGATTTCCTGTGCAGAAACTACATCCTCAATGGCCTTGACAACATGCTGTATAATGTATACAGTCCTCTGAAGTCAGCAAAAGAATTATGGGATTCTTTGGAGAAGAAATACAAGACAGAAGATGCCGGCACGAAGAAATTTGTCGTCGGTAAATTTCTGGATTTTGTTATGGTAGACTCCCAAACGGTAATATCTCAAGTTCAAAGTTTTCAAATAATTTTGCATGATATTCATTCAGAAGGTATGTCTCTTAGCGAATCTTTCCAAGTCGCTGCTTTGGTGGAAAAGTTACCACCGGCTTGGAAAGATTTCAAAAATTATTTAAAACATAAACGCAAAGAGATGACCATGGATGAGTTGATTGTAAGATTAAGAATTGAGGAAGATAACCGAAAGGCTGAAAAGAGGAATGGAAAAAATCCCATTGAGTCCAAGGCTAATGTGGTTGAACAAGTTCATAAACCACATAACAAAAAGAGAAAGTTTACTGGAGATGGTCCTAAACAAGGCAACAACAATGGCAACAAGAAGTTCAAAGGAAAATGCTATAACTGTGGCAAGACTGGACATCGAGCTTCTGACTGCCGCCGTCCTAAGAAGGATCATGGAAGTACAAGTAAGAAGACCACCAATCAGGCCAATGTAACAGAATTGGATTACATCTCTGACGGAGTGAATGACATCAACCTCTCTGCTGTGGTGTCTGAGGCTAACTTGGTTGGAAATCCCAAAGAGTGGTGGGTTGACACTGGAGCAACTCGTCACATATGTGCGGACAAGAAGATGTTCACTACCTACAATGAGGCTGCAAATGGTGAACAACTTTTCATGGGAAATTCTTCTACTTCTACTGTGGCTGGACAAGGGAAAGTGATCTTGAAGATGACATCAGGGAAAGAACTGACCCTCAACAACGTACTGCATGTACCTGACATCCGGAAGAATTTAGTTTCTGGTTCTTTGTTAAGTAAAAATGGTTTTAGGCTTGTTTTTGAGTCTGATAAGTTTGTATTAACAAAGAGTGGTATGTATGTTGGTAAGGGATACATGAGTGATGGTCTCTTTAAACTAAATGTAATGACAGTTGTACCAAAAGTTGCTATGAATGAGAATAACACATCTTTTGCTTATATTCTTGAGTCGAATTTATGGCATGGTAGATTAGGTCATGTAAATTATGATGCTTTGCGTAGATTAATTGGTTTGGATTATATACCAAAGTTTGAAATTAATCCTAATCATAAATGTGAAGTTTGTGTAGAAGCGAAACTAACTAAGGCTCCATTTAAATCGGTGAAAGGAAAACCGAACCTCTAGAATTAATTCATACTGATGTATGTGATCTAAAATTTATTCAAACTAGAGGAGGCAAAAAGTATTTCATAACATTTATCGATGATTGCACAAGATATTGTTATGTTTATTTACTTAGAAGTAAAGATGAAGCCTTAGAAATGTTTAAACTCTACAAAACAGAAGTTGAAAATCAACTTGGTAAAACCATTAAAATGGTTAGAAGTGATAGGGGTGGTGAATATGATGCACCATTAAATGAATTTTGTGCACAACATGGCATTATTCACCAAACTACAGCCCCTTATTCTCCACAGCAAAATGGAATTGCTGAAAGGAAGAATAGAACCCTAAAAGAAATGATGAATGCCATGTTACTAAGTTCAGGTTACCACAGAACTTGTGGGGGAAGCAATATTGTCTGCTAATTATGTTCTTAATAGAATACCCCACAAGAAAACCAACAGCACTCCTTATGAATTGTGGAAAGGTCGACCACCTTCCTACAAATACTTAAAAGTGTGGGGGTGTTTGGCAAAAGTGGAAGTTCCTGTTCCTAAAAAGACTAAGATTGGACCAAAAACAGTAGATTGTGTGTTTATTGGTTATGCTCAGAATAGTAGTGCATATCGGTTTCTGACTTATAAATCAGAAATACCTGATATAAATGTGAACACTATTATAGAGTCAAGGAATGCTGTGTTTTTTGAACATGTCTTTCCTTACAAGAAAGACAGAATTAAGTTCACAGAAAAGAACTTATGATTGTACACAAAGTCAAGAGACTAATGACAATCAAACACAAGAGACTAGTAATGGTCTCAACCAACAGGATTTAACTGATGATGAACCAAGAAGAAGTAAGAGAGCGAGAACATCAAAATCCTTTGGTCCAGATTTTCTGACATACTTGTTAGAAAATGAACCTCAAAGCTTTAAGGCAGCAATGACAGGTCCTGAAGCACCTTTGTGGAAAGAGGCTGTTAATAATGAAATTGAATCCATTATGCAAAATCATACTTGGGAATTGGTGGATCTTCCACCAGGTTCTAAACCTCTTGGATATAAATGGATATTCAAGAGAAAAATGAAAGCAGATGGTTCAATTGACAAGTATAAAGCAAGACTTGTAGTTAAAGGTTACAGACAAAAGGAAGGTCTGGACTATTTTGACACATATTCCCTGTGACAAGAATAACATCCATTCGCATGCTTATTGCTATAGCAGCGTTGTTTAATTTAGAAATACATCAAATGGATGTTAAAACAGCTTTCTTAAACGGTGATCTAAATGAAGAGATCTATATGGAGCAACCCGAAGGGTTTGTAGTATCAGGGCAAGAAAAGAAAGTTTGTCGACTTGTAAAATCCCTTTATGGATTAAAACAAGCACCTAAGCAATGGCATGAAAAATTGATCATGCAATGCTTACTAATGGGTTTAAGATAAACGAATGTGACAAATGCGTCTATGTTAAAAACACTGACCAAGGATATGTCATAGTTTGTCTTTATGTGGATGACATGCTTATCATTGGAAGCAGTCAAAACATGATCAAATCAACTAAGCAAATGCTTAACAAAAGATTTGATATGAAAGATATGGGGGTCGCAGATGTTATATTAGGAATGAAAATTACTAAAACATCTGACGGATATGCATTATCTCAATCTCATTATATTGAGAAAATTCTTGATAAATTTATCAAGGATGATTTGAATTTAGCAGAACACCTGTAGACATCAGTCTTTATTTATCGAAAAATAAAGGTGATGCAGTGTCTCAGTTAAAATACTCCCAAATCATTGGAAGCCTAATGTACCTAATGAATTGTACTCGTCCTGATATAGCTTATGCTATCAGTAAATTGAGTAGGTACACTAGTAACCCTGGAGAAGACCATTGGAAAGCGATCATTCGGGTTCTTAGATATCTAAGATTTACTCGTGATCATGGTTTGAACTTTACTCGATATCCAGCAGTACTCGAAGGTTATTGTGATGCCAATTGGATATCGGATACTAAAGATTCAAAATCCACTAGTGGATATGTCTTTACTCTAGGAGGCGCTGCTGTTTCTTGGAAGTCCACGAAACAAACTTGCATCGCACGATCCACAATGGAATCCGAGTTCATTGCTTTAGACAAAGCAGGAGAAGAAGCAGAATGGCTTCGTCACTTCTTAGAAGACATTCCAATGTGGCCAAAACCTGTGCCAGCTATTTGCATTCATTGTGATAGTCAATCTGCAATAGGCAGGGCACAGAATCATATGTATAACGGTAAGTCACGACATATTCGTCGTCGACATAATACCGTAAGGCAATTGTTGTCAAACGGAATAATCTCAATAGATTCTATAAAATCTAAAGAGAATATTGCGGATCCGTTAACAAAAGGTTTGACAAAAGAGCTAGTGTATAGTTCATCAAAGGGGATGGGATTAAAGCCTATTACATAAGAGTCGTCATAATGGTAACCCTACTTATATGACTGGAGATCCCAATAACTAAGTTCAAAGGGACAACTAAGTTATGTATGGCTCGTCAGAAATCACCAAGGGATTAAAATTCCTACCCATTCCTATGGTGAGAGTGATATCTGCAACATTTGTTGTCTGCAGGGGCATAAGGATAAGCTTTGCTTTTAATGATTACTTATATCTTGATTAAGGCATAAAATCAAGACGAGTATGAGGAGATACTCACAATAAGAATCACCTATATGAGTGTTGAACTGGGGCCGGTTCTGTGAGAATGAAAGAGGCTACATTCTCTAGAAACACTCATGAAAACCAGGAGCGTTCAAGGCCAAAATGAACACAACAGTGAGAACCACGATGTGTTAGAAGATATTTTGTGTGAAATCTATTGTCTTGGCTTACACAAACGGCTGAACAATTCAAGGCATCGCGTCCATTGGTTAGCCAGTAAGTCCGATAGGTTATCACTAGGGAAGGTTCAAGGCCGAAAACTACCTATCCTGATGCAAGATATTTTCGACTTATACTCTTTCGTTAAGTCTGCATTTTGTTGCATTTCCGTTGTCATCAAATTCCATTCATGTGGGGGATTGTTGGAAATGGTTATAAAATTCTAGTTAAAACCAGAATTTTTTCCTAAGTTTGGTCTAATTTTTAGGTGGGCCCCGTGCATCGATTTACACGGGTCAAAGTGGTAACGCGTTCTATGCCGCGTTGTGATTCACGTGGTATATTTGGTTGTTCAAAACCATTACCGAGTGAATGGGAAATTGAAGCCAAAGTATGCTCCATGGAAATGGAATTTTGGTGGAAATTCCTTAAAGGTTTGAATAAGGCTTGTCCCACATTGATTTGGTGGGAGGTTTTGAGAGGGTTTATAAGGCATGGGTTTGGTACTTGGGGTGTGCCCCAAGGGGTACCCAGTGTTTTAGAGGGAGAGGTTATGGGCAAAATGGGCTAGACCCATTGGACTCAAAAACCACCACACACGCGCGCGCGGGTGCGTGGTGTGTGGTTGGGTTGGGCTTGTTCAGCCCAATACTAATCTTTTTGGGCCAAAAACTTTTGAATTTATTTTTATTTTTTGATAAAATAAAATTTAGAATTCAAATTAACCAGAAATAATCTGGTCCGGTTTTTCCTGTTCATTCAAACAGGGCCCTTTCCATTTTCAAACAGAATTAAACTGATTTGGATTTATTGTTCATCCAAACAGGGCCCTTCCCGTTTTTGAATCCAACAACTTTAAATCTGTTTGAATTTCAAACCAAACAGTGTCTAAACAGTTTGTATCTGTTTAATTCAAATTGAACAGGTACAGTACCTGTTCAATTCAAAACCAAGAGCCACCTTTACATCTATAAATAGACTAGCCTCCCATTTGGATTTTCACTCCAATTTTCGTATTCCATCCTCTGCTTTAAATCTCTACATATTGCTGCATTTTATTTCTGAAAGAAAGAGTGTAAACACTTAGTGTGTTCGACGAACGATTAAATTGTAGTGCTGCTTTTATTCGTTGATAAGATCATTTTATCTGGGAGATAGACGTCCAAATTCTGAAAGCACCGTGGAGAGGACGAATCTGTCTTAAGGACACAGTGTTAAACACTGGACTTGATCAGAAAAGTTATTCAAAGAAATTAACCAAGTAAGTTGTTTAATTTTATTCTGTTTTTATTTGTTTATTTAATCAGATTTTAATTTTGTTTTTGTAACAAAATAAAATCTGTTATTTATTTATTTATTTATTATTTCGAGTTTGATTTTTGTAATCAAACAAATTCTCTCATTTTCTTTATTTCTTTAAATTCTAGTTGTTGTTTTGTACACAATAGAATTAAATCTTTTAAATACAGTGAAGATTGTCCAACACAAAATACCGCCGAAACCGCACCGAGCCGCACCGCCAAGGCAAATTCGTTATTATTTGCCAATCGAACCGCCGGTTTTTGGTAAGAAAAATGGCAAATTTTAGTGACACTTTTATCAATCCGCCGGTTTCTATTTTTCTTCCAAACCGCACCGACCCGCACCGCTATTAAATCATGTTTTATAAGATTCTAAAAGTTCTTTTTTACTTAAGTTTGCTTGTTGTTCTATACCTTAGAATATAGTATTACATTACTGCTCGAGGGGAATTCAAGATGTCAATAATCCAAAATAAAGTTGGATTCCAATTCACTTTTCAAATTTTTTTTTTTTTTTTTTTTTCTGGCCATGTTGCAAACTTGCATCAGCTCACTTTTCAATCTAAATGCTTTTCAACAGTAAACATTTTCAATATATTGTAAACCCTGAATGATATTAATTTTATGTATTGTATTTGATCATTGTAGCTTCCACAGATGCTTGTAATGAACTGATGGCATAGTCGTTGATATTATCATGTTGTTAATACATTTGCTGTATCAGAAGAAAGCTTCGCAAGATGCTTAACATCACGGTATCTCTCGTCTTTTTTCTACTCTTTGATTTAAGTTTTGTAATTTGAATTATATTTTTTATAAACCGCCAAGGCAAATCCGCCATTATTTCCCAACCGAACCGCCGGTTTTTGATAAGGAAAATGACAAATTCTAGTGACACTTTTATCAATCCGCCACCCGCCATACGGTTTTTATTTTTCTCTCAAACCGCACCGACCCGCACCGCGCACACCCCTACTAGGGTGGACATCGGCCCGTTGACTCGCCCAATTCAGTTCTATTTTTTTAGAGTTTAGAAAAATTTTTTTAGCCTATAAGATCTGGTGAGGTTAACATTTTTAACCCAATATATAAATGAACTGAGTTTAAGATTTATACTTCCAACTCGACCTGCTATTAAATTAATTAATTAATTATAATATATTACAATATATATTTCTTATTAGAATCTATGATTTATATTTGTTGATTGTTGTATAAATTATATGATAACATAAAACAAATAGATTCATATCGAATAAAGAAATTGAATTTCAAAACAAAAACATGCTTGAATTTACAGAAATTCATAATAAAATAAAACTAACAAAATGAAGCAAACCGAAGTCTACACTAGACAATGTCTTTAAAAAAGATTCGCCGCCTCACTGGTTAGGTGCAGGAGGTTATTCGACGTCTGTCTCCCAAGATACAACGGTTGGACCAGCTACGCAATACACCGAGTGAATAGCTTCAGCGAACAGAACTTTGCAGCACTCTCTCACAAGAAGAAAACAAAATAAAATTGAAAAACTTTTGAAAGACTAGAATAATAGCAATTTCTGGTGTTAGAAAGTTGAAGGAGAATGCCTCATTTTATACACATGGAGGGAGAGAGGAAGAGGCTCCCTTGCAACAAATGCAGGAATTAATTCTGCATTAATCTTGAATTAATTCTGCAAAACTGATGGGTTTAATTCCATCATCAATAGAGGAGACTAGGTTTTCCTGCTGCCTACACATCCGACTTGGCCCAAAAAGATTAAGATGGGTGGGCCAATCCCAACCACCACACTTAATCCATTCTAGCAAGCCTAAGCCCAAGTCCCAAGGTCCAAAACCTAAGATTCACGATCCACGACCCACGGACCCGGTTCGGTTCGGTCCGGGCCAGTGGACCGCACGCGCGCGAGTATGACTATTTTTGCATAACCAACTTGGATCATAGTCTTGGCCCAAGTCCATCCTTGAAGCATCCATAACTTCCTTCCTTTGGAAAATTTAGATGCCCCCAAGGGCTTGCACCCTTATGCAAAAAATGGGTTTTAAATACCCATCAATACTCTCCTTTACAATCAATGTGGGATAGAGGTTTTACACCTTTCTCAACACCTCTTTCATGAGGCCACCTTAATGAGTCAATTTCTCATTCAAACCTTAATAATTTTTGGTCATTCTTTTTGTGGTGTAAAGATCTCGCTACAAAGAATCTAAACCCACTTAACTCTACCTCAATTGAGGATTGGCACCCACTTCAATATTGTATTAAAGTCACCAAAAAATCATTATTTTTTTCTAACAATTCCCCACATGAATAAAAATTGACCGAATAACAATAAACAGACAACGCTTAACAACAAAGACTCAGAGAGAGTGCAATGGAATAACCTTGGCATCAGAAAATGTAGCTTTTGGCTTTGAACCCCTCATAGTAAAGTCTATTGGATTTACTGGTTATCTAGTGAACACGAAGTCTTGAACTGTTCATTTATGTAAACCAAGACAACAGACCTCACACAGGAATTACTCCAACCATCGTTCTGTTCTGACTGTTGTGTCCGGTTTGGCCTTGGAACACTAGCCTGGTTCAATGAGTGATTTAAAGAATTAGGTCCTGTCAATTCTTATAAAAGCGACCCCACTTCACACTCACATAGGTGACTCTACTTGAGTATCCTGTTATACTCTCCTCAACAGCTTAGCACACTAGAGTCATTAAAAGCTTAACTTAACCTCTACATTTGCAAGTATCACTGATAAAAGGAATGGCTGGAGGTTTAAACTTCTCAGTGACATACCACCGTTACACGCAATTAGGTTGTCCCATTGAACCTACATCTTGAGATCTCCAGTCAACTAGGTTGGGTTTCCATTCCAATCACATCTTACACTAAAGGTGTCATGACCCAAACCCGTCCCTATAGGGTTAGCATCGTAATGGCCAATAATCTTGAGATTACCGAAGGCCTCTGAGATAGATTAACATAATATTAGGGGCTAGCGGAAGCAAATAACAAATATACAACGTCCATTGAGCTATACAGACTTATATGAGACAACAAAATTTTAAACTTATAAATATATACACATCATCCTTACGTCATCATAAATATACAGATTAGACAAAAAAGGACTTAACCTTATTTACAAAATACACAAAGACTTGTTTAACCAAACAAGAAAACAAAACTTGAACTTTAAATCACATAGCCATAGCCACTTGACATATCCGAAATCTCCATGGGAGGCACATAGGTTGGCTGACAAAAACAGATTCCAGGCAGACGCCTCTAAGCCTAGCTACGTGCCTGATCACCTATATACATAAATAATACAGTGGGCTAGAGCCCAGTGAATAATAACAAAGTAAAGGGTTTTAATGAATGATGTCCATCACAAAATCAGAAATTAGAATTTATATCGAAAACAAATTCTCATCAGAAATAGAGTCTTATGCATGTTCAGATTTCAAATTAGAAACATGTTCATATTCATATTCATATTCTTATTCAAACTTTATACGGAAATCAGAATTCATGCTTAATCATACATGGTACATCCATTAGCGTTATCTTGCTTGTTAGTTCCATAAGGAACCTCCGGTACAGGGAACTTGTAATAAACTTGAGCTACGGTATTGTTACCCTCGGGTAAGGACCATGAGACCAAGGTATTATTACCCTCGGGCAAGGGCCTTGCTTAAAAAGGAAATGTATTGTTACCCCCGGGCAATGGCCTTGTACTTGTAGACCACGGTATTATTATCTTCGGACAAGGGCCTTGTGCTAAGAATGCCACGACTATATTTCAGAAATTTGGACAATCATTCATTTTCACAAAACATCGCATTTCAGAAAACCGATCATTTCATAGCATCAAAAAATAATTAAAGTTAAACATAACTTTACAGAGTTATTACTCACGGATGGCTCCGCTAGCAGATCAGATAAGGTAGACAGATCAGGCAAACAATAGCGCGTGACCTACCCAAATGCATAACATATACACATTGATATACAATATCACTTCCTTGATTAAACTTGACTTTTCTTGTCTTTTGTTTAAATAATCCGAAGGTCTACTACGCTTGTTCTTTCTTATTCAAATGAATCGGATTCTCATTTCACATATTCTTTTATTACTAAATCATTCTTTTCTGAATAAACCAATTTCTTACTTGGCTTCTTAATCAATTACTACTAAGTTAATGATTTATTCTTTGATCAACTAATTAATGTTGATTGTTAGCTTATTAATCTTTATTGAGCCATAAATCATGTCTAGAATGCTTTGGAAATAGATGAGAATAAAAATATGAACTAAATGTAATTTTCCAAAATGTTTTGAAAATAGTTGTTCACTCGAGTGAACCTTTAGTTGCTCGAGCGGTCTATAAAGACTGCAAAAATACTGGAAGCCTTCAATGTGCGCTCGAGCAGTAGTTATCCTGCTCGAGCGGTCTGTAAAATTCCAGAATTCTAAATTTCTCAAAAATAACTTCCCAGTGCATTTTCAATCTTTAAACCCATACTAATCTTGATCAAAACTTTGAAAATACTTTAGAAAACATAAACACTCATTTATTTATAAATTATTTGCTCAAAATCTTGAAACACAATATTTAAATCAAAACCCATGAACTCACGATTCTAAAATTCCTTTTCAAAATCAAATGCACAATAAAATTGCATATGATTTATGGAGCTTAATTTAATTACAACTTTCAAAATCAAATCCAAAATAATTAATTTTTAAATTAACTTTCATAAACTTGAACTTAACTCCAATTCTTCATCTTCTTGTCAATTTCTTTCTAATCACATAAAATTGATTTCAAACTCTTTCCTATTTCCTTCAAAACATGAAATCAAAGTAGTAAACTTCTTAGAAAATCATTCGTATGTATGAAATTGACATCAAAATTAATTTTCTTCATATCAAACCCAAGCTCACAAGTCTTTTAAACATAAATTAAAGTCTCGAACTAATTATTTTCCCAACTTATTTCCATAATCTTAAACTTAACTCAATTTGTAACCTTAACTTAATTCATAATCATAGATGTTCCAAAATATGCTTAATTTGAATAAAACTCTTAAATTACATTACATGCATGGATTAATAATCTAATTATAAAATCAAAACTTTATCTAACTATAGGATTAATTTCAAATTTCCATAAACTTGATTTTCATAAAACATTTCCTTTTCTCTTCAAAATATGAATTTGAATGGCTCGATTTCTTCAAAATCCAAGATGCATGTAAATATAGACTCAAATACTCATAGAATTCCCTCATGCATGTAACAATGGAACTTAATTTCATGCAAGACTATAAAAAATTAAAATCAAAATAATTAGTTTCCATGAACATGAGCCTAACTTAATTTTTTTTATCTTCTTGCTAATTCCTTTTAATCACATGATTTTGATTCCAATTTCATCTTTTAATTTCAAGTGTAATGTGAAGATTCTACAAAAATCAAGCATAAATTTCATACCGTAAACTTTAATTTCAAAACTTATGATTGATTTTCCTTTGGATCTTCTTCCTTTCTTTCAATTTCCTTGAGCTTTTCTTCTCTTCCTTTCACTTTCCTAGCTTTTCCCCTTGGCTTTTCTTCATTGAGTTCAATTTTCTTTTCCTCTTTTTGTTTTCCAACAGTCAACACACCCTCTCTCTCTCTCGGCTGTTCTTTCTCTTTCTTTTTTCTTTACTTCTCCAAGTGTTGTTTTGAGCCAAATGAAGTTATACTTCTTGAACTCACCAGGACACACACACATACAATTCACATTTTGTCCTCAACATCACACGTGCACACATCCACATTTGTCACATTTGTCAACACACTCATAGAATTGTTCAGTACACCCACAGAATTCTCAGCACACACCCACAATTCTAGTTTGTTCCATAATTTAGTTTATGTCTAGGATTAATTTAATTAAGCATCACTTAATCTTAATAAATCTTGATTAACACAAATTAATTAATTATAGCTAATCTCAAATCCCATATAATTTAATTAGTCTAATTGACTTCCATTAGAGCCCAATTAATTATATTTAAATTTATCAATCCGAATCAGATTTTTAATTAAACTCCTAAAAAGGCTCGAAATATCAAATTGAACTTATCACTATCCTCAATTTTGGTTTCTCACATTATTAAGGCCCTCAATTTCAGATCAAACTCAAAATCTTCATTAATAAATTACATACTCAATTGAATACCTCAATTGCATATCTCATAAATAAATTTAATTCATAGTAACCTTAATTCCCAATTCTCATAACTTAATCAACTCCAATTCGGACCCAATTAATCAAATCTTAATTTTACAAATCTAAATTGAATATTTAATTAAACTCTCATATGGTCCGATACTCGAAATTAAAATAATTCAATTTACCAATTATAGTCTCTCTTGAGCCATTTAGGCTTTCAATTTCTAATTTTAAAATAAATCCTCAGTAGAATCATATATGAATCAATTTTCATAATTTTCGTAAATCCCAAATTAAATTAGAATAATTGGCAATTAAATTTCAAATCTCCTTAATTAATTAAGTGCTAATCATTATACGTGGTGAGTTCGTTACAAAAGGCCTCAACCCCACTCTTTTTGACGACTTCTGTACTAACACTAGATTTAACAATTTGGTTAGCAGATCCGCAATGTTATCTTGAGACTTTACATAGTCTAAAGTGACAACTCCGTTCGAGAGTAATTGTCAGATGGAATTATGTCTACGACGAATATGTCTAAACTTTCCATTATACATAGTACTCTGTGCCCGTCTAATCGCCGATTGGCTGTCACAATGAATACAGATGGTTGGCACAAGTCTCGACCAACGTGGAATATCCTTAACGAACTGGCGAAACCATTCAGCTTCTTTAGTTGCTTTATCCAAAGCAATAAACTCCGATTCCATCGTTGATCTTGATATACACGTTTGCTTGGAAGATTTCCAAGACACGGCTGCGCCTCTGAGGGTAAACACATAACCATTAATGGATTTGGAGTCTTTTATATCAAATATCCAATTAGTATTACTATACCTTTCTAGTACCGCTGGGTATCTGGTATAATGCAGCCCATAACCCTGGGTGTAGCATAAATAACCTAACACCCGCATAATGCCCCCCCAATGAGTAGTATTCGGATTAATCGTGTATCTACTAAGCTTGTTAATAAAGTAGGCTATATCAGGCCTTGTACAGCTTAGCAGATACATCAAACTTCCAATGACTCGAGAATATTCTAGTTGAGAAACACTCTCACCATTATTCTTAGTCAAATATAGACTCACGTTTACTGGTGTCCTAGACACACTTGTATCTAGTTTACCAAAATTTTCAAGTATCTTCTCAACATAGTGAGATTGAGAAAGTACAATACCATCAGATGTTCTAGTAATCTTAACACCCAGAATTACATCTGCAAGGCTTATATCTTTCATGTCAAACTTAGAGTTTAACAAGCTCTTAGTAGTTCGAATCATTTCATCATTACTACCAACAATGAGTATGTCATCTATGTATAGACACAAAATGACATAACCTCTGTCAGTGTCTTTGACATATACGCATTTGTCACACTCATTGATTTTGAACCCATTTGACAACATAGCGTTGTTAAACTTCTCATGCCATTGCTTGGGAGCTTGCTACAAACCATACAATGATTTGACAAGCTTACATACTTTCTTATTTTGTCCTGGAGCTGAGAACCCCTTAGGTTGTTCCATGTAGATTTCTTCACTAAATCTACATTTAAGAAAGCTGTCTTTACATCCATCAGATGTATCTCCAGACCTCGTAAAGCTATTATTGCAATCACCATGCGAATTGATGTAATCCTTGTCAGAGATGAATATGTATCAAAGTAATCTAGGTCTTCGTGCTGCCTATATCCTTTGATAACTAGTCTAGCTTTATACTTATCAATTGACCGATTAGCTTTCATCTTTATTTTAAAGATCCACTTACTCCCCAAGGCCTTATTGCCTGGGGGTAGATAAATCAATTCCCAAGTATGGTTCTGCAAAATAGAGTCAATCTCATTTTTGATTGCTTCTTTCCACAAAGGACTTTCAGGTGAAGTCACAGCTTTATGGAAAGTTCGAGATTCTCCCTCTAACACATAAGTCAAAAAGTTTGGACCCAAAGACTTTGCAGTCCTAGCCCTCTTATTTCTTCTTGGCTCATCTACATCTTCAGCTTGATCATCAACTTAATCATCTATGTCACGACCCCAAACTGCCTGTAGAATGGTGCCATGATGGCCAGTAATCCGAGATTACCGAAGGCCAACTTACAAAGATCACACACAGTCAGAGTATACATATGGGGCTAACATGTGCGGAAGCAATACATTAAATCTAATTAATCCATAAGAGCTGTGCATAGATCCAATGAAATGTCATACATCTTTAATTAAAGTCTTACAACTTGCATACAACAAAATAAAATACATATTACATCTGAACAAAAGGGCCTCTCAAGCCGACATAAACCAAATACGTGAAATACAAGTCAAGAAACATAATCTTCCAGATTGCCGACATCCTTACTGCCGACATAACATACATACAAAACACACATCTCGGCGGAGCCGGCTTCTTGCTTGCTACCTACATATATATATATATAGAGAGGGTGAGCTTGGATACTCAGTGAATGGTACAAGTAATAAAGGTTTAAATGAATGACATCCGAGATCTTTGCAAAACATACATATCATAGCTTGTTCAAAACATGGGATGAACTGTATTCATCAATCTTGATCTTACAAAACTTGCTTACTTACTTTGGATGTTAATAACATCTACATAATACAAGGGATGACATTCCGGACATACCTAACAAAAACAAGGGAATAACCGATCCGTAATTGATTAGACAAATCCACCCGTTCATAGACCGTCGGTGGCAAAACAAGGGACTGCACGATCCGTAATCGATTAGTCAACCCACCCGCACAAGGCTGTCGGTGGCAAGGGAGATATCTCGAACAAGGGTGCTGCGAAAGTTTAGAGTCCTTCAGCACGAGGGACCTGTGTTACAAAGGCCCGTAGCCTGCTAACACGAGAGTACTGCGAAAGTTTAGAGTCCTCCAGCACGAGGGACTTGTGCTGTGAAAGTTTAGAGTCCTCCAGCACGAGGGACTTTCCAAGAATGTCATCAAAACAAAGCTTACTTGATACATAAAAATAGGGATAATCATTCATGCTAGATCAAATACTTTTATCAAAACGAAACAAGGCGTTATCAAATCTTTATAACATAACTTTATTAAAAATGCCACTCACATAGTTCTTGGGACGTCGGGATCAAGGCAAAGGTCTAGGTCCTACAAACACATGGCAAAATCTACTGAATGTACTTCTCAAAACAAGTCTTACATGCATGCAAATGATCTCGGGAAAAACATACTGGAAATCAAAAACATGCTGGAAATCAAAACACTGTTTTACATGTCAGGAAGACATGCTGGGTACCAACCAGGTCTTTGCCGAGGTCCCACACCACCTGGCCGAGGTGTGGTTACCTAGGCTTCGGCGTGCGGCTGCATGCCGAGGTTCATGCGAGACAAACTAAAGGTGTAAGTGATCATGCAAGGTAGGCCAAGGTGAGATATAATGCTTGGCCTAAGTGTGAGGTCTAGGCAAGAGTGATCTCGGCAACTACACTTAAGGAAGTGAGGTCTGGAGATCTGGGTTTCCACCCGTGGAGAACATGAAGAACATGAATGAGATGAATGCCAAAATCATAACTTGTTTATACAAAATCTGGGTTTTCATGCTATGAGTTCGAAAACATGGACCTGGGTACCTATAGTTAAAGATCATATGAAAATACAAAAACATGGATCTTGGCATGAGCTTTCGGATCAAAACATGACTTTTCTTGAAGAACACATGAATACTATTTTCTCTTCCTAAAACCGAACTCCAAAGCAATGCATGGCTTATAAATCATATTCAATCATGCAATGCTATAACATGAACATAAAGAACAACATGAGCAGATCAAGAATCTAACCTTGAGGCACGGATCTAATGGTTTGATTCCTAGGGATCAAGCTCGGAACTCTACTCTCCCTCAAGAACTCCTCTTCCTTCCTCTAGAGCTTCTCTCTCCTCTTCAAAACAAGGATATAACAAATGATAGGTTTCTCTCTCTGCCGGCTGATTTAACACTTAGCTCAGACACGTGGCAACGGCTGGTTGGTTCTCCTCAAAAAGGTGATAGATTGACAAGACTTGCGTAAGACAAAGCATATCTAACAAGCTACATGGCAAGGCACTCCGGCAAGTGATGACATCGGCTAAGGACAAAGCTTCGGCAACTAAGATGACAATGACCTCGGCTAGGAAAGACAACACTTGACTAAGCTGTGCTACACCTTGGCCTAGATGTGCCACACCTCGGTCTAGGTCATACCACTCCAGGACAAGATCACTTAGGTACAAAGATAACATCTCGGCCAATATGCCTTGGTGAAGGTGGAGGTCAACCAAAGTGGTTCCAAAGTAGTTCTAGGCTTAAGATGACCTCGGCTTGGAATGATTTAGGCTTAACATAACTTAGGCTTGGCATGACTTAGTCTTGGGTTAGCAAGGGAGGAACAAAGCATGCATATAACACTTAGGAAAACCATATAAGCACAAAACAAGGCAAGATTCATGAATGCAAACTTAGCAAGGCCACATGATGTGAATGCACATGAACATGACTAAGCCATAAATGTGGGTTGCTACATCCTTCCCCCCTTAAAGAAGTTTGGTCCCCAAACTTCACTTACCTTGCTCCCAAAACAACTCCGGATTTCGGGTTCTCATCTCTTCTTATCATCCTTAGCTTTTACTCTGGGACAATCCTTAATACGATGACCCTTCTCACCGCATCCAAAACATGCTCCAGTTGCTCGAAGACAAACCCCAAAATGTAACTTCCCACAACTTGCACATGTCGGCCTGGTGTCACCTTCCTGATTTGCGTTGTTGGGACTGTCCACCTTTGTCTTCTCCTCGGCATCATTCGAGTTTGCCTCTTCTTCGCGATTGTCATAGGTCTGCCTCTTCTTCTGATTCCCTCCCGAACTCTGACTTCTGTTCAGGTTGGCTTCTGCCAGGATGGCTTTATCTAACACTCCAGCATACGTCGGCATGTTGAGCAAATTTACCCGATCTTGTATTGGTCCCCGAAGTCCACTCTCAAAACTTCCTAGCTTTTCTGTATTCGTTGTCGACCATGTGAGGTGCATACCTTGCCAGCTCGGTGAATGCACGATCATACTCAGCCACTGTTTTGCTACCCTGTGTTAACATCTGGAATTCTGTGGTCTTGCGATCTCGGACACTGAGGGGAAAGTGCTTGTCATAGAATAACTCCAAAAATTTGGCCCAAGTCAAATTTGGATTACCTTCTCGGATCATCATCCACCACCTACGAGCGTCGTCTTCCAATGTGAATGCTGCCAATGACACCTTCTAAGCGTCGGTACTGGGAAAAACCTCGAACAATTTCTCTATTTCAAGAACCCATGCTTCTGCCTTCGTCGGCTCTATGCCTCCTTGGAACGTCGGCGGTTTCATCTTCTTGAATTCTTTTATCAAAGTCAATGTACCATCCCTATACAAAGCTGGCTGTGGAGGCACTTGCTGCACTGGAGGAGGTAAAGACGGATCTGCACGTCGGCCATCAGTCTGCTCGGCGTGAGTAGATGTAGTACCAGTGTTCTGCTGCCTTGCTTGCCTTAACTCATGGGCCAAACCTTCGACCAATCTTTCTAATCTGTTTATTCTGTCCTCGGAATGATCTCGGCCAACTGGAGGTCTACCCCTTCTCATGATGCTAGAAGTATGTAGGATGTGACTCTCAGAACCAAACGAACAAATAAACATGTATGCAAGTGAACATGATCATGCCGATGTAATAAATGCTGATGCCGAGATGATGCACACCTTGTCAAGTAGCAAGCAATATGATGAAAATCCTAAAATCATTCTAAGGGAAATCCTATGCACTTTAGGACTCAAAGTGTATGAATAATGTACTATAAGGAACTTGTGCTCTGATACCATTCTGTCACGACCCCAAACTGCCCCTAGTAGAATGGTGCCGTGATGGCCAGTAATCCGAGATTACCGAAGGCCAACTTACAAAGATCACACACAGTCAGAGTATACATATGGGGCTAACATGTGCAGAAGCAATACATTAAATCTAATTAGTCCATAAGAGCTGTGCATAGATCCAATGAAATGTCATACATCTTTAATTAAAGTCTTACAACTTGCATACAACAAAATAAAATACATATTACATCTGAACAAAAGGGCCTCTTAAGCCAACATAAACCAAATACGTGAAATACAAGTCAAGAAACATAATCTTCCAGATTGCCGACATCCTTACTGCCGACATAACATACATACAAAACACACATCTCGGCGTAGCCGGCTTCTTGCTTGCTACCTACATATATATATAGAGAGAGGGTGAGCTTGGATATTCAGTGAATGGTACAAGTAATAAAGGTTTAAATGAATGACATCCGAGATCTTTGCAAAACATACATATCATAGCTTGTTCAAAACATGGGATGAACCGTATTCATCAATCTTGATCTTACAAAACTTGCTTACTTACTTTGGATGTTAATAACATCTATATAATACAAGGGATGACATTCCGGACATACCTAACAAAAACAAGGGAATAACCGATCCGTAATCGATTAGACAAATCCACCCGTTCATAGACCGTCGGTGGCAAAACAAGGGACTGCACGATCCGTAATCGATTAGTCAACCCACCCGCACAAGGCTGTCGGTGGCAAGGGAGATATCTCAAACAAGGGTGCTGCGAAAGTTTAGAGTCCTCCAGCACGAGGGACTTGTGTTACAAAGGCCCGTAGCCTGCTAACACGAGAGTACTGCGAAAGTTTAGAGTCCTCCAGCACGAGGGACTTGTGCTGCGAAAGTTTAGAGTCCTCCAGCACGAGGGACTTTCCAAGAATGTCATCAAAACAAAGCTTACTTGATACATAAAAATAGGGATAATCATTCATGCTAGATCAAATACTTTTATCAAAACGAAACAAGGCTTTATCAAATCTTTATAACATAACTTTATTAAAAATACCACTCACATAGTTCTTGGGACGTCGGGATCAAGGCAAAGGTCCAAGTCCTACAAACACATAGCAAAATCTACTGAATGTACTTCTCAAAACAAGTCTTACATGCATGCAAATGATCTCGGGAAAAACATGCTGGAAATCAAAAATATGTTGGAAATCAAAACACTGTTTTACATGTCAGGAAGACATGCTGGGTACCAACCAGGTCTTTGCCGAGGTCCCACACTACCTGGCCGAGGTGTGGTTACCTAGGCTTCGGTGTGCGGCTGCATGCCGAGGTTCATGCGAGACAAACTAAAGGTGTAAGTGATCACGCAAGGTAGGCCAATGTGAGATACGATGCTTGGCCTAAGTGTGAGGTCTAGGCAAGAGTGATCTCGGCAACTACACTTAAGGAAGTGAGGTCTGGAGATCTGGGTTTCCACCCGTGGAGAACATGAAGAACATGAATGAGATGAATGCCAAAATCATAACTTGTTTATACAAAATCTGGGTTTTCATGCTATGAGTTCGAAAACATGGACCTGGGTACCTATAGTTAAAGATCATATGAAAATACAAAAACATGGATCTTGGCATGAGCTTTCGGATCAAAACATGACTTTTCTTGAAGAACACATGAATACTATTTTCTCTTCCTAAAACCGAACTCCAAAGCAATGCATGGCTTACAAATCATATTCAATCATGCAATGCAATAACATGAACATAAAGAACAACATGAGCAGATCAAGAATCTAACCTTAAGGCACGGATCTAACGGTTTGATTCCTAGGGATCAAGTTCGGAACTCTACTTTCCCGCAAGAACTCCTCTTCCTTCCTCTAGAGCTTCTCTCTCCTCTTCAAAACAAGGATATAACAAATGATAGGTTTCTCTCTCTGCCGGTTGATTTAACACTTAGCTCAGACACGTGGCAACGGCTGGTTGGTTCTCCTAAAAAAGGTGATAGATTGACAAGACTTGCGTAAGACAAAGCGTATCTAACAAGCTACACGGCAAGGCACTCCGGCAAGTGATGACATCGGCTAAGGACAAAGCTTCAGCAACTAAGATGACAATGACCTCGGCTAGGAAGAACAACACTTGACTAAGCTGTGCCACACCTTGGCCTAGATGTGCCACACCTCGGTCTAGGTCATACCACTCCAGGACAAGATCACTTAGGTACAAAGATAACATCTCGGCCTAGATAATGACATCTCGGCCAATGTGCCTTGGTGAAGGTGGAGGTCAACCAAAGTGGTTCCAAAGTAGTTCTAGGCTTAAGATGACCTCGGCTTGGAATGATCTAGGCTTAACATAACTTAGGCTTGGCATGACTTAGTCTTGGGTTAGCAAGGGAGGAACAAAGCATGCATATAACACTTAGGAAAACCATATAAGCACAAAACAAGGCAAGATTCATGAATGCAAACTTAGCAAGGCCATATGATGTGAATGCACATGAACATGACTAAGCCATAAATGTGGGTTGTTACAATCTAAGTGATCATTTGTTTGATCACCTATGTGATCATTGTCACATTCAACCTCTTCCACGGAACTCTGAATCCCTTCTTGGAGACGAGACAAAAATAAATTTTCAAAGAAAGACACATTTCTTGATTCCATGATAGTATTCTTGTGTATATCTGGAATAACAGACCTATACACAAGAAATCGATATACATTGCTATTATGTGCATATCCAATGAATACACAATCTACTGACTTTAGTCCTATTCGAACCCGCTTGGGCGTAAGCACCGCCACTTTTGCAAGACACCCCTACATTCGTAAGAATTTATAAGAAGGCTTGATGTATTTCCATAACTCATACGAAGTCTTGTTCACCTTCTTTCGGGGTACTTTATTCAGAATGTAATTCGCGGAGAAAATTGCTTCCCCCCACATGTTCTGTGGCAATCCAGAACTTATCAACATTGCATTCATCATCTCCTTTAGCATCCTATTCTTTCGTTCCGCAATCCCATTTGATTGAGGAGAATAAGGCGCAGTGGTTTGATGGATCCGAATTGAGCATAAATCTCAATAAAGGGTGATTCATACTCACCACCATGATCACTTCTTAAAGCCTTAATCTTGCGGCCTTGTTGATTCTCAACTTCATTCTTATAAAGAACAAATTTGTCAATAGTCTCATCTTTGCTTTTGAACAAATACACATAATAATACTTGGTACAATCATCAACAAAAGTGATGAAGTACTTATTGCCACTACGTGATTGTATAAACTTTAAGTCACACACATCACTACGCACTAAGTCTAACGGCTTTGAACTTCTTTCAATAAAATAAAATGAAGATCTTGTCAACTTCGCTTCAACACAAGTTTCACACTTGTGTTTCGAATTAATTTTAAAAGATGATATGTGATCTAACTTGATTAATCTTCGTAAAGATTCAAAGTTCACATGTCTTAGTCTACCACGCCCCAAAATGGAAGACCCAAGCTTGTAAGCAAAAGAATATGCATCTTTATTCATCTTTGGGATAACAGTAATTACATTGAATTTAAACATACCCCCCAACATATAACCCTTACCCACATACACTTTGCTCTTGGTCAAAACGACCTCGTCGAACTCAAAGACCATGCGAAAACCATGTTTGTTGAGAAGAGACCCCGAGACAAGATTCTTACGAATGTCTAGAACATACAGGACTTCGTTCAAGGTCAGTTGCTTTCCTGAGGTCAACTTCAGGACCACCTTTCATTTCCGCTCAACAATTGAGGTAGCAGAGTTTTCCATAAACAATTTCTCACTGTTTGTAACCGGCTCGAAAGTTATAAATAGCTTTTTCTTGGAGCAAATGTGGCATGTAGCCCCAGTATCAATCCACTATTCTCTTGGGTTTGAACCCACCATATTTACATCAGAGACAATGGCAGATAAGTGCATGTCATCCTCATCATGGGAGTGCTCATGCATATCTGCCATGTGAGCATAAGGTTTGGTCTTGTATGGCTTCTTCTGCTTGCGATAGCCACTAGCCCGATGCCCCTTATTACCACAGTTGTAGCACTTCCCTAAGAACCGATAACCAGGTTCCTATGGCTTCGATGTCGGCTTCTTTGCAACACCACCCCTTGGCTCCAGCTTTGAGCCCTTGTTCATAGGGGGCTTCTTCCTCACTCTAGAAGATTTGCCATGTCCAATGACATTGGCTTTCATAGAGGACATACTCCCTCTTTTCTTTCTATTATCCTTCTTAATTCGGAGTTGGACAACTAGCTCTTCAACTGACATTTCCTTGCACTTGTGCTTCAAGTAATTCTTGAAGTCCTTCCAACCATTGGGAAGTTTCTTAATGATCACAGCAACTTGGAATGACTCGTTCAAAGGCATCCCTTCAGCATAAATTTCATGCAAGATCACTTGGAATTCCTAGACTTAGCTTATCACAGTTTTTGAATCGTCATTTTAAAGTCCAGGAATCGGCCAATGACAAATTTCTTTGCCTTGGCATCCTCAGCTTTGTATTTCTTGTCCAGAGATTCCCATAACTCCTTTGCTGAGCTCTTGGCACAAAACACACTGTAGAGTGAGTCTACCAAGCTACTGAACACATAGTTTCGGCAAAGATAGTCTGTCTGCTTCCATGTGTCAAGTGCCATGACTTTTTTCTTGTCTAGCTCATTCTCTGCCACGGCTGGAGGATCTTCGCTCAAAACCTTTGCAAGGTTCAGTGTGGTCAAGTAGAACAGCATCTTCTGCTGCTATCTCTTGAAGTTCACCCCAGCAAATTTCTCTAGGCTTTCATGGTGACTAAGCGATCCTCCTAGAACAGCCGGAGTAACACCAAGGTTGACCACAGAGGTCATAGTTGAGGTGGCAAGTCAGTTGCCCAGGGGTTCAAATCCCCACCAACATTAGCAGTAGTAGCATCATTGGTGACAGTTGCTATTTCTAAAAAAAAAAAACAGAATATCACTTTCAGTGTTTTCAGAAATTAAACTTAACCCTTAGAAAATCCCACAGTTGGAAATTTAATTAAAAACTAGTCTCATTACTTAACCTAAAATCGAACATGGTCAAGAATGTTCTCAGGAAGACTGGAGGGGTTACATTGGTCCCACTTAAAACCCAGTTAATCTTTTGACAAAACTTTCAAGAGCATGTTGACTCCTAATCTGTGAGAAATAATTTTTAGAATTAAATTTTCTAGGAATGAACTAGGTTAAAACAAACTAATTCCAAACTTACAAGCAATTAAAATAAAATTGCAAACAATTACAAGCAATATAAAAATTGCTACAACAATACAAGCATATAAAATGCTTTAAAATGCCAAGCAAACAACCTTGCTCTAAAAAATTAGTAACTAACCACTACTAAACCTCAAGCAAAAAATGTTTAAATTATATAGTCCATAAATTTTGTTTGTGCAACCCAAATCTATTCATTTTTTTTTTTTCATTCATTCCCTTTCGCATAGGTATTTCTGTAAAAGGTTAGTAGAAAAACCACAACAGAATACAAACAAACAATCTAAGCGAAAAGTAAATATAATAAATTAATTGACACCATCTAGCCAACTATTGAATAATAAAATTAACCAATGAATTAGAATGCTAGATAAGTTACCAAAACAAAATACAATTTGTAATTTCAAAATTAAATTACAACTTTAAAATAAAATTTGTAACTCCAAATAAATAAATTAAATTCAAAATTTAATTCACCCAAATAAATAACAAACCTTATAACTCTAAATACATTGCACTAAAAATTTAATAGGCAAGAGTTATATGACCCTTCTTTTTTTCTTTTTCTTTTTTTTTTTCAATGCAATGAACATGTAATAAACTTATAAATTATTCTAGCAATTAACATGCAAGTAAGTTTATAGTAATTAACATGTAAATAATTTTAGAATAAGAAGCATGTGAATTAATCTAGTATGCAAACATATTGCACATGTTGATTATACTATAACCTAATTAGCATGTCAAATAAAATTTAAACACTTACAAACATACAAATTATATTATAAAATTATAAACCAAAAAAAAATATATATACAAAGCATGATAGGAAATCATTAACCATGCTCATAGAATAAATTTATATTAAACCAATGAAAATACAAATTTTACTAGAGGTCTAGAAATAAAATTATTCTAATTAAATGAACAATTGATACAAAATATTGCATAATTTACAATCATACATTTAAAAAGTCGAATGAACAACAGTGGGAAAAGCAGCATGGATATATAATCCTGTGTTTATGTATTATTCAAAGCATGCACTAGTAGCCTATCTATTTTCTAATCACGAAACAGTGAGAAGGAAAACAAAACATGATCAAACATCAGGGAAATAAACAAGTAGCCTATGCATATATTTCATATATAGCCAATTGCCTATATGCACTTGCTGGTAAAAATAATATATATATATATATATATCTATAAGTGGTCAACATACACAGTGGGCTATTTATATACAACAAAATATTATTATTATTATTTTTTAATCATAAACAAACACTGTAAATGAAAACAGTGGGCTATGTGCACAATCCAAAAATGAATTTATGTGTCCTAATTCATGAATTCTATATGTACAATTTCATGAGAAATATATTAATCTGTTTTAAACTTGTTATATAAATTGTATGATAACATAAAACAAATAGATTCATATTGAACTGAATTTCAGAACAAGAACATTCTTGAATTTACAAAAAATTATAATAAAATAAAACCAGCAAAAGGAAGCAAACCGAAACATGCACTAGACAGTATCCTTAAAACAGATTCATCGCCTCAAGGGTTGGGTGCTGGAGGTTGTTCAATGTCTGTCTCCCAGGATATGACGGTTGGACCAACTACGCAATGAACCGACTGAATAGTTTTGGCGAACAGAACTTTGTAGTACTCTCACAAGAAGAAAATAAAATAAAACTGGAAAACTTTTGAAAGACTAGAATAATAGCAATTTCTGCTGTTATAAAACTGAAGGAGAATGCCTCATTTTATACATATGGAGGGAGCGAGGAAGAGGCTTCTCTGCAACAAATGTAGGACTTAATTCTGCATTAATCCTGAATTAATTCTGCAAAACTGATGGGTTTAATTTCATCATCAATTGAGGAGACTAGGTTTTCCTGCAGCCCACACATCTGACTTGGTTCAAAAAGATTAAGGTGGGTGGGCCAAGCCCAACCCCTACACTTAATCTATTCCAAGCCCAAGCCCAAGGTCCAAGATCTAAGATCCACTGATTTGGTCCGGGTGGGCCGGCAGAGCCCAAGCCGCCCAAGGTCCAAGATCCATGATTCATGGAACACGGACGGTCCAGGAGGGTGGGCGGCGCGCGCGCGTGTGGCAATTTTTGCACAATCAACTTGGACCATAGTCTTAACCCAAGTCTATCATTGAAGCATCAATAACTCCATTTCTTTAAAAAATTTAGATGTCCCAAAGGGTTTGCACCCTTATGCAAAAAATGAGTTTTAAATATCCATCAATGCTCTCCTCTACAATCCATGTGGGTTAGATGTTTTACACCTTTTCCAACACCTCTTTCATGAGGCTACCTTAATAGGTCAATTTCTCATTCAAACCTTAATGGTTTTTGGTTATTCTTTTTATGGTGTAAAGATCTCACTACAAAGAATCTAAACTTGCTTAACTCCACCTCAATTGAGGATTGACACCCACTTTAATATTGTATTAAAGTCACCAAAAAATCATTTTTTTCCGACATTAATTTTATTGAAACTCACATTTGTAGTGATGTAATTGAATTTATTTAAGATTTTTTTTAATTTATACACAAAATCTTTCAATTTATAATGATGTCAATATATTTATTTAATAAATATAACGTGTGATTGAATTTAATTACAAAATGTTTTATTTTTTTTTAACATATAGCTTGATGGACAGGTTTGGAATTTATAATTATTTTTTTGGACTGGACTTGGACAAATATAGAGACTCGATATTAGGATCAGACCAGACCGAATTTAGACATATATAAAAGGGCAAATTACACAAATAGTCCCTATAGTTTGAGGCTTGTGTCACTTTGGTCCCTGATTTTTCAATTGTGACACATTTGACCCTGAATTTTGAATCTTGTTTCAAATAAGGACAATTGAATATATAATTAGATTTTTCAAGGGTAAAATTGTCAATTTGATAAAATATAAACTAATTTGACAAAAATAAATGTCAAACAAATATTTTTGAATTTTTTAAAATTATTTCTACCTACTAAAAATAAAATTATGTAAAATTGATAAATCTTTTAGACATTTATTTATTTATTTTTACCAAATTAATTTTTATTATGTGTTTATGATGATCATATAAAATTAATTTTAAAAAATTAATCATGTAATTTTTATTAATTTTACATAATTTTATCATTGGTGGATAAAAATAATTTTAAAAAATTTAAAAATATTTTTTTGACATTTATTTTTGTCAAATTAATTTATATTTTATCAAATTGACGATTTTACCCTTGAAAAATCTAATGATATTTTCAATTGTCCTTATTTGGAACAAGATTTAAAATTCAGGGTCAAATGTGTCACAATTGAAAAGCCAGGGACCAAAGTGACACAAGTCCTAAACTATAGGGACTATTAGTGTAATTAACCCTATATAAAATCTCTTGTTATGTGGTGGTGGCCCAACCCAATGTGAACGAATGTCCACCCTTACCTTACACGCATCCAAAACAGTGTACACACTCAAACCCTAAACAATGTATACACTAAACTTGGTGCAGCTTATACATCGTTGAAGGTTGAAAATGTGCAGTTTGGCTTTATTTGGGAACAAATTATTTTAATAATTTTTTAATTTTTTATAAAAGATATGTAAAAAAGTAGAGAAAACGATATGATAATTTATAGTAATTTTTAACTAAAACATATAATTGTCAAACAAGGCCTTTGTTTTTAATTAAATTTTCCCTATTGAAGCAGTCCATTCAATCTTCATTCTAGGTTTTTTTTTAATTCAATAAATATATTGATTTGCTCAAATTATTTTACTCATTTTCATAGCTTTTTATAAGTTTGTGTAAAGTTTTACAATCTTTTACAATTTTCGATCGTTTTTAAAATTAGGTTGACAATGTCAAAAAAAATAATAACAGGTTAGTTTGGAAATACAATATCAAATGAATGTATTTTATTTGGAAATTGATAATTAAAAATTTTAATGTGATTCGAAAGTTGATTGTTGAAAAATCTATTTTGATTTGAAAGTTGAAATTTGAAACATTTTATTTTTTTGGTTGTAAATTGTCAAATTATAAGAATAATTTTGACCCTGTTTACCGAATGTGATGAAGGAAACAAAAAATAAAATAAAATAAAATGGAAGAAGACAGTTTTCAGAACTAAAACTTTTGTTTTCCATTCTAACTTTGTCATAAACAATGATATCATTCTCAAAATTTGAGTTTTCAACATACTAATCTTCCATAATACTAAAAAATGAGAATACTTGTGGGATTTAAATGAGGAATAAAAGACTCAATGGATTGAGAGGGTTTGGGAACTGAAGTAAGCTAATAATAGTTAACTAAAGTAGGATGATAACGGATTCGGAAAGATGAGGATTTTGCAAGCTAACAAGGTTTAGTGTTTTTTTTTTGTAATGGATGTGTTGTTAGATTTTTTATTTTTCAAGTGGGGTGTGTGTACTAATATCTATATTAGAATTTTTTAAAAAAAATTATAATAAAAATATTTTTCATTAAGCATGTGCATAAAGTATAAATAATGTGTGGAAATAGAATTTCTTGACATGTAAGCACCAACTTAGTGTTGTTCACTCAAAGCTCGTGATTTACTTCGAAACCACCAAAATGCCATTTTGGTTAATCTCTCATGCTAGGGGTGGGCATTAGTCGGGCTAAACCAGGTGCGACACTATATAATAAAAGATTTTGTGTCTATCCAAATTCGGTCTGGCCCTAACATTGAGCTTCTATATCTGTCCAAGTTTGACTTAAAAAATAATTATAAATGTCAAACCCTTCCATTGGGCTACATGCTAATTTTTTTTTAAAGCATTCCATAAATTAAATTCAATAATATTATATTTCTTAAATAAATATATTGATATTATTATAAATTGAAGGATTTTTTTAAAATAAATTCAATCACACATCACCACAAATGTGAGTTTCAATAAAATTAACAAAAAAAAAAAAGTTTAGATCCCAATAAAAAATATATATATTTTAATATATTATAATTAATTAATTAATTAATTAATTTAATAGCGGATTGAGTCAGGTTAAAAGTGTAAATTCCAAACTTAGCCATTAATAAATCGAGCTGAAAATATTAGCCTAACCTGACCTTATGGACAAAAACAACTTTCCTATATTCTAAAAAAATACGATCAAATCGGACCGGTGAATGAGTAGATACCCATCCCTAATTATCTCAGGCTCATCAAACAAAATACAAGAGGTCTTTTGCAATTTAGCATTACTCAACAAAATAAATGGAACCCATAGAGCCTATGCTCGTGTGTTGGACTCAGATCAAGGTTGGCTTGGACATTTTTGAAGTCCAAAACGAATTCTTGATTTGATTAAAATGTTTGGTTCTCAAATATTTTTTAAATTTGTCAAAAAAGCACTATAAAAAGTCAATTCAACCTTTTATTTTTTTATATGTATATTCATAAGACCACACTGGTTTTATATTGAGATTTTTACTGAATACAAATTGAATGTGTAAACTACTTGAACATGATTTCTGTTTTTTTCTCGAGAGGGCTCCAAACTCTCAAAACGGTTGTATTTGTCATCAGTGGCGGAGGAAGTGAGGGACCAAGGGTCACGTGCCTCCTTGGATTTTGAGATTTTTTTATTTTTTTATTTTACAAACATAAAGAAAATATTTTAAATAAAAAAATTATAAAAATATTGTTAGAGTGAAATGTCAATGACATTTTAAGACTTATGAGAATAATAATGGTTGTTTTGATTGAAAATGAAGAGACTACTATAAACAATAGGGAAAGTCTACAATGTACACCTTATAAAATGGCATATGATATGCACTTATATTGTATGGTCCATATCGTGCCATATCGTAAAAAATGACCTGCTAAACCGGTCATGTAACAGGTTACAGAAAGAATCATAACTTTTTTTCAAATATCATAACAATATTACAATGAATCATAACAATGTCATAATAGTAACCAAAGTGTCATAACAAAGACACTATAAATCATAACAATATAATGACAACTCATAACAAATATAGTTATTTCTAATCAATTATCATAACATTTGAATCGTAACATTTTTTATTATGATTCACCATGACAAATCATAACTTTTGGTAGTAAAATCATAACTTTTACTAAAATGAATCATAACCACAACTTTTTTCTCCACAATCATAATAAGATTAACAAATGTCATAACTTTTATTAATGAATCATAACGACAATACACTACAAGAATTTTCACTTTTGGCGACTAAATTTTTAGTCACCAAAAGTTAATTTTTAGTCGCCGTAGGGTTTTAGCAACTAAATTATTTGGTCGCAATAGTCGTTGTCAAAGAATTGTCGGTAAAAGTAATTAGCGACTAAAATTATTTCAGTCTTCCATTTGAATTCACCTACACACTAAATGTAAACAGGATTTCGCATTCAAGAATCAATCATGCATGCTTTCTTCGGATGCTTTTGCAAAAGTTAAAAAGAATTCTGGTTTAATGATCATACACTGGGTTGTCTTTTTTCTTTGGTAAGCAAAAAATTGGCTGATTCAAGCAAAAAATGTTTTCAAATCTAATGAGACAAACTAAACACCATCGAATCTAATGAGCCCTTTTTAAATGCAGTTTAAAAAGGGCAAACTATGACAGTGGTGTAGAATGGTGTAAGGGAAGAGAGAGTAAACACTCATAATGTTATTAATGAAACTGTGAATAATTTTATACAAAGCCTATGGACCAAGAAGCCTTTGGTCTGCACAATAGATTCAAGGGATTCACCCTAGGTTTCCAAAGCGGACAACAAGCCTCCAACCAATTAAGGGTTGCACCACGACAAAGGTCTTTGTCTTTGGAATCCCAGTTTTGGCCCCTGGCATGGTATTACCGAGGTCAAGGCTCATTCCAGTTAACAGAGCCTAAAGAGCAAAACATTTCTGCCAAAAAGACTATCTTTAATCCAATGAATCATCATCTTCCTTTTTCTATTCAATTGCCAAAGCACACCTCCAACCTAGGAAAGTATCATTTCAAAACTACAAATCCTGCCAAAGACACAGGCACGATAAAATTCAAGCAAGAGGGAACGGTAACTTTTCGTGATCATCAAGCATGCAAGATTTATGCAGCCAAGGCAACTATATACTAAAACACAAAACATGTTGATGAAGGTCTGAAAAGTGCTTTAAATATACAGTGTAGGCCATTATATTAATACTGGAATAATTAATGTTTACACAGAACTTAATTTTGTACTTTCATACAAAGCTAACTGTGGTGTGGTACTAAGAACCTAACCCACAAGTAATATGATACACAACTAGAAATGATTAGCTATGAATTGAACCAGATTCATTGTATCAGTAGATTTACTAACAAATGGTACGTTGCTTAGGAGGTAATTTTGTACTATTGGTTTGACAAGTTTCGAGATTCAGACTTGGAGTCACCAGTGCGTTTTGAGTACAAAGATCCTGCAGCAGGAACGTCATGTGAAGAAACCGTCGTCGAAAGAGGCTGGAAATTTGAGTTCCCAACAAACCAGTATAGAGCCCATTTCAGATTACAGAGCGTGTACTTAAGAGCTTTAGTCCAATTCTCCTGCTTGTTGAAGCTCTGCGTTATAGAGTAGTTTTCCACTCGATCATTCTCAATCCTGCAAAAAACAGAGTGAGAAAAATATATATATATTTAGAGTTCTGACTTTTCGTACACGTCCACAACTGTATGTGTGATTCTTCCATTAAGCATGCGAAAGATACAGGAACTGATTCACAAATTTAGCCAAATACACATGCAAAGCTCTAAATTGCTTTTTCAAGTACCCAGAATGACTTACTTATAAGGCAGCTTGAAACATTTCTCGGCTGGTATGTTGTTTTCTTTATCCTTGGAATTTGCAAACTCTGCAAACTCCTTAAGACAAGTCAAGAACAATGTCATGGCTTTGTCATAGCGAGTGCTCCAAAACAAGTTCACGGGACCAAACCTGAGAAAACTTGTATCAGGTTGAAAATTCAATAGGGAAAAACAAAGATAAGAGAAGTGAAGAGGACAAATTGACCAAATATCAAATTTGGGTGTGAAACATATATAAAATGCTTGAATAGTTAGTTTCCAACTAGGAAGCACTGGTGGGTGTGAAACATACACAAAATGCTTGAATGGTTAGTTTCCAACTAGGAAGCACGGGTGCGGGTGCTGGTGCGGGTGCGGGTATGGATATGTTATAGTACGCCAATAAGGCGAAACCTAAAAAACAAAAAGGATACGGGCACAACTAGGGAACACCCATAAAAAATATATATTTTTATAATTTGTAGTAGTGCATATTTTACATAAAAATTCAATAGGGAAAAAGAAAATCAAGAGAAGTGAAGAGGATAAATTGACCAAATATCAAATTCGGGTGCCAAACATACATAAAAAGTATGCTTGAATAGTTAGTTTCCAACTAGGAAGCACGGGGTGCAAGTATGAATGCCAGTATGGATATGTTACAGGTATGGCAATACAGCAAAACCTAAAAAACAAAAAGGTACAAGTACGGCCAGGTACACCCATAAAATATATATATTTATAATTTGTAGTAGTGCATGATATATAATAATTAGAGAAGGAGCAATGACAAATAATTTTATTAAAAATTTGGCCCCAGATAGGGGTAAATAGTGAAGCACAATCCATGCCTCAGTGTTGGGCTTATAGGCTTTATAAAGTTGCGATACAAATTACAATTATCTAGGCAGGCTACTTGAGAAAATTCTTAGCAAGTCCATCAAACAGTGGATCAAAACAACCCTTCATATGCACCATGTACTGCTAGGTACTAGTACTTTATTCAAATCTAAGCTGCATCTACTTTGAAAGTCTGAATCAATTCAAATAGGCCAATGAAGAATCAGTACTCTGTACTTACAGTTCATATGTATTGTTGCTGCTGTCCATTATTCGAGGATAGCTCCCCATGGGAAGGATTTTTGTCCTATATCTGAATACCAATAATTAAAGTATACAACACGTGCCAATGAATACAGACGACTTTTGTTAGCGACAGATGGTGGGACCAACCTGGCTAAACCAACGTCGCTGATCTTGCTCACATAGTTTCGGTTTAAAAGAATGGTTGCTGGTTTGAGGTCTCGATTCACTAGAGGCTCTGGCTTTGTTCGGTGAAGAAAAAGAAGAGCAACGGTGACCTTAGCAGATATTCTGAAGCGTGTTTTCTATGGCAATGGAGGAGAGTTGTTTTTCCGGAAGAGCCTATCTTCTAAGCTACCAATTTCCATGTATTCATAAACAAGGCATCCATACTCAGGGCAGGCACCCAGAAGAAGAACCATGCTTGGATGTCTTATGTAGCTTAGTACCTCAACCTGTATGGTGAGAACAATAATAGAAAGTTAGATGCTTAAGTTGGTGTTTGGACACAGACAGACATAATTAGCTTATTTAAAGCTGCAACCTTCATATATGGTGTTTGTTCAGGATAGTTTTCTACATGATCCGAGTATACATCTACAAATTGGTAACAGAAACAAGGAATACATAATACCTCTCGTTGAAATTGTTTATTCCCTTGTGACATTTCCGACACACACAAGCACACAGTGCACCAAAATCTACAAGTTCTTTCATAGGATTCCACACACAAGCAGATTTAGCGTATACAATGGATGTGGATCCCAATAGGAACTACTCCATTTGGTTGCATTTTGCAGAGATTGATACTTCTGTCACTGGTATAGGTCAAAGGGTATTTGACATCCTAATAAATGGTGATATTGCTTTTCAAGCTATTGACATTGTGAACATGAGCGGGGATCTTTACAGTGCTCTTGTACTGAACAAGACTGTTGCTGTTAATGGGAGAACTTTGACAATAACCTTTTACCCTACAAAAGGTCATGCCTTAATTAATGCTATTGAAATCCTTGAGGTTATTATGGCAGAGTCTAAAACTTTGCCAGATGAAGATAAATATGCATTCCTTAATTTTCAAATGTTTGAGAATTTGTTTTACTGTTTGACTTTGACATGTTTTTACACTTTGATGAGGTTGCTAGATTCATGTTTATTTAAAGAGTAATGATATACAAATAAAAAATTTACTCACAACATCTATACATAATTATTTGTCAAATTTATATTCATCCATTTTGAATCAAAAGACCCAAAAAAGTGACATTATTTCGAAATTGCCATCGACACTTGATGATGCCTTATGATTTGTACCCTGTGATAATGTTGAAACTACCTCCCTAAGAAACTCTACCGCTTGGTTTCTAGAGGAAAATTTTGATATTAAATAAGGGTATCAAAAAATTTTTTTTTTTGGATAAATAATAAATGAGGGTATCAATATTGTTAAGAAAGTTAAAAAAAAAAAAAAAAACTCTAAATTAAATGTCTACGACTGTCTTCATACTAGATCATTTAGTGGAGATGGAGAAAAGAAGTTTAAAGAACAAATAGAACAAGAAGTTTAAAACCAATTCAAAGAAGTTGATCATTTGTTTGAAGTGATTGGAACCATGCATGGATTGTGTGTCAATCTAAAAGAACAAAAATGGAGGTATAAAGGAGATAACCACTTGCAGGAGTTTCTTCTTCAACCCAATAGATAAAAGAGCAAGTAAAATAAATCTCCAACTCTAAATTTCTTCTGGCGGGTTAAAATTTGTCCAATTTTTTAGTATTTAAAAGAAAATATTGTTAACTCAATATTTTCTTATTTTTTTTACATTTGATTAGTTAGTTTATAGTTCGGTTAAAAAAATTTATTAGCTTTATGAGTTTATCTATACAAGTGGTTTGGTTGTGATAAACAGAACAGATCTGGTATTATGATACTTTTGATAGACATTAGACAATGTTAAAAACCACTCCACAATAGCCTAAGTACCCATAAGAACCAAGTTATGAAATCATTACAAAATTAGTTTTTTTAACTCATGTGCCCAATTCCCACACCACAATAGAAAAATTCTCTGTATGTTTTCTCTTCAAGTATGATAAACTGTCTATTTATATTAATATAGTTAGATAAAGGTTCATATAATGTTAAAATCTTCCACATTACCCATGAGAAAATGAAAAAGATGGAAGCTGCAATATAGTATTCTAAGAAATAGAAATACGAGAAAGAGCAACAGAACACTGATAATGAATCATGAAAATATAAAATGTGAGAAAGGGATTGTGATCTAGGGTTTCATAGACCAACCCAGGGATTGCGGTCTAGGTATTTTCCTATTTTTATCAACCAACCCAGTGAGTTCACAAATGTGAAAGGGGCAGTTTCAAAGAAAGGGATTGCGGTCTAGGGTTTCATAGAATGGATATGGATAAAGGGGGAGAGAAAAAAGTTGCAGAGAGAGAGAGAGAGAGAGAGAGAGAGAGAGAGAGATAGAGAGATACCTTCAGGCGAAGTCAAGGGTAGGTCTTGCTCGCAGGGATGGTATTCGAGGATGGTCTTCGAGGGCGAAGAAGAGAAGAGTGTCTCCGTGCTGTCTCAAAAACAGGGGCTTTGGGAAAAAAACTGAACAAATTTGAAAAAAGGTAACCGGTTGAAGAGGTTGTCAATATTCTTAATCAAATTATTCAATGGCTGAGATTAATTTATAAAAATCTAATGGTTTAAAATAAATGTGTATATGATGTGCACATATTATTGAGGTGCACATCTTAACAGCTCCCCAAAACAATATTATCTATGCAAATTTTATGAGGGTTGGTTTGGGAAGTGGGTTGGCTTTTTAGCTTTTTGACTTTTTTGGCTATTTTAGCCTGGGCTAAAAAGTCTGGTTTGGGAAGGGTTTTTTGGCTTTTTGACTTTTTTGGCTTTTTTTGTGAGAGAAGAGTGTAATGATTATGGGTTTGATGTGATGTTTTGTTTTTTATGGCTAAAATAGCCTATTTTATCTTTTGTGGCTAAAATAGCCAAATTAGCCCTTCCCAAACGGACCCTCATGAAAATTTTTGAATGTAACGGTAATATCATTATTAGTGACATGCTAGTATAAGTAATCTCACTATAAAGATATGAAATTTATTGGATTGTTAGTTACATTTGACATGTAAGGTTCACTCTTTATGTGTTTATTTACTATTAGTGGGTGATATCACTTACCAATGATGACGTCGTATTATCATTATATTGAATTTTTAATCAAATTTTGTATAAAAAAATAATTTATCAGTATATAATTTATTTTAGGACTTATACCCATTTTTTTTTTTTTTTTATTCATGATACACTAGTTATAAATAACATTATTTTTTTGATATTTCTCGAAATCAATCGTAAAACTTGCGTGAAATATTTTTGTAAAATTTTTCGATATTGTAATTAATAAGTGTCCCCTCTAATTTAATTTTCTAGTTCCGCCACTGTTTGTCATGTTTCTAGGGTTTAGATCACATGGATGATGGGGGGGTCTTTTTAGAGAAGTAGAGCTCAGGCCACAAAATCTAATTTTTTATTTTTTCTAGATACATCGGTGAGAGGGTAATTTGTAAACAAATTGGGTTGAGCTAGGAAGAGTCTTCTTTGGGAGTTGGGCCGCATAATAGACTGAGATAAAGGGTTGGTGTAGTTTGGTCTTAGGCCAAGAAGACATCTCATATTTCGGGTTTGGGCCGAACTATGGGCCGAGGTAATTATTTATGTAGCACGGTCCTTGATCATCTAAACATCGGGTCGGTAAGAGATGGGCTTCCAGTGACCTGACCTAGCTATCCTGGACCGAGGTATCAGTGGAGGGAGAACCGAGCTAAAGGATAGCTCTGCAGGGCGTCATCTCAGAGTCAAGACTGACAATGGTGCTTAAAGTATCACCGAGCTATGTGAGCACGGTTGACCGCAATGTCAGCCGAGGTAAGGGTTCAGCCATCTCACTTGGCTTGCAGTGATGAGGGTGTTTTAAGGATAATCATTATCCTTGGGCTTGAGACTCCTAGGAGGACTCTGCTAAGGAGAATAGAGTTCTACTAGGATTATGCAAAACCATCTCACTTGGTTGGTAGTGAGTAGGAGTGTGACTCCTACGAGGACTCTGCTAAGGAGAGTAAAGTCCTACTAGGATTGTGCAAACCATCTCACTTGGTTGGTAGTGAGTAGGGTGTGTGATTCCTAGAAGGACTCTTATAAGGAGAGTTGGAATCCTACTAGGATTGTACCAAGTAAAGTCTATAAAAGCTCATGACCAGACCTATGTGCAGGTATCCCAATTCTTACTCAAGAATACATAGAGCTTTTGTGTCTATTGTCTATTTGCTGACTTAGGCATCGGAGGGGTTTCCGGCACACACCCGCCGGTTAGCTCACGTTTGTGTTTTCAGGTAGTAAAGCGACGACGTTTGTTTGGAGGAGCATATGAGAAGAATTATTTCGTGCTCGTACAATTGGCGCCGTCTGTGGGAATTCCACAAAGAACAAAACCTCTTGATCAAGCTTTCCTCTCTAGTTGGGAGTAATGGCGCACAATGAAGACTTGCCGCAATCAGCTATTGATGGGCAAACCCCGGAGGGGGGTGGGAGGCGCGAAGGTTTACCTTCTATCCCACCCATGGCGGAATTAGATCCCCAGCGAAGGAATCCGCGGAGAGAAGTGAGAGAAAGACGGGGCTCAAGTCCACACCGCTCTCAAAGCCCTGATAGACAGAGGCAGAAGATGGATCCTCAGGTTCTCGAAGATCGCGTAAGGGAGCAAGACGAAGTAATAAGAAGAATGGCGGCTGACATAAAGTCTATGAAGAGCCAGATAAAAGGCAAAGGGGTGACAGCAAAAGAGGGGCACAAAGGCAACACACACTCTTGCCACTCAGAAGATCGTGACAGACAAGTCACACCATCACAAACTGAAAGTAGAAACCTCAGGTCGGGCGATACATAATCAAAGACTTCCAGGACACGCTACTCCAGGCCTGAAAGAATGAGGACTGAAAGGGCTCGAAGGAGAGAAGACACTCAGGCTCGCGACCCCCGCAGAGTCTCTGCACTATAACGATTGGCTCCTAGAACACATGGGAATGTCGAGGTTGGAATTTCAGAGCCACGTCTTGCCTATGAACCAGTAGACAAAGCGTTAGCAAGGTTGCAGAGCTCACCGTTCATTCCGACAATAGAGAACGCACCATTACCCTCAGGCTTCCATAAGCCCAAATTCACTACTTATGAGGGGAAGTTGGACCCCTACATACACTTGAGCCACTTTTACCAGGTTATGGCCGTGTATCAGCGAAACGAGGCTCTAATGTGTATCATGTTTCCTTCCAGCCTTGGTGACCTGGGTTTAACGTGGTTTAAAAGGTTGCCAGAAGGTAGCATAGCTTCCTGGGCGCAACTGGCGGAGGCATTTGTGACCAGATTCAGAACGAACACCAAGACACCAGTGGAGATTGACCAGCTTTTCTCCATAGACATGGGCGAGGAAGAAACATTGAGGTCTTACAATAACTGGTATTGGGAGACTTTTAATCAGATTGGAGATTGCCCTACAAACCTAGCTATCGCACAGTATAAACGAGGTTTGCCGGCTGGCAATAAGTTGAGAGATTCAATGACAATGACGCCGCCCCTTACTATGGAAGCCCTAATGGAGAGAGTGCACCAACACATCCGGGTATAGGAAGATGGGGCGCGCACCAAGGCAGAGTTCGGCGCAATAGTGATACCAGACAAAAAGCCTTTGGCGAGAGTTAACACGGTTGATAAGTAAGACTAACCGCGCAAAAGTCTTTGCCCAACTGGGGGCAAAGTGGGTTGGCAGGTTTGACCAACTCTTTCTAATTAAGTCTTTGCCCGACTGGGGGGCAACAAAAAAGGTTGGCAGGTTTGACCACACTTTTTTCATTCCTAAGCCGAGATAAGGATCTAGGCTGCAGGAAGTTGGCTGGTATGACCAACATTTAGCTCTCTTCAACCGAGATAAGGATCTGGACTGAAGAAGGTGGGCAGAAATAACCAACATTTAGCTCTCCTAAGCCGAGATAAGGATCTAGGCTGCAGGAAGTTGGCAGGTATGACTAACATTTAGCTCTCTTTAGCCGAGATAAGGATCTAGGCTGAAGAAGGTTGGTAGGAATAACCAACATTTAGCTCTTCTAAGCCGAGATAAGGATCTAGGCTGCAGGAAGTTGGCAGGTATAACCAACAAAACTTTTGCACTATTTGGCCAGGATGACAGTTACCTCGGCCAAAGTAGGTTGGCAGGTTTGACCAACAAGTTTTTTGGATTCTTCAGCCGAGATACGTATCTCGGCCAAAGAAGGTTGGCAGGATCAGGTAAGGCCAAGCTAATTAGTTTGGCTAGGCATGCGGTCGAAATGATGCAAAACATTGAAAAAGAAACACAGTAACCGAGCAAAGAGATCGGAATTTTTCATTAATTGGAAGATGATTACAAAAGGTGGGACATATAGCTCGGTTACACTAAAAGAACGCATTCTCATATGATTACGAACTCGAAGGATATAAATATTGAAGGCAAAAAGGCGGGGCTGTTCAAAATTTTGAAGGTACATGACGGTTGTAACAAGAGAACGAGGATAATGGGGGCATGCCACGTATCTTGGGAATGACGTCGTGCCAGATTAGTGAAAGAATATGTTGAGCAATTGACAAGGCTTATTGGGGCCGAACGAGCTATGAAACCGAACAAATTTTTAGCTCGGCAGAGTGGGGCGTTCTTAGCTTGGCTAGAGGAAAAATAATCCCAATCATGCTACGCAGATGGAATTAAGGGGCAATTGAGAGGGTAATTTGTAAACAAATTGGGCCGAGCTAGGAAGAGTCTTCTTTGGGAGTTGGGCCGCGTAATGGACCGAGATAAAGGGCTGGTGTAGCTCGGTCTTAGGCCAAGAAGACATCTCATATTTCGGGTTTGGGCCGAACTATTGGCCGAGGTAATTATTTATGTAGCACGGTCTTTGATCATCTAAACATCGGGTCGGTCAGAGATGGGCTACCACTGACCTGACCTAGCTATCCTGGACTGAGGTATCAGCGAGCGAGAACCGAGCTAAAGGATAGCTCTACAGGGTATCATCTCAGAGTCAAGACTGACAGTGGTGCTTAAAGTATCACCGAGCTATGTGAGCACGGTTGACCGCAATGTCAGCCAGGTAAGGATTTAGCCATCTCACTTAGCTTGCAGTGATGAGGGTGTTTTAGGGATAATCATTATCCTTGGGCTTGAGACTCCTAGGAGGACTCTGCTAAGGAGAGTAGAGTTCTACTAGGATTATGCAAAACCATCTCACTTGGTTGGTAGTGAGTAGGAGTGTGACTCCTACGAGGACTCTGCTAAGGAGAGTAAAGTCCTATTAGGATTGTGCAAACCATCTCACTTGGTTGGTAGTGAGTAGGGTGTGTGATTCCTAGGACTCTTACAAGGAGAGTTGGAATCCTACTAGGATTGTGCCAAGTAAAGTCTATAAAAGCTCATGACCAGATTTATGTACAGGTATCCCAATTCTTACTCAAGAATACACAGAGTTTTTGTGTCTATTGTCTATTTGCTGACTTAAGTATCGGAGGGGTTTTCGGCACACACCCGCCGGCTAGCTCACGTTTGTGTTTTCAGGTAGTAAAGTGACGACGTTTGGAGGAACGCAAACTTGATCAACAGGATCATACGGGAAGAATTATTTCATGCTCGTACAATCGGAATTAACACAAAATCTATTTATATTCTGTTAAAAGCAGAAGTTTTTTTTTTTAAAATCCATTTTAAGAAAATGTATATAGCTACTTTAGTTTTTTTATTGAGAAATTGAATTATGTAATGAAAATGGTTGGAAATTGTTTTGTAGAAGCAGCTCACATGTGATGTTTGTAGTGAAGTAACCGTTTAAATTCTAAAGTCTACAGAATGGGCCATATGTTTTTCTTCATTCTTTCTCTGTGTGTTTTTTTTTATTTATTTTAGCATATCACTGATACAGAAATGTCTAGTTCTAATGAAATTGATCAATCAAGTACTAGATTGCTTCTTTTTCTTGGTTAGTTGTTGAATGCTTTATACTTCTATTTCATTCATCGCATAAGTCCCAATTGTCCCAATTTCATACCACATAGATGGTATACATGTGTTAGTGCAAAATTTTGTATTGGATTTGAGAATTGCAGGTTTGTGATTGTTGGGGGAGTAGACACAGCTCCGACTTTTGTCAAGTATTGGGTAAGCAATGGAAAGCTATGTATTGTATCAAAAGAGGTGACTTTGTTTTCAAAATTAGATGTTCTTGCAGTTGCTTTTCATTGACTAACTGTATTTGAGTTTATGTGAAATTGAATTATAACTGTTTCAGTATGAATGACTTTAGTTTTGTCATATATTGAATTTATGGTGCATTTGTTGTAGTTGTTGGAAAATTGGTTTCTTATAGGCTTATTTTGGGCCCTTTTTTAGCCCAAAATTGAGTGGGGTCCACACGTCTTTTGAGGTAGGTCCGAAGAGGCGACGTGTTCCTTGCCACATGGCAAGTCACACGGTGAAGACGGTTCATCAAAACCATTTATGAGTGAATGAGAACTTGACGTCGTTTTTGGGTTTGTGGAATAGACATTTAAAGAATTAAATGTGGGTTTCCTTTAAATAGATTGTCCCACATTGAAACTTTAAGAGAGCTTGAGTAGGTATATAAGCTCTAGTTGGCAACACTTGGGTTGGGCCCCAAGGGGCACCCCAAATTTGTAGAAGGGATGAGTTATGGATAAATGGAACCTTGGCTCAAACCACCACACATGGGCGCGGGTGTAGGTCAGGTCAGTTCTTATATTAATTTTTTAGACAAAATTTATTTGAATTTTTTCCAAAAATTTATTACAGGAAAAATTAATTTAAATTTTGCGCCAATGTAATTTGAATTTGAATTCAAAACTGTTTGTCCATAATGTGTGCCTCTTTCAGATTCGAATTCCACAACAGTTCAATCAGTCCGAACAGTTTTTCACCCGGACAGATTCAAATCTGCCAGCAATTTTCCAACAAATAGAAACTGCCCAGCAGTTATCTGTTGCACCTATTCATTCAAAAAACCCACCTGTTCAATTTGTTTTTCAGACCTGTTCGGGTCTATTTATACCAAGGCATTCCAACAGATTTTCGATTCCGAAAAATTGTTTTTTCTTGCTTTCATTTTGCTCTCTTGCATTATTATTCTTCATGCTAGTTTTAGAGATAAAATTAAGAGAGTTTAGAACACATGTTTTGTTCACTGTACAAATTGTTTGGAGTGCTACTACAATTTGTGAAGATCATTGTATCTTGGGAGATAGACCCCATTTATTCATCAGTACCGTAGCGGGGTGAATTTGTCTTAAGCACAGAGTGTCACACACTTAACTTGATCTTTTAAATATTCATTTAGTTCAATAAAATAAATCCTGTAAGTTATTTATTTTATTTGTTTGATTTAGTTTCAATTTATTTATTGTACACAGAAGATTGATCCAACAATCTTAAGAAAGATTCGAATTATTTTGTTTATACAGAATTTTTCGTTTGTTTCTCTTTCTTTTTCTTCTTCTTACAGAAATTATTTTCTGTAATTTTACAAAATAATATTCTGGTTGGAAAAACAAATAGTAGTAATATACTATTTGACAGATAGTAGTAATATACTGCTTATTTTCTTTGACAACTAGTAGTAATATACTGGTGTCATTGACAATTCAGAATATTTATTTGTGGAATTTTATCAGAAATTAATTTTTGTTTTTAGAAATTATTTGTAAGTGTTCATTAATTAAAATTCTGTTTCAGTATTTTAATTATTAAAGTGTTATAGAAATTTAATTTTCTGTGTGGAATTAATTTGGTTAAATAAAATTTTATTTTATTTTCAAATTAATTGAAAATAAAAATTACAATTCTTGTTTCTTTTATTTTATAGAATTTAATTATGTGGTTTTGGTTTAAATTTTTTGCATAGTATAAAATTCTAATTCTAATTTTGTTTTATAATTTAGAATTCATGGCTACTGAAACTGGTCAAACTAATACTCAAACAAATACGAGTATAGTGGTTGCAATTGTACTAACCCCTCATTTTGCTATGACTGTACCAGTCAATCACGGTGAGAAGCCAAACAAGTTCTCAGGAACTGATTTTAAAAGATGGCAATAGAAAATGTTGTTCTATCTTACAACTTTGAACTTGGCTCGTTTTCTCCGTGATGATGTTCCTATTTTGAAAGAGGATGAAACTGACCGGCAAGTGGTTGCTGCGGTCGATGTCTAGAAACATGCTGATTTCCTTTGCCTGAACTACATCTTAAACGGACTTGACAACACATTATACAACGTCTATAGTCCTATCAAGACAAAGGAACTTTGGGAGTCTTTGGAGAAAAAGTACAAAACAGAAGATTATGGCTCAAAGAAATTTGTGGTTGACAAATTCCTGGATTTTGTGATGGTTGATTCTAAGACTGTGATTAGCCAAATTCAAGATCTCCAACTCATTCTGCATGACATTCACGCAGAAGGCATGTCTCTCAGTGAATCTTTCCAAGTTGCAGCCTTAATTAAGAAATTACCACAATGTTGGAAGGAATTCAAGAACTACCTCAAACATAAGCACAAAAAAATGTCTTTGGAGGAATTAATTGTGCGTTTGAGGATTAAGGAGGACAACCGCAATTCAGAGAAGCGGGCTGGTAAGCATCTTATAGAGTCAAAGGCAAATGTAGTGAAACATGCTCCAAAAGCCAAAAAACGGAAGTTTTATGGAGAAAGTTCCTCACAAAGGTCTAAAGGAGAGGAAACTGAAAGTATAAGTTTAATGGCAAGTGTTACATCTGTGACAAAGAGGGACATCGGGCCAAAGATTGTCGTAGCAAAGGCAAAGGCAAAAGCAAACAAGCAAGAAGCCTGCTCAAGCCCATGTGACCAAAGTGGACAATATTTCCAATGGTGTAGATGACATAAATCTTTCTGCAGTTGTTTCCGAGGCAAACCTTGTCGAAAATCCTAAAGAATGGTGGGTGAACACTAGTGCTACTCGCTACATTTGTGCTGACAAAAAGATGTTCACATCTTATTCAGTGGTGGACAATAGTGAACAACTTTTTATGGGAAACTTTTCGAATTCTAAAGTTGAAGGACAAGGAAAGATTGTTTTGAAGATGTCATCTGGAAAGGAACTCACTCTCAACAATGTGCTGCATATACCGGACATTCGCAAGAACCTTGTTTCCGGGTCTTTGTTGAGTAAAAATGGATTTAGGCTAGTTTTTTGTAATAACCTTGACCCATGATTAACATTAATTTATGCTTAATTACGCCTAATAAATAATTGAAGTGAAATGTTGCATCATATGTTGCCTTATGTGTGTATATATCTGTTTAACATAGAAAGATCTGTTCGTGTTTTGATTTCGGTTTGCGAATTGAAGGCCTTATCGACATCTGATTCAGAAATTGACTTGATTTATGTGTTAATTAAAATTTTTAGAATTTTATGGTAGGTTTAATTGAAATTCGATTTGGAAAGATTAAATTAGATTAATTTAATGCCCACTTATTTAGCCTTAATTAATTATTTTCAAGTGAGTCTATATAAGGCTTCTTATATGTCTTTATTCTTTCTTTCTTCTTCATTCAACATTTTTGAGCTCCCTCATTCAAGCAAAACGTGAGTGAGTTAGAGAGAGAAGGCAATTGACATAAAAAATTGGGATATGAGAGATTTGCCAAGAAGTATTGGAGTTTTGCCAAGAATTTGGGAATTGAAGCTCCCTTACTTGTGCAATTCAGACTTTGGGTAAGAGAATTAGCCTTTGATCTTGTAGTGTAGTTGGTTAATGTATGAAAACAACTGAATTAAGTAAATTCATGTAGGAATTGAGCTAGAATTGAAGAAAATTAAGTCATTCCATACATGCATGCATATTTTCTCACATTTTGGGTTTAATTTCCAAGAATTCCCTCATGTATGTCTTGAATTCACCTTAATTTTGGGAGATCATCAAGTTTCATGTTATTTTGTAGCATTTGATCATGTTTTGAGAAGCTTAAGCTCAAAGAATTCATGCATGTCATGTTCATGGAGCATTCATAAATTTTAAGTTGAATTTTTTTTTTTAATTAGCAAGCTATGGGGCCATGAATGCATGAAATAATCCTTAAATCATGATGTTTTATAAGTTTCTAAGTGTTTCCTCAAGTTTGGGCCCAGAAAAATTGTAATAACCCGACCCTCTTATATGCTTTACATCTCTAGTTATATGAGTAATTACAAAATTCCATGTGGAGTTGTGCTTACATATACGAATTATTTAATTATGTCATTCTATCTGTGGGTTGTTGGAGAAAATCTGTTAAAATTAGGACGTTTAAACTTGAAATTGGAAGCCTTAGAGGTGCGAGAACCCAAAATTGATTTTACATTTATGATTAGCGTAATTTTTAGGACATAATATTAAGTTTTGTAAAAACTTGATTCGTAACGAATTAATTGGGATTTCACTCTGTTAAGACTTAGACTAGATGGATATAAATGAGATGGATGACTTAATATCTCCTGAGAGAGGGAGATAAGGTGTTAGAGACGAAGAGGGAAGAAGGGAGGCTCAACTACAGTGAGGATTGAAGGAATTGAAAAAGGGCTTTGAGACTAGAGTTCAAGGTATATATAATATAACTAGAACATCCTAATCTCTTTCTCTATTTGATTTGAGAAGGAAAGCTTTCCATTCATGTAAGTTAGGGTTACAAAAAGAGCTTTGTTTATGGTAGTTGGTTGTTTTGATGGATAATCCTTGTGCTTAAGGTAGTTTCAAGCTATGTATCTTTAGCTTTACATGTTTTGAGCTCACCCATACATCTTGTTGTTTATAGAGAAAATATTGTGATCAACCAAGCATTGAAGAAATATAAAGAAATTGGGATGTATATATAAGTTTAAGAGGAAAATGGACTCATTATGCTTGTGATTCATGTTCATTATGATGATATACCATGATATTAAGCTAATTTTTTCCTATCTTATACCTTGGAATGAGTTTGGTTAGTTGAGTTTTTGTCTAAGTTTCGGATTGCCAAAACAGGGTATACGACCGCACGTGTGGGCCCTTGGCTGCACGTGCGGAAGGCAAAGCCGCACGTGCAGAAAACAGGGGTGAAGGATTGGGCTACACTGTAATAAAAGCATGTGCGGCCTGCAAGTGTGGTGCACCTGCCCGCACGTGCGGTGGGGACTTTTACATGTGCGGTCCAAGCTGAAAAATTCTGTAATTTTCTTTCGCTCTTTTCGACCCTCTGAATGTGATATTATGCTCGTACGGTGTTCCTATAATGCATTTAATTACATGAAACTTAACGAATTGGATAATTGCGAAATAAGAAGAAACTAAGAAAATGTGATATGGTTATGAATTGTATGCTATGTGTAGGGCACATACAGGAGAGGACCATCGTTCAACCACATCACTGTGAGTGATAGTAGAGTAATGTCATGTTTTGTTAATGTATTATGCCCTTATATGTGGTTCAATATCTTATTTACTCTTTTAGCAAATGACTTATGATATATGAGATATGTTCGGTATATGTTTGCACTTGGCACATAAGATATGGACCTGAGGTCGTTCTGTTTACTGTTATGATGGCCCAAGGCCGTTTTGCTAAAAGAATGGACCTAAGGTCGTTTTGTAATTTGTTGAGCCCGAGGCCATTTTGTTATTACGATAGGCTTGAGGCCGTTCTGTATTACGTTGGGCCTAAGGCCGTTTTGTCTTATGTAGGCCCGAGGCCGTTCAGAAAAGGAAATATGAATAAAACTAAGCCATGATTTATGAATATGCACTATTAAAATTATGCTCGTACCCTAAATTTGTTGTATTGCTATCATTCACTGAGCCCTGCTCACTCTATTTTTCTTTATGGATGTTATGTAGGTGATCAACCCATGGGATAACCGTAAGTCAACCCAAGAGTCTTTTACTGAACCATTTTGCTGAGCCACCCAAAGTGACTCTTTTGTTAATTGGGGGAAATCGGTGTATTAACATGTTTTGTTGAAATTAGGAGGAATAGACATATGTATATATACATTGGCACTACCTAACTTTTGGGTTGTTACTTTTTCCATATAACAGTAATGTAAATGATGCATGGAATGTCATATATTGATGTATGGTACTGCATGAAGATCTTGGCATGTAGTCACAGCTCAATGAATGTTTATTCTATTATTTTGCTTCCGTTTTGGCCCCAATCATGAGTAAAATTTATTATAACAAAGTTGAGGCCTTAAGTTAGGCCGGTCATGTCCAACTTTTAGGGACAAGTTTGGGTCGTGGCAAAAATCGAGTTTGATGCTTTAAGGTTGAGTTTTGAACTTGGAGAACAAATCTGGAAATTCCAGAATTTGCACTTACGCTCGAGTGTGGGAGTTCATGCTCGAGCGACCACTCTGAGTGCGTGCACTTCCGCTTGAGCGACCGTAAGTCCGTTCGAGCGTGAAATGCATCTCCCAGAAGTTCATGTATTTTTGCAGACCGCTCGAGTGACAAGAGTCATAGTCGAGTGAGGGTCTGAGTCTCACACTCAAGCAAGGATCGAGCGTCCGTCGAGCGTGAAAAGCAAGCAACCAGTATGTTTTCAAAATTTACAGACTGCTTGAGCGAAGAAAGTTACGCTCGAGCAGACCCTTATGTTTTGCATGTCTGCTCGAGCGAGGAAAGCTACGCTCGAGCATGGACCCTGTTTTCAGTAAGTTTTGAAAAATATTTTCAAGTATATTTTTGCATCCTCATTCCATCCTAGGCATTCCTAAGCCAAGATAAAGACACCATAATGAGGATAAAGGCTAGAAACATACTAAGAACAATGAAATAAGTTATGTATACTTCGAGCGTGTGTTTCAATGTATGTATTTGTTATGTTATGTAGGTCACGCACCGCAAGACCTCTGATTTACTTATTCTGTCTGTTTACCTTGGAGCCTCTGTTATCTGTGAGTAATAACTTTGTAAAGCTATGTTCAACTATAAGTATTTTCTGAATGATATAAGATAATCTGTTTCTGAAATATTAGTTTCTGTTTGAATGAATAGTTGTCCAATAATTTTGAAATGTGTTCGTGGCATTTTTAGCTTCAAATGACATCTGTTATCTGTTCTGTTACGTCCCAATTATGGGCCAACTGTACGTCTCATGAGCCAACTGTTATGGATCCTTATGTATACGTCCCTTTATAGGCCAACTAAACGTCTCATGAGTCAACTGTACTGTCTTCGTGCATGTGAGTCAACTGTACGCCTTTATGGCTGTTCCTTTATGGGTTAACTATATGCCTTTATGGCCGTCCCTTATGGGTCAACTGTTCTGCTAGTGCTAATGAATGTGCCACGTATGATTAACTGAAAGTTCTAATTATGAATATGACTCTGAAACTGTATCTGTTATGTACTATGATTTCTGAACATAATTACGAATTCATTTCTGACAACTATTGAATTTTGTTTTCTGTAATTGTTATGGACAACATTCATTAAACCTCTTTACTCTGTTATTATTCACTTAGCTACAGTTCACTATTTATATTATGTATGCAAGTGAGCAGGCACGTGACCAGGCCCAGAGTTAACGACCTATGTTTCTGTTTTGTTAGCCAACTACCGTGCCTCCTGAGGAGGTTCCTTTTGAGAGGATTAAGTCAAGACTTTAGTTGAGCTTGTTTTGTATATCTGAACTTAGGCTAAGTACGCTGGACCCTATCCATGTAATTGAGTGACGTAGGACTAATGTATTTTTAATGTCACATCTGTATATATATATATATATATATAAGTTTGTTTTGAAAATTTCTGTCCCATGTATGTCTGCACAGCTCTATGGACTATGTTAACTTTGTATATTTGCTTCCGCAGCCCCTATCTTATGTTATCATGTTCAGAGGCCTTTGGTAATCCAAGTATTACTGGCCAGTTACGATGCTAAACCCATAGGGGCGGGTTGGGTCATGACAGAGTGGTATCAGAGCGCGTGTTATACCGCACGCACGAGTCCATACGAGCTATAAGATGTCCTAGGAACGAATTAGGGACATTTCATCTACATGTGTGAGTATGTAATAATTTTTGTACATGAGAAAATTTCATCCGGACATAAACACATGAAATTGAATTGACTAAACTGAGAATGAATGTTCTGAACATTATGTAAAGGACTATTTGCCTATGCTTATTGCCCTTCTGTTTCCCTATAGCAATGGAAAATACAAGAAGTAATGATATAGCAAGGCCTTCAGAGGCTCCAATGTACAGAATAGAACAGATGCTTGCAGCTCTAACTGAGGCAATAACGCAACAACAGAGACAACAATTTTACCTCCTCCACTTCCGCCGGCCCAAGTTGAACTAGACAACAACGATATTATCAATCTGACTCAGAAGTTCATGAAACCGCCAATCTTTCTTGGTGGAACTGAACCATTAAAGACTGAAACATGGTTATTGGAGATGGATAAATTATTTGAAGTATTTCCCTGTTCCGAGGTTCAGAAAGTTCTTTTGGCCACCTACACTCTGAAAGACGAAGCTCGGAGATGGTGGTTATTGGTTCGAAACGGCAATGGAAATATGTCATGGGCTCAATTTAATATGATCTTTTATAACAAGTATTTTCCATAGTGCTTCCGAGATCGAAAGGTTTCAGAATTTCAGGAACTTAAACAAGGCTGAATGTCTATAGCTGAGTATGAGGCAAAGTTTACTGAGTTGGCCAGATTTGCTCCTCACATGGTGGACACGGACTATAAGAAAGCCTGCAAATTTGAGGGTGGATTGGATTTAGATATACTAGATTGGGTGGGAGTCCCCAATCTACCTATGTATGTGAATGTATTGGATAGAGCATTGATGGGAGAAACCATTTTGGCAGCAAAATGGCAAGCTCCAGCCCCAACAACTGATTGGAAAGGCAAAAGATCTGGATTCAGTTTTAAGAAAAACCGTTCAATTGCTATGAATAAGAAAGAAAATACGGGATCTTCTAGCAGCTCAAGTCAAAGTAGTGGGTCTATGCTTGTTGTACTCAATGTGGGAGGAGACATAGAGGAGTTTGCTATCGGGTATCAGGTGTTCGTTTTCGGTGTGGCAAGACGGGCCACATGATAAGGGATTGTCCAATTGGGTCAGAAAATACCAATTGTCCTGTGGCAAGTTCAGCAGGATCTGCTTCTGGGTCAAAAACAAATGCTAGAACTAATACTGAGAAAGAACCTCTGAGACAAGGTCGAGTGTTTGCCTTAATGCCTGGTGACGTACAGAACACCGAAGCTGTGGTGTTAGGTATACTCCCTATATGTTCTCAAAATGCATGTGTATTGGTAGATTCTGGTTCTACGCATTCGTTTGTATCGTATGCTTTCTCTCGGAATTAACTAGATCATTAGAACCTATGCCATATGTTTTCTCTATATCTGCACCGTCTGGGGATTCTATGAAATGTGCTTATGTTTATCTGGCATGTGATATTGTGATTGTTGATATGACTTTGTATATTGACTTGTTGCCCTTAAGCATTGATCATTTTGATTGTATTCTGTGTATGGATTGGTTAACTAAATATTGTGCCATCATTGACTGTACGAGTAAATCCGTTGTGTTTAGACTACCTAGTACACCTGACTTTACTTTTATTGGAAATGGGGTAGTTCCTCCACCATACTTGATTTCATTTATGAAAGCCAAGACATTGCTGAGAAAAGGGTGTTGTGGCTATTTGTGTAGTGTGTTGACTGTGCCTTCGGATAGTACCAGCGTGGGAACTATTCCGGTAGTTTGTGACTTTCCTGATGTGTTTCCTAATGACCTGCCTGGGGATTTAATTAACAGAGAAATTGAGTTTACAATTGACATAGTACCTGAAACACAACCTATTTCTAAAACCCCATATAGAATGTCAACATCTGAACTGAAAGAGTTAAAAGTCCAACTTCAAGAACTGTTAGACAAGAAGTTTATTCGCCCAAGCACTTCACTAAGGGGTGCTCCAGTGTTATTTGTCAAAAAGAAAGACGGGTCTTTGAGGCTATGAATTGATTACCGTGAGTTGAACAAAGTAACCGTCAAAAACAAGTACCCACTACCCCGAATAGATGACCTATTTGATCAACTTCAGGGAGCCCAATTGTTTTCTAAAATTGATCTTAGATCCGAGTATCACCAGTTAAAGGTTAAGGCAGAAGATGTAGAGAAAACTGCATTCCGAACTAGATACGGCCACTATGAATTTTTGGTAATGCCGTTTGGGGTAACTAATGCACCTGCTGTCTTTATAGACCTTATGAACAGGGTGTTTAAATCATATCTGGATGAATTTGTTGTTGTATTTATTAATGATATCTTGATTTACTCTAGAGGCAGGGAAGACCATGAGAATCACTTAAGCATCATGTTATAGACTCTAAGAGAAAAGAACCTTTATGCAAAATTGTCCAAATGTGAATTATGGCTCGACAGTGTAGCATTTCTAGGTCATGTGATTAACAAGAATGGTGTATCAGTAGACCCACAGAAAATTGAAGCTATTGTCGACTGGCCAAGACCAACCAACGCGACAGAAGTTAGAAGTTTTCTGGGACTTGCTAGTTATTACAAAAGATTTATGAAAGACTTTTCAAAACTTGCTATGCAATTGACCCAGTTAACCCAGAAAAATGTCCCATTTGATTGGAATGATCAAAGAGAGCCTTCTAAGAGTTGAAAACTAGGTTAGTAACTGCACCAATTTTGACTCTGCCTAATAGTACTAATGGGTTTCAAATTTACAGTGATACTTCCTACAAAGGTTTGGGATGTGTGTTAATGCAAAATGGGAAAGTGATTGCTTATGCTTTTGGGCAATTCCGCTCTCATGAAAAGAACTATCCAACCCATGACCTTGAATTAGTCGCCATAGTTTTTGCTTTAAAAATTTGGCGCCATTAATTGTATGGAGTGACTTGTGAAGTATACACAGATCATAAAAGCTTAAAATACTTCTTCACCTAAAAGGAACTGAACATGAAACAAAGAATGTGGCTAGAATTGATTAAAGATTATGACCTGCAAATTGTGTATCATCCAGGGAGAGCAAATGCTGTTGCAGATGCATTGAGCCAAAAATCCATTGGGAATTTTTCATGTTTGCTCACTGGCCAGAAGGAATTGTTATGTGACCTGGAAAAGAATGAAATTGAGATTGTGATGCGTGAACAGGGTGGAATCTTAGCTGCTATTTCCGCTTAGCTTGCAATCATTGAAAAAATTAAAGAGAAACAACCACAAGATGAATTCTTGAAAAAGATCATGGATGAAATTGACTCAAAACCAAGGCCCGGGTTTGTACTTGAGAACAATGTGTTGAAATTTCAGGGTCCCCTTTGTGTGCCGGCCTATGATGATTTGAGGAAACGCATTCTGATTGAGGCCCACAATTCCAAATTTGCTATGCATCCAAGAAATACAAAAATGTATCATGATTTGAAGCAGAATTTCTGGTGGCCGGGAATGGAAAAGGGTATTGCAGATTTTGTGGCTAGATGTTTACACTGCAAACAAGTTAAAACTGAACATCAACGACCTGTTGGTTTGTTACAACCGCTTCCAATACCGGAATGGAAATAGGAGCACATTACTATGGATTTCATTGTGGGATTGCCTCGCTCCTCCTGAGGTATGGATTCTATCTGGGTCATTGTTGACCGTTTAACTAAGTCTGCTCATTTTCTACCTGTCAAATCTATTTATAACATAGAAAAGTTAGCTAACATATATATAAATGAAATCATGAGATTACATGGTGTACCAGTATCTATAGTGTCTGACAGAGATTCTAAGTTTACATCAAGATTCTGGCAGAGTTTACGACAAGCTTTGGGGACTGAATTGCGATTGAGTAGTGCCTACCACCTACAGACAGATGACCAAACTAAACGAACAAATCAAACTTTGGAAGAGATGTTAAGGATGTGCGTCTTAGACTTCCAAGGAAATTGGGAGACCTATTTACCATTGGTTGAATTTGTGTATAACAACAGCTATCATTCAAGTATTGGGATGGCTCCTTATGAGGCTTTGTACGGAAGGAAATGCCGTCCTCCTATCTGTTGGGTTGAAGTAGGTGACAGACCATTGTTGGGACCAGAACTTGTGTAAGAAACAACTGAAAATGTGAAATTGATTCGACAGTGATTGAAAACTACACAAAGTCGCCAAAAGAGTTATGCAGATGTCCGAAGGCGAGATAGAGAATACGAAGTCGGAGATCATACATTCATCAAAGTGACTCCAATGAAAGGCCAAACACGGTTTGGCGTGAAAGGCAAATTGGCACCAAGATATGTTGGACCCTATGAAATCCTTGAAAAGATTAATTCAGTGACATAACGGGTAGCTTTACCACCAGTCATGGAACATATGCACAATGTATTTCATATCTCTACGCTTTGGGATTATTTAAGAGATTCACTACATGTGATTGAGCCGACTCATGTACTTTTGAAGGATGATTATACATACAAAGAAAGGCCAATGCAAATTGTGAACCGCCGAATCAAAAGACTGAGAAACAAGGAAATTCCATTAGTGAAGGTTGATTGGAAAAACAACGGAGGAACCTATGGTACATGGGAAACAGAAGAAGACATGATGAAGAGATATCCGGATTTGTTTTCGTTGGACACAACGTTTTTTCCGAAACGAAGGTAATTCGAGTTTGGAGGACCAAACTCTTTAAGGGGGAAGACTGTAACAACCCTGACCCATGATTAACGTTAAATCATGCTTAATTATGCCTAATAAATAATTGAAGTGAAATATTACATCATATGTTGCTTATGTGTGCATATATTTGTTTAACATAGAAAGATCTGTTCATGTTTTGATTTCAGTTTGCGAATTGAAGGCCTTATCGGCATCCGATTCAAAAATTGACTTGATTTATGTGTTAATTTGAATTTTTAGAATTTTATGGTAGATTCAATTGAAATTCGATTTGAAACGATTAAATTAGATTAATTTAATGCCCATTTATTTAGCCTTAATTAATTATTTTCAAGTAAGCCTATATAAGGCTTCTTATATGCCTTATTCTTTCTTTCTTCTTCATTCAACATTTTTTAGCTCTCTCATTCAAGCAAAACGTGAGAGGGTGAGAGAGAGAAGGCAATTGAGATCAAAAATTGGGATAGAAGAGATTTGCCAAGAAGTATTGGAGTTTTGCCAAGAATTTGGGAATTAAAGCTCCCTCACTTGTGCAATTCAGACTCTGGGTAAGAGAATTAGCATTTGATCTTGTAATGTAGTTGGTTAATGTATGAAAACAAGTGAATTCAGTAAATTCATGTAGGAATTGAGCTAGAATTGAATAAAACTAAGTCATTCCATACATGCATGCATATTTTCTTACATTTTGGGTTTAATTTCCAAGAATTCCCTCATGCATATCTTGAATTCACCTTAATTTTGGGAGATCATCAAGTTTCATGTTATTTTGTAGCATTTGATCATGTTTTGAGAAGCTTAAGCTCAAAGAAATTCATGCATGTCATGTTCATGGAGCATTCATAAATTTTAAGTTGAATTCTTACAAAATTAGCAAGCTATGGGGCCATGAATTCATGAAATAATCCTTAACTCATGATCTTTTATGAGGTTCTAAGTGTTTCCTCAAGTTTGGGCCTAGAAAAATCGAGTTTGATGCTTTAAGGTTGAGTTTTGAACTTGGAGAACAAATTTGGAAATTCTAGAATTTGCATCTAAGCTTGAGCGTGGGAGTTCACGCTCGAGAGATCACTCTAAGTGCGTGCACTTCCGCTCGAGCGACCATAAGTTTGCTCGAGCGTGAAATGCAAGCTCGCAGAAGTTCATGTGTTTTTGCAAATCGCTCGAGCGACAAGAGTCACGCTCGAGCAAGGGTTTGAGTCTCACGCTCGAGCAAGGATCGAGCGTCCATCGAGCATGAAAAGCAAGCAACCAGTATTTTTTCAAAATTTACAGACCGCTCGAGTGAAGGAAGTTACACTTGAGCGGACCCTCACATTTTGCATGTCCGCTCGAGTGTGGACCTTGTTTTCAGCAAGTTTTGAAAAATGTTTTCAAGTACATTTTTGGATACTCATTTCATCCTAGGCATTCCTAGGCCAAGATAAACACACCATAATGAGGATAAAGGCTAGAAACACACTAAGAAAAATGAAATAAGTTATGTACACTCCGAGCATGTGTTTTATTGTATGTATCTATTATGTTATGTAGGTCACGCACCGCAAGACCTCTGATTTGCTTGTTCTGTCTGTTTACCTTGGAGCCTCTATTATTTGTGAGTAATAACTTTGCAAAGCTATGTTCAACTATAAGTATTTTCTGAATGATATAAGATAATCTGTTTCTGAAATATTAGTTTATGTTTGAATGAATAGTTGTCCAATGTTTTTGAAATGTATTGGTGGCATTCTTAGCTTCAAATGACATCTGTTATCTATTATGTTCTGTTACGTCCCAATTATGGGTCAATTGTACGTCTCATGAGCCAACTGTTATGGATCCTTATGTATACGTCCCTTTATGGGCTAACTGAACGTCTCATGAGTCAACTGTACCGTCTTTGTGCATGTGAGTCAACTGTACGCCTTTATGGCTGTCCCTTTATGGATCAACTGTATGCCTTTATGGCCGTCCCTTATGAGTCAATTGTTCTGCTAGTGTTAATGAATGTGCCACGTATGATTAACTGAAAGTTCTAATTATGAATACGACTCTGAAACTGTATCTGTTATATACTATGATTTCTGAACATAATTACGAACTCATTTCTGACAACTATTGAATTCTGTTTTCTGTAACTGTTATGGACAACATTCATTAAACCTCTTTACTCTGTTATTATTCACTGGGCTCTAGCTCACTATTTATAGTATGTATGTAGGTGAGCAGGCACGTGACTAGGCCCAGAGTTGATAGCCTATGTTTCTGTTTTGTCAGTCAACTATTGTGCCTTCTGAGGAGGTTCCTTTTGAGAGGATTATGTCAAGGCTTTAGTTGAGCTTGTTTTGTATATCTGAACTTGGGCTAAGTACCCTGGACCCTATCTGTGTAATTGAGTGACGTCGGACTAATGTATTTTTGACGTCACATCTGTATATATAAGTTTGTTTTCGAAATTTCTGTCACATGTATGTCTGCACAGCTCTATGGACTATGTTAACTTTGTATATTTGCTTCCGCAACCCCTATCTTATGTTATCCTCTTCACCACTTCCTTGAAGATATTCCAATGTGGCCAAAACCGGTGTCTGCTATATGCATACATTGTGATAGTCAATCAGCAATAGGTAGAGCACAGAGTCATAATATAACGGTAAGTCGCGACACATTCGTCGTCGACATCATACCGTAAGATAACTACTCTCAAATGGAATTATTTCCATTGAATATGTGAAGTCTAAAGACAACATAGCGGATCCACTAACCAAAGGGTTAGCAAGAGAGTTAGTTGAAAAATCATCGAGGGGAATGGGACTTAAGCCTATTAAATAAGAGTTACCACAACATCAACCCAACCTAGTTGACTGAAGATCCCAAGATTTAGGTTCAAAGGGACAACCGAGTTATGTATGACTCAGAAGGATCACTGGGGAGTCAAACTCTTACCCATTTCTCTAATGAAATAGTGATGTCTGTAACATTTTTAGGTTAAGTAATACTTTTAATGATTCTTATATCTAGGTAAACCTAGTGGAGTATGGCAGGATACTCTTTATAAGAATCACCTATATGAGTGTGAACTGGGCCGGTTCTATGAGATTTGTGAAAGGTTATAGGAGTTATAAACAAATGGAACCTTGGCTTAAACCACCACACGCGCTCGAACGCGCTGCCGTCTTTGTCTGTCCAACCGGCCGGCTGAGTCGAGCCGTGCCAGGCGTGGGTGTGGGTTGTGGCTCGGGTCGGTTCTTATAGTAATTTTTTAGACAAAATTTAATTGAATTTTTTCCAAAAATTCTTGTGGGAAAAATTAATTTAAATTTTGCGCCAATGTAATTTGAATTTGAATTCAAAACTGTTTGTCCATAATGTGTGCCTCTTTCAGATCCGAATTCCATAACAGTTCAATCAGTCCGAATAGTTTTTCACCCGGACAAATTCAAAACTGGCAGACATCTTCAAATTTGCCAACAGTTTTCCAACAGATAAAAACTGCCTAGCAGTTATTTGTTGCACCTGTTCATTCAGAAAACTCACCTGTTCAGTTTGTTTTTCAGACCTATTCGGGTCTATTTATACCAAGGCATTCCAGCAGATTTTCGATTCTGAAAAATTGTTTTTTCTTGCCTTCATTTTGCTCTCTTGCATTATTATTCTTCATATTAGTTTTAGAGATAAAATTCAGAGAGTTTAGAACATAGGTTTTGTTCGCTATACAAATTGTTTAGAGTGCTACTACAATTTGTGAAGATCATTATATCCTAGGAGATAGACGTCATTTATCCGTTAGCAACGTAGCGGGGTGAATTTGTCTTAAGGACAGAGTATCACACACTCGACTTGATCTTTTAAATATTCATTCGGTTCGATAAAATAAATCCTGTAAGTTATTTATTTTAATTGATTTAGTTTCAATTTATTTATTGTACACAGAAGATTGATCCAACGGTAGCAGGCATGTGCTTCTTATGAGTGGCCAGCTTTGACGAAAGGTTATTTGTTCACTATGGATAAAAATCCGACAATGTTACCTATATATATGGAAAATACGTACCTTGTTTCCCAAAATTTGCTTTCTTATAACGTTTGGATGTTTAATGCATAAACAAAAAAGACATTCAATGCACAGAGTGTGATTTTAAAGTGTTTTAGTTAAAAATATTTTAGCATACTTCTACTCTAAAAGAGAGCATGTGATTTTAAAGTACTTAGGGTCATTTTGGGAAAATAGTTAAAAGTCATCTTCTAACTTTTAATCCATTTTGGGTCACATTATCTATCACATCTTTTCAAAAAAAAAAAAAAGATCAAAAAAAATTTAAAAAGTCAGGTTTTGATCATCACCCAAAACAACCCTTAGTTAAAAATATTTTAGTATACTTCTACTCTAAAAGAGAGCTATTCAGCGCTTTACTTGTTAAAAAAGGATAAGATGGGGTGACCAATACATGGTAAGGCTGGGCATAGCATTATCCGAATCGCCTAACCCGCCCAACCCGAACCGATTAGCATATAAATAGGCGGTTTCACATACACAATGCGGATGGATGTGGTTTGGAATATGATATTATTGCAGGTTGTGGGCGGGTTACGGGTTTTACCCGCACCCACAAGAATCCGCCTGCACTTAGACTCTTTTTTTTTTTTTTTTGAAACCTAGACCGTTGATTTCATTCATCCTACCATAAATATACTCAACACATATTCTTACCATATTAAGATGCAATATATACACATTTGTTTATCTTTTCATTACTTTATTCTTTTTACACTTTTGTTTGACAACAATTTATTGTTATTTTATTATTGCTTTTTGGATAAATATAAAAGTTAATGAAGAATTACTTTTAACTAAGTTTAGGATTTTGAATGATTTTACTTTATTTGTGTTGTTGGGTAGTGAATGATTTTGATGATTTTGAAAAATGTGCTTGTGTTAGTTTATGATTTTATTTAAAAGTTTAGGATTTTGAATGATTTGTTTGTATTAAGAATTGATTTGGTTGTGTTTTTAAGCATTTTAAAGAAAATGTATATAGCTACTTTAGTTTTTTATTGAGAAAGTTGAATTATGTAATGAAAATGGTTGGAAATTGTTTTGTAGAAGTAGCTCACATTTGATGTTTGTAGTGAAGTAACCGTTTAAATTTTAAATTCTAAAGTCCATAGAATGGGCCATATGTTTTTCTTCATTCTTTCTCTGTGTTTTTTGTTTTTTATTTTTTTAAGCACTGATATAGAAATGTCTGGTTCTAATGAAATTGATCAACCAAGTACTAGATTGCTTCTTTTTCTTGGTTAGTTGTTGAATGTTCTGTACTTCTATTTCATTCATCGCATAAGTCCCACCTGTCTCAATTTCATACCACATAGATGGCATACATGTGTTAGTGTAAAATTTTGTATTGGATTTGAGAATTGCAGGTTTGTGATTGTTGGGGGAGTAGACACAGCTCCGACTTTTGTCGAGCACTAGATAGGCAATGGAAAACTATGTATCGTATCAAAAGAGGTGACTTTGTTTTCAAAATTAGATGGTCTTGCAGTTGCCTTTCATTAACTAATTGAATTTGAGTTTATGTGAAATTGAATAATAACTCTTTCACTATGAGTGACTTTAGTTTTGTTATATATTGAATTTATGGTGCATTTGTTGTAACAGGCATGTGCTTCTTATGAGTGGCCAGCTTTGACAAAAGGTTATTTGTTCTCTATGGATAAAAATCCGAAAATTTTACCTGTATATATGGAAAATACGTACCTTGTTTCCCAAAATTTGCCTTCTTATAATGTTTGGACATTTAATGTACGCACAAAAAAAGACATTGAATGCACAGAGTGTGATTTTAAAGTGCTTTAGTTAAAAATATTTTAGCATACTTCTACTCCAAAAGAGAGTGTGTAATTTTAAAGTACTTAGGGTCATTTTGGGAAGATAGTTAAAAGTCATCTTCTAACTTTTAATCCATTTTGGGTCACATTATCTATCACATTTATTACACGTTTTTTCAAAAAAAATCAAAAAAAAAATTTTAAAGTCAGGTTTTGATCATCACCCAAAACAACCCTTAGTTGAAAATATTTTAGTATACTTCTACTCTAAAAGAGAGCTATTCAGCATTTTACTTGTTAAAAAAGGGTAAGAGTGGTTGACCAGTACATGGTAGGGCTGGGCATAGCGTTATCCGAACCACCCAACCCGCCTAACCTGAAATGATCAGCATACAAATGGGTGGTTTCACATACACAATGCGGACGAATGCGGTTTGGAATATGACATTATTGCGGGTTGCGGGTGGGTTACGAGTTTTACTAGCACCCGCAAGAATCCGCCTGTACTTAGAATTTTTTTTTTTTAAACCTAGACCGTTGATTTCATTCATCCTACCATAAAATATACTCAACACATTTTCTTACTATATTGAGATGCAATATATACACATTTATTTATCTTTTCATTACTTTATTTTTTTACACTTTTTTTGTCAATGGAATTATGAAGATCGAAGATTAAATTATATATTTTTCAGTTTGTTTTTGTGCAGGGTTCATCAAACATATGCATGTGATTAGAATTTTTGAAAGTTGGATGCAATTCATGATGGAGTTTGCAAGTTTGAATTTATTTTTATTTTATTTGATTGGTTTGAATTGGATGAAGTTTGACAAGAATTTATTGTTATTTTATTATTCCATTTTGGCTAAATATAAAAGTTAATGAAGAATTACTTTTTAGAGAAGCTTAGGATTTTGAATGATTTTACTTTATTTGTATTGTTGGGTAGTGAATGATTTTGATGATTTTGAAAAATGTGCTTGTGTTAGTTTATGATTTTGTTTAAAAGTTTAGAATTTTGAATGATTTGTTTTTGTTAGGAATTGATTTGGTTGTGTTTTTAATTTTATAAGTTTTAATTCATTAATTATTAATGTTGACCATTTTAGAAAATGGTAAAAAAATGACCCAAAATAAATATTTACAAAATGGAAAAAAAGGCCCAAAAATAAATTTTTAAAGAAAAAAGTCCAATCCGTAAATTGTTGAGTTCAGATCCTCTCTTTATACCCTCTCCTTGCCTCCCTACTTGGGATGGTCCAAATGCACCCAAACAAATCCAACGGTTCAGATCTGCCCAAAAAAAAAAAATTCAAAACAAATTGAAAATTTCCTTCAGTCTCACTCATCGAAATCAAAATTTCCCTTACTCTCACTTAGCCTCACCCTCACCCTCACCCTCACGATCTTCTCCTTCACCGAACCCAGCCTCACCAACGACCCACTCTCGACGATGGTGACCCACTCTTGAAACCCAACCCATCGCTCCAGTCCTATATACTTCGTGAACAACCCACCGTCCACCCTCATTTTCTCGGCTTCGCGAACCATAGCCCACCGTCTACCTCACCTCATCTACTCCTCCACCTCACAGAACCCATCTCACCAAATACATAGTTGACCATTAGGGACTACACAAGGAGACTCCGTGACCACCATCGGATGGGGCGAAGAAATTTGTTGAGAAGAACGTGGCTTCTCAGGCCATAGATGAACTAGGTTCGTCCTTCAAACTCTGAAATCTAATTTTAAATCCAGATTAGAAAGTCAGGGTTGCGATTAAGAAAATAGATTTGAAATTTCAAAATTAGGACTTTGATTTGGGATTCCAACAGGCAAAAATTAGGGCTTTGATTTGGGTTTTTCTTGACTTGATTATTTATAGTGCTATGAACTTGTGAATTTTGATTATGATGTCTACTAGACAATTACCTATACTTACAAATGCAAGTATTACAAGAAGATAGCAGAGATATGGGGTGTAGTCATTATACACGATGGGCATTATATACTTATCACCATATTATACCACTCAATTTATGGTAGTATAATATAGTAGTATAGAAGATGTATGTATATGTAGGATCTTGTTTAGAGCTTGGTTTGACTCTTGTGGATTTTCAAGATTGTCTGATATATATATATATGTAATCTTTGAAATCATCCAATTAGGCAACTATAGACAAATATTGAACCTTGAATTTTTTTTATTAGAGTCTTTCCACAACTGATTGATTTTCATTAGCATCTAATGAAATCACCTAATGTAGTTGAATTTGGATTTTATTTGGCATTTGGCTATAGCAAAATAAATAAAGAAATAAATAAATTTGAATTTTTCTTTGTTGATGAATAAATGTCTTCAATTAAAGATAGATATCATTGATTTGTCTTTGTGCCCAATTGCCATGTAATGAAATATGTCACTTTGTCAAAAAAATAAAAATAAATAAATAATGTGTATCGTTTTCCTTTTGAAAATAGTTAAGTTAGTTTGAATGGTAGCTAAAATAGAGAGGATTATTACAAAACAAACTACTTATAGTGGTTAGGCAAAATAAAAATATACTCATTTGTTTTTGTGTGTGTGTGTGTGTGTGTTTGTGTGTCTACTTTTGCTACGAAACAAGCCTAGTAGGTTGATGGTGTGAGGATGTGTGTGATACGATATAGATGTGTTTATCGATTTTAAAAAAATGTGGTTGTGATCCTTAGTTGTGAGATTTTTTGTATTGTTTATGCAGATTAAAAAAGGGCATCTTTTTTTTACTAACAACAACAACATTAGATTAAAACCAAGACTGTGCGATTGTGGAAAAACAACTGCCATATATATTGTAAGAACCAATGAGAATGAAAATTAAGGGCGTTTGTTCTTTGTTTGCCCATCAAAATATGTACGTATCTATTGTACAAATTAATCCTTTAGTAGTTACAAATTAATTCGTCTTATTCAACTAACTAATTGTCATGCATTATAGAGTAATAAGGAACATTGCAATTATTTCAAGTTTGTGGATGAAGGAAGATGTTACCTCCACAATCTGTTCCAATACTAGCGCTCGTGATGTTGTAACAGTAAAAGACTTTAACAATCTAAGGACGAGGCTTCATGAGATGAAAAATGAAAATGATGCCTATGGTCGAAGGCTTGAAAGGATGGAAAATAATTTGAAGGCGATGGTGCATGTCATTGTATTTTCTATCATTTTATACTTTATGATGTAACTTATTGATTGGTTGGATTTGGGAATATTTTATGAATGTTATTATGGATTTTGTGAAACTGAACGAATGTATTGTTGGTGTTAGTAGCATTTTTCCTTTATGTTTGTGGAATGAATTTTAAAGTTTTGAGCATTTTGGGTTTGATTGAATGGATGGAATGATTTTAGATGGTTTTAATGAATGTAGTTATGGAATGATCTTATGATTATATGATTATAGAACTTGTAATGTATGATGGTGAGTGAGTATTGATTAATGTTATTACGCCAATGCTTATCAATTAAGGCAGAAAATGCCTATGAAAAAGGTTACATTGGAATTAGTCATATTGCATGCTGATAACCTAACCCAATAGCAACCCTTTTAATGAAATGGAAGATATATCCACAGGTTTAAAGCTCTCCCTGGTAGCAAGGCAAAGCTATCATCCTAAAAAATGGCAACAACAACAACTTTTCAATCACATGCGCATAATGAGGTATTATAAACTTCAACAACTTTTCAGCAACATTCACACCAAATTCATACAAAAAAATTCAGCAGCAAAAATTCAGCAATTTTTCACACCAAATTCAATCCAAAAAAAATTCATACATGTCACACCAAATTCATAAACTTCTACAATTTCAACTTCAACTTCTACAATTTTTTTGTGCCAGATCATTAAAAAATTTCATGTAACAAATGTTCACACAACAATTTCAACAACATAAAAAAACAAAATACAGTTCTTTCAGTCATAAACAACATTTTCAGCAACTGTTTCAATAACTGTTTGAGCAACATTTTCAGCAACCTTGAGGAAGAAACAATCAAATTTATGAGCTGTTATGACCGAAATTTCCAGTGCATTCCACATTTTGTGTCTGTCGATAGCTTAAGACAAAAATAAAAATAAAAATAAATTAAAAAAAAACAACAACAAAGGGGCAAACTCAATGTAAAAAAAAATGTAATAATAATTTCCAAAGTTAATGAAATAACCTGACTACACATTTTACTATTTAATTTTTTAGAATATCGAAACTCAATGTCATAGCCACATAAACCTTCAAGTACTAACTGGAATGTTGGTTGAGCATAATAGCGTTAACGCACTGAATTTGGCACTACATACATCTCACACAAATTGTTTGCCTACAAAAATGTCATATTATATTAGGCTTCAAAATAAGTCATTGAGTGTCATATTATACCACAAAAATATATATATATATATATATATATAATCTCAAAGTAACACTCACATGATATGTGTGAAACATCAATGAAGGAGGAATTGAATTACCACCCATGGCAACATATGGATTAAGAGGATGAAGAGGAGGAATATAATGAATATAGACATCTCCTCTAACAGATAATGGAGAAGGTCTAACCGTTGGACCTGCAATAGATTGTGAAGAAACCAAGCTATTAGCACGGGATTTTTTTTTCGAGTTTGCTACCAACGCTACTTCAAATCCACCTTTTACCCTCCTTTTGCCCTTATTAGTTGCTACCTTTTTCTTCAAGCCTTTTGGTTGCACAACATGATTGTCATCTTTGCAATCCACTTCAAAGCTTTGTATAGCGATCCCGGTTTTCCTTTTCTTTAATTGTTGCATCCGGACTTAGGTTCCGTAGAGTTGGTTGTTGTGTATATCTTGTTTACATCCTTTACTCCTTGTATTTGAGTCTTGGGTTGTATTGGGCAGGTTTGAAATAGGTTGGTTGAGCTTAGAAACCAAAACTAGTTGCCCAGATTTTGGCATGTCCACTCGAGCGGAGCTTTTGACGCTCGAGCGGGGCCTTTGTTGTTGCTTATCCGCTCGAGCGGGGGTTTTGGCGCTCGAGCGGGATAATCACTCTCCCAGTATTTCTTCTGCAATGTTGGACGCTCGAGCGGGAGTTTTGACGCTCGAGCGGGGAGTTGGACGCTCGAGCGGGGACCTGGTTCAGTGTAAAGTTCTGAGAGTGTGCATCCGACGCTCGAGCGGGGTATTGGACACTCGAGCGGGGATCTGTGAATGACGCTCGAGCGTGGGTTTGGCCGCTCGAGCGGGGCGACTGGATTAAAGCTCCGTGTTTTGACTTTTGAAATCACTTTTTCACTTCTCTTATCTCTCTTACTTTTCCAAAAACACCATTGTTGAGCTTCTCACTCTAGAGCTCTACCTTCTCTCTAGGTATTGATCTAGTAGGAGTGATTTCCTCACCTTTGGCCTTCACAAAAAAGTTGTTGATCGTCGAGGGCTATCTTTTGATCCGAGAAATTTGTGATTTGGAGCACTTTCGTTTTCTTCACCTTCTTCGTTAGGTGTCACCTTTTGAGGTAGGGATATCCTACTCCTTCCTATGGATTTTGTCTTTAAATTTTAGCATTTTGATACGTTGGGCGTGTTGGGTAATTTTGAGGAAGTTTGGGCCCTTATGTAATTTTACGAAAGTTGGGGTTTTGTTTATAATAAACCTAAATACAAGTTTGACATAGAAAAATGAGATAGATGATGGAATGTGGATGAAAATGGAACCTTAGAGTTGCTTTGTTAGTTAAGGGAATTTGCCCTAATTGACTTGATAAATTAATTCATATAATTAATTTGGGAAAAGGAGGAATGGAATTAGGAATGTTGGAATTGGGAATGTATGGGATTAAAGGGTGTAGTTGAATCGTTCATCGCTCACTAAATTGAAATGTTGATATATTATCCATTTTGTGCATTTATTTTCTGTTTAGAAATAACTGTTTTGGGCTATCGGTGGAGGATAGTCTTGATTGTTGTAGACAATGCATGATGATTAGGCAAACGAAAACTAATCAATGGAATGTGCCATGAAGCATGACGGTTGATAGAATACATTAACTTTATGTATTGGTTGATTGTATATAGAACCTATGTGTTTATATGCATTGTGTGTAGAGGAGGAGATGGGGGATGTACTCCGCGGTTTAGGGGAAGATGGGGGATGGACCTCTAAACCGGATAGTATTGGGAGAAGATAGGGGATGGACTCCGCAGATACAGCTCATATCCTTATCTTTGAGAAGTGTAGACACAGCTCATATGCTTGTCTAGAGAAGTGTAGATATAGCTCATATGCTTATCTTTGGTTGTATGATACAGTTCTTATACTTATCTGTTGAGATGTTGATATAGCTAATATGCTTATCTGTTGATGTATTGATTTAGCTAGTATGCTTATCTACAGAAAATGGAGAAATGAAAAGTAACATAGACTTGTAAGTCATGTAAATGTAATGTGATATAAGTGGATGTAACAGTGTTGGCCATCTATCAACTACTAATCTTTTAGTCATTGTTCATAGCTGGTTTAGTGTATTTCTACTGGGCCGTGGCTCACCCTATATGGGAACATCATTTTCAGGTACAGGTAGCATGCCACCTCCAGAGACATAGCTTGGGAGGCTAGAGGCTGTCAGACTTTTTGGATGTCTTTTTCCTTTTGATATATTACATGTAAATTCAAGCCTAGGGCTTAATGTGTATATGGGTTAGTACTCATTTCTTGTAACCAAGTGTTGGCTTGGAAAGTTGTAAGCCCATGGGGCGTTTACTTTTGTTGTCAACATGTAATACTTTTGTAATGAAACACTCTGATGAATAGAAGGATGTTGATCTTATATATATCAAAGCATGTCAATGTTGATGGGTTTTATGTTATATTTTGAGGGCGTTACACTTTGGGTTTCATCATCATTACGCACTTCATTTTCAACAGCAAAATGAGCACTTAACTTGCATTCAATATTTGCACCTAATGTAGCGACTTGCGCAATTGCAAAATCATAGGTTTCTTCAGTTTCAGCAACTCTATATGCTATTGCTCTAAATGCGGTCATCAATGTCTTATACCGCGAGGCTTGTTCGAATTTGACATCTACTTGAATGTCAATCCCCTTAATGTCTTTCACAATTTCAACTCTTGCTTGTTTGGTCCACCTCTTTAGAATGTGTTGTGAAGGAACCTCTTTCATTTTCAATGTCTCTAATAACCTTTAAAGAGTGACAACACAAAACTCCTTCCCTTTTAAACTTTGTACAATTACAACCAGTGGTAGAGCCAGGATCAGAAGGGGCAGTTATTAATTACAATTTTAATTTTTTTTTTTCATAACCAACAATAAGAAGATAATAATAGTTTTTGAATTAATATTAAGTACAAAAACTTAAATAAATTATTACAAAAATATTTCACATAAAATTTTACAATTAACTTCTAGTAAATCGAAAAGAGAGTATTACATGTAACTAGTGTATCATGGACAATGTAAAAAAGTCATATATTTAAGTCGTAAAATAAATTATATAATGGTAAGATAATTCAAATTTTTACAAAATTTGGGTAAAAATTTCATATAATAGTGATATCACGTCATTGTTGACATATAATATCACCAAATAATAGCAAAACAACATATGAAGGATGAACTCCACATGAAAATATAACTAACACTCTAGTAATTTTTACATATATATAGTGAGATTAATTATATTTACATATCAATAATTATGAATATTACATTTATATTGAGATTTTTTCACAAAATTTTCATACATAAAAATATAATTTGTTGTAGTCACTTCATTTTCAATAAAACAATCACTATTGTTTTTATAAATTTAAAAATGGCCTTGATATTTTATTCTAAATATTATTTTTGTTTAAAATTTTATTTATATATAAAAAAAAAAAATCTAGAAGGAGCACGTGACCCCCTTGGTCACAATGTGGCTCCGCTTTTGATTACAACCCAAATAGTCATCCCTCTCTATCTTGACTTTCCTTGCATGTTTCCTAGCAACATGAACAACTGTGTAAATGGTACAAGCCTTGCCATATTCAATTGCTTCTATATCCGATTCAATGGAACAAAAGTACTCATTTTGAAATTCCTCAAAAATCTTTTTTGTGTACACATTACCCATTTAAATTAACATTCTTATTGTCGCTTTCACCATTGGCAACCTTTGGCACAAAGCATATCCTACTTCTAACTCCTTGTATCGCTTCTCATAAAGTACCCTTCAAAATGCATGAAGAATTCATTTAAATTAAAATCATAATGAATGTAATCCTTCAAAAAAGTATTAAAAGATTCACTAAGTTGGTTAGTAAACTTGTTCTTGCTACAATAACCCCTTCTTATGCTAAACCTCATTCTTCCTTCATATACATTATAAAAATCATACGCACCTTGTTCTGAATCAAATGTCATTCCTTCTTTTGGCTTCCAAGCACAATCATTCTCAAGTTCTATACCCATATCAAAATGCAATTGAAAAGTCATATAAATCAAATGTTAGCTACAGAATAAGTCATATAATTTGTATCTAGTGTAGAAAAAAATGTTATATCTGCTACACAAAAAAAAAAAAAAAAAATGCATCCTTAATCATTGTGAGAAAAGTGAGGAGGTAGGTCAAAACAGACATGGGTTGAGGTCATGAGAAAAGTGAAGATTACCTTGATACTGACTGAAACTATGGCTTTGCATAAAGCCAATTACAAACAAAAGCCCAACCCAATTCAGCAAGCCTTCATCATATTTATCAGGATGAGCAACATCTTTTTCACATGATTTTATCTTTTAGATGGTAGAAATAATTTTTGAAAAATTTAACATATATTTTAAGTGTTTATATTTGTCAAACTAACAAAATATAAAAACAAAATTTGAAAATTCCCCCAATTTTCGAACTAGTATTATGTGTTTCAAAAAAAATTCTCAGTGCATTAGTTATTGAAATATCTTTTTTAGTATTTATACTAGTTGGTTCATGGTTTAATAGGATAATGAAATTGACATACAAACATAAATTTTTAGTGTATCACAAGGTTCTAAATATCGGCCGGTACGTGCCGTACCGGCCGGTTCGTACCGAAAAATGGGAGGGCCGAGTCGGATACTCACTGGTATACCGGCGAGACTGAATTTCGCGTCCGTAGCGGCCGATTCCTGATACGTATCGGGCTGAATCCGATACGTAAGCGATTTGTTTCCGATACAGGCCGATACGGTTGAAAAACGAGCAAAGCACGGTGTCTTGTGTATGTATGAGTGTGGCTACTGAGCAAAGCAAAGCACGGTATCCTTAAGACCTGCAAAAACAATTGAGAAAAGCAAAGCAAAGCACCTGGAGGAAAAGCAAAGAATAATGAGCAAAGCACCTGCAAAAGAAAAAATAATGGACCAAAGTACCTGCAAAAATAAAGCAAAAGCAGAAAAGGAAGGAACAGACTCACGGACTCAACTATTTCACTTCAACTTTTTTGTCTTCTTCAAGCAATAATACACACACAGACTCACGGACACCATAAATGTGTTACAAACCTCTAAAGAAAAACCCTCAATCAGACCAAACCCAACTCCTCAATCAAACCCAAATCCATCTTCCAGGGGCATCGATCTTGTAAAGTGTTGCAGGGAGAAGCATCGAATCGACCCAAACCCATCACCGATTTCAAGCTTCTTCGTCGCAGGTTTGTTCTCTCACTCATGCTCTGTTTGTGTATGATGCTCTGTTTTTTTATTTGTTTTGGCTAAAGAAGTCATAGTTTGCTTTTTAAGTTGTGTTCGGTTTGGTTTGTTTATAATTTTTTTTTTTTGTGATTATTTTTTTTAAATGCACATAATTTTTTATATATATTATTGAGGTTGAATAGAACTCAGGAGCAATTTTTTATATAATTTTAAATGCACATAAGTTCAGAAGCTGAATAGAACTCATAATTTTACAACTCAGGAGCAGGTTTGTTCTCCCATAATTTTATATATATATATATTATCAGCATAGAATATAATTTTTTATATATAAAAATATTTTTATATATATTTTAAATGCACATATGCTCAATATATATATTTTTTATATATATTATTTAAAGAGATTTAATCTGTCAGATTTTTTACTTCAGATTTTTTTTATTATTTTAGATTTTTTAATCTGTCAAATCTTTTTATTTCAGATTGTTTTTATATCAAATTATTTTATAGAGGTTTAATCTGTCAGATTTTTTTAAAGAGGTTTAATTGTTAAGTAAAGATGTTTAATATTTTAGATTTTTTTATTTTTATTTTAAATGCATTATTATTACTAACTAAATTAGAATTACAATATTTGTTAATTGAAAACTGTTATTGTAGATAATTGAAAGTTATAATGGCGCACGGAGGTGGGGTTTGTCTATAATTTGTTTTTGTTTTGTTTTTTTTTTCTGTGGTTATTTTTTTAAATGCACATAATTTTTTTATATATATTATTGAGGTTGAATAGAACTCATGAGCAATTTTTTACATAATTTTAAATGCACATAAGTTCAGAAGCTGAATAGAACTCATAATTTTATAACTCAGAAGCAGGTTTGTTCTCTCATAATTATATATATATATATATATTATCGGCATAGAATATAATTTTTTATATATAAAAATATTTTTTATATATATTTTAAATGCACATATGCTCAATATATATATTTTTTATATATATTATTTAAGGAGATTTAATCTGTCAGATTTTTTATTTCAGATTATTTTTATATCAGATTTTTTTTATAGAGATTTAATCTGTCAGATTTTTTTAAAGAGGTTTAATTGTTAAGTAAAGATGTTTAATATTTTAGATTTTTTATTTTTATTTTAAATGCATTATTATTACTAACTAAATTAGAATTACAATATTTATTAATTGAAAACTGTTATTGTAGATAATTGAAAGTTATAATGGCGCACGGAGGTGGTTCTAGTGGAAAACTTCCAAGTGATGATATTGGTTGGAAATTTGGAATTCCACTAGAAAATAATAGGCATAAAATTAGGTGTAAATTTTTTGGAAAAGAGCTAAATGGTGGTATAACTAGGTTGAAGCAACATTTGGCCCATATGAAAGGTCAAGTCGCACCTTGTGCTAATGTCAGTGGTGAAGTTCGAACACTAATGATGGATCATTTGAATAATTATAAGGGCAAAAAGCTTGACAAAATGAAGATGAATGAGGAATTGACAGAACAAATTAGAGCCAGTCAGTGTGATGATGATGAAAATGGTGAGGAGGACTTAGAAATGGTTATGGCCTGACAAAATAGGGCTAGTGATATTGAGGTTGCACCTCCTCCTGGTTTTGCTCGGCGAAGTCATAGTGTTCGTGAGGCTAGTACAGGTAGGAAATGGATTGATACATCCACTCCAGAAGTTCAATTATTAGACATAGATCTTCATAGGACCAAAGGCAACAAACAATCCAAACTCTTCTCTAGATTCTTGAAAGAAGCAAAGAAAAAATTAGGTAGAGCAGTTAGCCAGTTTGTATTATTCACTCCAATGCCTACTAATGTTGTTAATTCTAAATGGCTAGAACCAATGTTGGATACTGCAAGAGAGGTGGGAAAAGGAACAAAGCTACCTACTTCTTATGAAGTAAGTCTCTAACTTAAAGTTTGAAAAAACTCTATCTATGTTTAAAAATAAATAAATTATTAAGATGCTTGTTAATAGTTTTTGTTTGTTATTTATTATTAAACAGGTAACTGAAGTGTATTTACCAATGGAGTATGAAGCTTTACAAAATTGGATAAAATCTCATAAATCTAGTTGGGCTGAGAGAGGTGTTACAATTATGTGTGATGGATGGTCTGGGCCCACAAGAAAGCACATTGTTAATTTTCTTGTGTATAGCAATCGTGGAACAATTTTTCAAAAGTCTGTGGATGTAACTGATGTACCTAGTAGGACAGCTGATTATTACTTGGGCCTCATGGACAAGGTAGTAGATGAAATTGGAGAAGAATATGTTGTGCAAATCGTAACTGATAACGAAGCTGCGATAAAGGCTGCTGGTTACAAACTCATGCAAAAAAGGGAGAATCTGTATTGGACAGGATGTGCAGCTCATTGTATTGATCTTATGTTAGAGGATATTGGGAAGAAAAAAGTGTAGCAAAGGTGTTGGATTGTGCAAAAGTAATCACACGATTTATTTACAACTCCAATTGGGTCGTTGATTTCATGAAGAGATTCACAGGAGATAGAGAGTTGTTACGTCCTGTCATCACACGCTTTGCCACCAATTTCATTACTTTGGAAAGCATTGTTAAACATAAGACTGCTTTACAGGATATGTTTCATTCTCAAGAGTGGAAGCACAACAAATGGTCCAAAAAAGATAATGCAAAAGAAGTGAAAAAAATTATACAAAGTAAAGATTTTTGGACCAAGGCAGCAGATGTATTAAAAGTTCAAGAACCACTTCTAAAGGTGCTTAGACTTGTAGATGGGGATGAAAAGCCCACAATGGGTTTTATATATGAAGCCATGGATAGAGCAAAGTTGGCCATCAAACAAAATTGTCGCTATTATGTAGATTATTGGAAGATTATTGATAATCGATGGGCTTTCCAACTACACATGGACTTGCATGCTGCTGGTAAGTAATTTTTAATTTATTTAAATTATAAATTACGTGTTCCTTGTCTCACTTTTATTATTATTTTATATTTGAACGTAGGTTATTTTTTAAATCCCATATTCCAATATGGGGAGCACCTTTCTAATCATCGAGAAGTGATGAGTGGATTTAGAAATGTGATTTCGAGACTTCTACCAGATTTAAACGAGCAAATACAGGCGATAAACCAAGTTAGTCATTAGTTAATATTAGTTAAATTGATAACTTATTATTTGACTTGTAAATTGTGTTTGTAAAACTGCTTATTGCCTTTTGTTCATTGCAGATCTCTTTATTTTGTAATAAAGAAGATTCTTTCGGTGCTGTGTTAGCACAAAGAGCAGTGAAAGCAACAAATCCTGGTAATTATTATATACTCAATGAACTATTAACTGTTTTAATTATATATTATTGTTACATTGTCAACACTTCTATATCAAATTATAACATAATCACTAATATTTGATTGATTTGTATATAGCTGAATGGTGGATCCATTATGGTACATCGGCTCCGGCACTCCAAAAAGTGGCTGTGAGAGTATTGAGCCAAACCACGTCTTCTTCTAATTGTGAGCGCAATTGGAGTACATTTAGCCTGATACATACAAAGACAAGGAATCGGTTGAAGTATAAAAAATTAAATAAACTTGTTTATGTGTATTACAATATGAGGCTAAAGATCAGACATGCAACACGAAAAAGCCAAGATGATAGAGAGGAATCTTTTAACCCCATCAATCTTGACTACATATTTGAAGAAGATGATCTATTAACTCCATGGCTTCAAGAGAGAGAACATGCAGTCTTGGATGATGAAGATAACTCAGGTTGGTTGATTGTTGATGATGATGATGATGAGGGAGATCATGCAACTAGTAGCCAAGTACCTCAACACCATCAAAGAGCAAGGGCTACTGGAAGTGGCTCTAGTGAGGGTCGCGGTTTGAGTCCACCTAGTGGTAGTGGAGATGATAGTGATGGCAGTCATCCTTCAACAGGTGGTGGTAGTGGTGGACAATGGGAGTCTGCAGGTTCTGCACATGGTTGTAGACGCAGTATTCATCATACTGATCATGATTGGAACAGGGATTCTACACAGCAACGATGACATTCTATTTCTACTCCTGATGTAGAAGCATCAATTGGGCGTTCACGACATATTGATGATATTTATGGTCATCGTGACCTTAGAAATCAATTTGGACATCTCGGAGTTAGACAAGAAGATGGAAAGGGAACTCAACATTGGCGACCAATATGCCAAGTACCATATCCTTATTACCCTCCTCCAAGTCAACCACCACCTTATATGGAAAATTGGAACTACTCTCAACAACCTCATCAATATCCATATATAGAGGGTTTCAATTATGGTACAGGGGGGCTTGCAATGACACAACAACAATCAAGTAGCAGTGGCAGCAACAACACTACTTATGATCAATGCACTTTCAATAACTACTACCACGAATATCAATACGGAGAAATAGGCCAACCAAGTCATAGTGATGATCAAAGTGAAGAGAGATATGGAGATTCTTCTGTACCACCACGTAATTCTTTTTATTACTAAGTTTTAGATTTGTTGATTTGTAGTAGATTTTTTGTATGCGATTATGATTGAAACGAATGATTTATTTTCATGTCCCTCTTTCTCTTATTAATTTGTTGTGCATGTGGAAGTATTTCATTATTGAAAATAAGTAAAAAAATATTTCCACATCAATTTTATATTAAAAGTTTAACATATATGCCAAATAAAAGGTTAAGACTAAAATAAATACATATCAGTTAGTTAAAAATGAGTCAAAAAAGTGCCTCTACATATCAAATTTTTGATTAAAATGTGATAAATTAAGGCTAAAAGAGTAAAAAAAAAATGCATAAAATTGAGTTTTAGATGGTGTAGACGTCCCCGAACGTCCCGGGAGGGAATCCCCCGTTTTGTTCATTGGGCTCACTACAGTTCAAGACTCAATGTCACGGTCCTGTATCTAATCTCGCAGAGTGCAATGCAAGACCGATGAATCATCAAAGAGTTCAAATCCGGCAAATCGTTTTTGAAAACAGATTTTTTTGAAAGAAGTGCCAAACATGGACTGCTTTGCCAGATACAGAGTGGCCACCTAAATATTTATTTTTGGAGAATTTAGGAAACCCTGACTCGTTGACTAAGGCCACGTGTCCGTCATCACCAAAGTTGTCTCGGCTCGGGAACTTGGGTACGATTGGGGAAGGTCACTTCGTGAGCACCCCCGCTCGCCCGATCAAAGATCGGCCTCTACTAACCATGATATCGAATTTTGAAAACATTATGTGCTCTTATTCCGGTTTATTAGCCTAGAATTACTATGTGATGCGCGCAGTATACAAGTATAGACTGGATCGCCTGAGTTGGAACAAAATATTTCATGTTTGTTTTTTAAAGCGGTTTCCTACTCGCAAGTAGGCTAAAATGTGGATTTGCCACCCTTAGTTGGACTTAGAAAACATGATTTTGCCACTCTCAAGTGGGCTTAAAACTCGCAGTCGATGAATTGTTCCAATCCAAATAACCCAACCTTCATCCATAGGCATTCAAGCAGTTATATCATATAAACACATAGCCTCATGTAAGCATGCTATCATGGAAGTCACTCACGCACATGCAAGGATGCTAAAGCATAAGTGCTCACCGAGTACTCCAAGCCAAAACAGAAACTAGTTAGTAATCAATGCATGATCCTAGTTCATGTTAAGATGGCTAATGCAACACATGCAAAATGCAACTAAGATAGGCTCGACTATTCTAAGATGGCATATGATGATGCTACAGCTAACACGTATTCAACTTGAAATTGAAATACAATGCAGTTAGCATGATGCGCCGAGCCCGGTGCATGCAAGACAAATGAATGGATGCAAACATGTGAGCATAAGTATGCTAATTGAAACATGCCCTAAACTAACCATCATAAGCTGGTAAATAAAAGGGAGAAAGACGTGGGGTTGGAAGACATACATCACACATACGCACACTTATTACACGATTGCTCTCGCTCGGAGGGTCCGAATAAATAATACAGTCCGAATAAATAATTAACTACTCTAGCTAATTAAATATTACAAAACCCTAATTAATTAACAAATTAACTAGGAAAGCGAATAAACTAGCATGCAAGCTAAAAATGGACTGCCTCAGCTCTTGTTCCGAATGATGAAAGATGCATGCGTGCTCGGGTCGCTTTGTCGGGAAATTCCTTGCGATGCCCCGATTTGCCTCTGTTTTGCAATTGATCCCGGAATGCTGTACAAAACTCCAGAAGGTTGTTGACCAGTTTTTGCTATCGGTTTCCGGTTTGTTGCAATAGAGAGCAAGAAAGGGGCATGGCAAAGTATTTTCAACACATGTGTGCACAACCACTCTCTCCGTCATTGCACAAGCTCTAGGGAGTGTAGACCTCGATCCTCGTACCACCAATCACGCATCTCGATGCATGATGGCCGAGGAGTCGAGTTGCACGATTCAATGTGAAATAAATGCACATATAAGCATAACAAGGCCTAAACTCCATCATGAGTAATCCGGAGTGTCGGCGACTGGGAATTGAGACACGTTTCGTCACTTGGAGTACGAAACGTCCCTCGTTTCCCGTGTTTGGACTAACCCTACTCCAAACACAAAGCGATGAGATGGCATACACAATGCGACTAACATGCAACCTAGCATACGCAATGCTATGGGCTAAAATGGCATACACAATGCACGTGACATAACATGACATACACAATGCACTTACGAAGACTATCATGCGCATATGAACTAAATGGCATATACAAATGCAAGATGGACTTACACCAATATGAGTGGACCTCAGCCACACTCACATCAGTGGCCATATGATGGAAATGAGACAACCGAAATACATGCAAACATGCACGGATGCAAAGGACCGATCCTAAGGCACAACATGCAACTCTAACTAAGCATGGCGAAGGATGAAGTATGGCATGCAAACATACATTTTCCAGCTCTGAAATATGATGTACAATGGTCCCGAATCATGCAAATATGTTACCCAATGCATGCTTAGATGGCCCGAATACCGAAACTAGTGAAGTGCGTTACACTAGAGGTACACAAAGCAATGCACGAATGGTAAAACCAACCCCAAACAGACCCTAGGCAGGTCTGAAACAGTGGGAAAATGGCCCAAAATGATGGTTCAAAGTGCATGAAAATAAAGCTCATTTAATGGTCCGAAAACAAGGCATTCATGCACAACTCTCAAGCACACTTAAAGAGGAGAAAACATGAGGATATGGCATTCATATAGGCTCTGAAATATGATGCAAAATGACCCCAAAGCATGAAAAAACCTCAGTATATGCATCCAATAGACCTCAAATCTCAAAGCTAGGCAAGTGTATTGAACTACAAGCATGCAAAACAAGCATCATTCGACCATGAGACCCAAAAATAGAGCTAAGGCAATCCAAAACATGCACAAAATCAGTTTAAGGCATGGTCAAAAAGTGCTAACATGAAGGGCCAAAACAACATTCAACATAGGCTAGTAAGCATGGTTTACACTATATGTATATGAAGCACATAAGGGGCCACCAAACCAGCCAAAAACAGAAACATGGCATGCCAAAATATGACCAAAAACCCACTGAAACTTAGTCAACACATGTTAGAATGAAGTGTTCCTTTGAAAGGCCAATGAGAGGGTTGTTCTACACATGTATGATGGACACACAAAATGGAAAAACTACCTCTGGACAGAGGTTATGAGAGCCCTAAAATTTACTAAAAAGGGCCTGAAATAAGTCTAGGAAGCATGCAAGTAAAGGCCCCTTTGGACGGCCTTGAAGACGATTGCTCTACACATGCATAATAGACACCTAACATGGCAAAAAAAACTCTGGACAGAGTTCATGCAGGTCATAAAACTCACAAATAATGGCCTGAAATATGCTCAAGAAGTGTGAAAATATGGGCTCCTTTGTAAGGCCAACAAAACTAGTAAACAAAACAAGGGGTGAGAGGGTCACCCCTCTCTGATTTTGAGGCTCAAAAACATATGTTAGCCACTGAAAATCCGCTGGATTTCAGTGGCTAAAAGGCTAAACCAAGGCCAACACAAATGCTCTAATGCATAGCTCAAAACAAGAGGAAATGAAGCATGCAAGGGGGTAGATGACCCCCAATAGAAAAATGGCCTCAAACAAACATGTTTAGAAGCTCAAAACAAGACTTTTTTCAGTTTATGACAAAGCCTAAATATACTTGCAAATAGAGCTAAACTATAAAGCAAGATAAGACTACAAAGAGGGAAATAGAGACTTACCCTTGTAGAGAAGAAGGCCAGCAGCTCCTGGACTAAAATAAGAACTCTTCAACCTCTGAAAATGAGCTCCTAGCTGCTTAGGTTGACCATGGAGGTGTTGTGCTTGGAGGTGTAGTGCAATGGGGCCAAGAACTTCAACCTTTGAAGCTAAATGGGAAAGATACAAAGAGAGAGTGTATGCATGAGCCTTAGCAATTTTCTGAACCCTTGCAAGTGAAGGGGAGGCCTCCCTTTATAGAGAAGAGAGGCCAAAGCTTCTCTTGGAAGCTTCAAACCAAGAATAAACATCCTCCATACACGTGTATGGAGGACGCAGCAAATGGCTCCCAGCTGGCACAGCTGGAACACACTCAGTGAGATAAAAAAGCAGGAAGCTGGCCGACCAGTTCAGGTGGTCAGCCGGCCACTCCCCCTGGTTGGCTGACCAGGGGTCAAAAGGTTCAAGCAGAAAAGGTGGTTGGCCTACCCATATTAATGGTCTCCCAGGTGAATACATTTCAATGGCGGTATGGGAGACCAGAAATTGTGGCTCAAAAGTGAGGGAGACCAAGGGGTTAAAAGGGTCAAGCAAAAAAGGTGGTCGGCCTCCCAAGATTGGTGGTCTCCCAGGTGAATGCAACTCGATGGTGGTATGGGAGACCAGAAAATGTGGCCCAAAAGTGAGGGAGACCAGCTCTCTAACAAGAAAATCGGGCGGCGAAGAGAAAGGTGGTCTCCAAGAAGAAAATGTGGTCTCCCACCATAGTAACACCTTTCTAACAATGAAATTAGGGTCCATGCCAAAAATGAACCCACATCGATGCAAAACGAAGGTTCGGGGACCAAAACGCGCAGCCGGGTGCCCCGAAAACAGGCTGTTAGGCACCGGAGGTGGCGTGCAACCACAAATGTGGTCTCCCGGGCCATAGTGTCCCTCTAAGGAGAGGAAACAAGGTGTGTGCCAAAAATCGGAGCAAACGGAGGTAATTAAGCAGTCCCGAATCGAGGCGCACGGCCGACGGCTCTGAAAACCGAAAACTGGTCTCCAAACAAGAATAGTGGCCTACGACCACGAAACGTAGCCTACGGCCACTGAGAGATGGTCTTCGAGACCTCTCCCTCCCTTCGGGAAGAGAAAACAGAGAAAATAGGACCTGGTTCGCAAACCGAGGCAAAGCACAAAAGAGTCCCGAAGTCCGGAGGCAAGGCTCTCAGCCGAGATTCTGTGACCTCAGAACGAGCACAATATGCATCATCACCGAGCGCTCAATCGGCGACGTCTGAGTCTTAAGGTCGGTCAAAAATGGGGTGTCTACAGATGGATTGCTAATGATTTTTGAAATTTCACAACCGCGATGCCCGATACCCGATACGTACCGGTCGATACTACCGATACCGATACTCCGCGATCGATACCGTTACGTTACCCGATACCGCGATTTAGAACTATGGTGTATCAATTAAGTTGTTGACATACAAACATGAATATCTTTAACTTAAGTATGTCAAGACCAAGGAGAACCATTACCAACAGGCAAAAATTACCATTACCAACAGACAAAAATTATGTATGTGAAGACCAAGGATATCAACAACCATTACGAACAGGCAAAAATTATATCACATGATTGATTTCACGTATCAAACAAATGTAGCTGAAACAATCAATTACAGAGACATTGAGGACTAACCAGTGGATGATTGAAGCTTCAAAGACTGGTTTGCTTACAGGGGAACTGTGGTTCGCGAAGTGAGGGCAAAGAGTATGAGGACAAAGCAATGGGTTACGTTTGGGGAATAGATCGCCATCGAGAGGGTCGCCGGTGCGATGGGTTCGGTGAGGTGGAGGAGAAAAGAGAGCTTTGTTTTGTGAAGCAGAGAGAATCAGTCCACCTTGCCGGTGCGATGGGTTCAGTGAGGAGGAGGAGAAGAGAGGGATCTATTTTGGGAAGAAGAGAGAATCAATCCACCTTGGGTTTCAGGAGTGGGTCGCCGTTGTTGGAAGTGGATTGTTGTCGTCGGAAGTGGGTCGCCGTTGAGAGTGGGTCGATCCGGGAGTGGATCGCCGATGAGGCTGGGTTCGGTGGAGAACCGGGTTCGTAAGGGAGGGCGAGGCTGGCTGAGAGGGAATTTTCAAATGTGTATAACCTACATGTATAGCTCTATGCGGGAAAATGGAAATTTTCAATTTGTTTTGTTTTTTTTTTTTTTTGGCAGATCTGGACCATTGCATTTGTTTGAGTGCATCTGGACCGTCCCAAGTAAGAACTCAAGGAGAGGGTATAAGGAGAGGATTTGAACTCTCCAAACTGTTCGTACATTCGCAAACGCTATCCACATAAATCGCAACCCGCACTGCGAGCGGTTATGGATTCAATTTTCTCCAAATCGCACATATGTAGACAAGTCCAAATTGCAAACCAAACATTTAAAACTAAACCGCGAGCACCCCTAGAACATGGCAATCCTCCCTGCCCAGGGCGATGGAGCCCTTTGTTGGGTTTTTCAGTACATGTGAATAAAATGGGGAAAAAAAAATTAATAAATAATAAAAACGAGTTACAATATAATGATGGTTTGTTTTCTACCTTGGGACCTAGAAGGTTTATATGATGTTTATGGAGCCTTGATTAAGTTTTTTTTGATAGAAGCATTCTTTGATCCTTTTTTGATGTCTATGGAGCCTTGATTAAGTTTTGAAAAGTAAATTTTGTTTTTTTGTTTTTTTTTTTTTTTTATAGAAGAGAATCGCCATGTCAGTTTCTAAGAGGAATGAAAGTAACAGCCTCGTTCCCGGCAAGTTCAAGCTAACGACCACCATCTAATACCGCCATCTATAACTCTCAATTTGACTCTCTCTCTCTCTCTCTCTCTCTCTCTCTCTCTCTCTCTCTCTCAAACTTCAACCATGCGGGCACCCAATAACCAGGGTTCGTTCTTGAACCGAATCAACAACCGCCGAAACCAGGTAGTCTCCATGGATTTAAACCACGAACAAAAGCTTCAACAGCGAACAATTGTTGAGGGTTTAGGTTTACCGGTTTATATAATGAGTACAATTATGGTGTTTGTGATGTGGGCTTTAGTGGCCATGTCAGGAAAAGGCTGGGTTGGTGACCCATTTGTCGGTCCCGAGGCAGTTGGGTTGGGCTCAGGCAATGATTGGGCTTCAGGAGAGAATTGGGGCGGAGTGGAAGAAGGAGAAGGAGAAGGAGAAGGAGAAGGAGAAGGAGAAGAAGAAGAAGAAGAAGGGGAGTTGTTGTGGGATGTTGGAGAAGGTACAGAGGATGAAGAAAGTGTGTCAGTCTTTAGTTGAGTTTGCTGATTCGATTGAGTTTCTGGTGGTGGTGGTGGTGGTGGTGGTGGTAAAGGGCGGCAGTGAGGTGGCGGCTCTGGTCGGTGAATTTGTCGAAAATTTGTGGAAAGATGGAGGAAGGTTTAGTACCATTGCAGCAACAAGTGAGGGAGGTGTTTCATAGGACTGTGAGGAGCAGGCAAGAAATTCTTCATGTGCTTGATCAAATTGGTAAAACCACACTGGTTTCATGTTGAGATTTTTACTTGAATACAAATTGAACGTGTAAACTACTTGTACATGATTTTTGTTTTTTCTTGTGAGGGCTCCAAACTCTCAAAAGGCTTGCATTTGTCATGTTTCTAGGGCTTAGATCACATAGATGATGCGGGGTCTTTTCTTACGCCACAAAATCTATTTGTGTTCTGTTAAAAGAAGAAGCTTTTTTATTTTTTATTTTTTATTTTTTTACCATTTAAAGAAAATGTATGTAGCTGCTTTAGTTTTTTGTAATGAGAAAGTTGAATTATGTAATGAAAATGGTTGCAAATTGTTTTGCAGAACTGCATTGCAGCTTTATTTGATGTTTGTGGTAAAGTAACTGTTTAAATTCTGAAGTCTATAGAATGTGCCATTATGTTTTTCTTCGTTCTTTCTCTTTGTGCTTTTTTTTTTAAATTTCTTTTTTATAGCATATCACTGATACAGAAATGTCTGGTTCTGATGAAAATGATCAATGAAGTACTAGATTGCTTCTTTTTCTTAGTTAGTTGTTGAAGTGTTCTATAGTTCTATTTCATTCATCGCATAAGTCCCACATGGCATACATGTGTTAGTGCAAAATTTTGTATTGGATTTGAGAATTGCAGGTTTGTGATTGCTGGAGGAGGAGACACAGCTCTGACTTTTGTCTAGCACTGGATGGGCAATGGAATGCTATGTATTGTACTGAAGAAAAATGATTGGGACCTCTAATTTAGAGGTACCACTAGTGATGTGGCAGTGGGTCCCCCACTGCCACAGCCAATCAGGCGTCTTGAATTTTTTTTTTTTTTTTTTTTTTTTTTCCTTTTCCACTTCATTAGAGGTGGTTTAGAGTTGCCTTTTTAGAGGTATGTAGAATGGTTGTTGTACTGAAAGAGGTGACTTTGTTTTCAAAATTAGATGTTTTGCAGTTGCTTTTCATTGACTAACTGAATTTGAGTTTATGTGAAATTGAATTATAACTGTTTCACTATGAGTGACTTTAGTTTTGTTATATATTGAATTTATGGTGCATTTGTTGTAACAGGCATGACAAAAGGTTATTTGTTCCCTGTGGATAAAAATCTGGCAATGTTACCTGTATGTAAAATACGTACCTTGCTTTCCAAAATTTGCCTTCTTATAATGTTTCAACATTTAATGCAGACACAAAAAAGGCATTCAATGCACACAATGTGATTTTGAAGTACTTAGTTTATATGTTTTAGCATACTTTCTACTCCAAATGAGAGCTATTCAGTGTTTTACTTGTCAAAAAGGGTAAGAGAGGGTGACAAGTACATGGCAATCCTCCCTGCCCGTGACGATGGAGCCCTTTGTTAGGTTTTTCTGCCCATGTGAATAAAATGGAAAAATAAATAAATTAATAGATAATAAAAATGAGTTACAATACAATTTTCTGCCTTGGGACCCAGAAGGTTGATATGATGTTTGTGGAGCCTTGAGTAAGTTTTTTGATAGAAGCATTCTTTGATCCCTTTTTTCAATGAGGTAACACAATGAATATTGAAAGTGTAAAGGCTATATTCACCAACTGGTAATGTGTACAAGGGTAGGCGACGCTGGGTATGCAAATGAAGTGCATGGTGCATTTTTGGACACACACGGGTTAGTTCTCTTGGGAAACTCAAAAGTGTTCTGGGAAGTCCAAAGGTGGTGTGTGTGTGTGTGTGTGTGTGTGTGTGTTTGTGTTGGTGTAGGAGATGGGTTGAGTGTGGGAGAGAGATGTGACAAAAGGGTGAAGGGTGTGAGATGTAAAACTACCAATGACGGGGGAAGCCTATGGGGCTTGGGGCTCATGTACTCAATTACTTTGAGTAGGGGTCTCGGGTATTGGTGTTGGATTAGTGTATTTTTCATCTCATCACTGTACTATGTTATTTATAATGGATTTTTCTCTTCCACCTGTAGAGGTAGGCATTGGTGTCGAATCACATTAAATATTGTGGGTTTCTTTTGTATGTGCATATTTATTTTTGGACATGCTTCCTTTGGCACACTGGTTATAATTTTAACAAGGGGTGTTAAGAGTCAAGGGGAATTCATTCCCAAAACCCTTACCTGCTAGGGACCCAGACATGAGGGGCCTAGACAAGCTATTTAGACAGTTTTTTTTTTTTGTTTTTTTCCATCTAATATGGGTTTTAATGAGCTCAGTTCATGCATTGTATTAACCTTTCTTTGGTACAATTTTGGTTCTTATTATTTGTTCTAAAATAAAACATAGTAGAGGTCTTAGTTTGGGTGTCACCTTTGTTATTCATCTTCAAGTTTTGGTAATTTATGTTATTCTAGGGTTTCCATACGTGGTGTTGGATTTGGTGGGCATAGGCAGACTCCTAAGTGGTATACAGATCAAAGGATTGAGGCATTTTCTTCATTGGTATAGTGTATTTTTTGCAATTTCCTTTTGCTCAATTATAACTTCGTTTCAATTTTTTTTTTTTTTTGGGGGGGGGGGGGGGTGAAGAAATCCTTTCTTGGTGTGTGGATTTCTTGTGGGGATTGTAGTTATTCTTGTTCGTATTGAGTTACATTTTTCATCATCATTTTTGGCCATTTCCAAATGGTGGTTTTGTCAATGACTCAATTCTTGTTTGCATAGCAAAAACAAATCTCAATTGAGTTTAAAATGTTGTCTATGCTACACGTGTTTGGCGATGATCTATGGTATGACATTGGGTCGGTCGATCAGCCTAAACCTCGCACAGCCACCTTTAGCTAAATTAGAGGGTTCAGGTGAAAAAGTTAGAGGGTTCATCACTCACTTGAATACTTAAAACCATTATATATCTATACATTTTCTTTAAAAGTTCAGAAGGCTCAGTTGAACCCTTTGATTTGAACATAGGGTCACCCCTGGTGGTTTTAAGATTGTTTTTAGCTATTACAAGAGCTCTTAGGTGGTTGCATTATTATCTACATTCTTTTTGTTATTACATGCATGCCTTCCTTCAAATGACTTCAGAGACTTTTGCCTGGTTTTAGATAGTATCAAATTTTAGTAGGTGCAGCAGAATTGACTTGTTTAGCTCTTTTGTTCTCAACGACAGTATCAAATTTTCTATATATATATATATATATATTTCTTTAGTGGAGTTCTGTAGTGTGCCTTGCTTATTGTGGGCAATGGGCAATGGGCAATGGAGAGACTGTACAATTTTTCATTTTGTTTTAAGGATACAGATCTTGGTGGTCCGGGGCATGAGCAAGGAGGTCTTTTATCATAAGATCCTTCTTTATTCTTTCCTTGTCCTTCAGTATTCTCTTTCCTTGCTCATTAAATGGTACTCCTGCATAACACCCAAGTGTTCTTTTTCTTCTTCCTTACATGGATTTCATTCTTGAATGTAGTCCCAAAGGTGGGCTTGTTTAATGGGAGTGTTACTTTGCCTATGAACTGCCACGTTGCATGCCTTGGCTTGGTAAAAATGGTCAAATCACCTTCATAACCTTGGCCAGGTGACTTCTATTCACGGGCCTTTATATGTTTTCATTTCTCAAGGTTTTGTTGTTTGCCAACTGATGTCAATGGTTTAGCATATAGTTTTAGTTTATGTAAATCCAATTTTGGGTGTTGGTAAAATGTATTATAGCAATCTTGATTTAGATCCAACCCATTAGTGTTTTGAATTCGGGTTTCATTTATCTTATTTAGATATTCATATCGTATTTCTCCTTATGTCTCATTAAGTTTGGGTATTGGGGTATCTTGATTGTGTTTGTAACAGGTTGGTTGCTAATTGGTTCAAACTATTGTTGTCTAGAATTTGACCTCTTCGCTTCAGCGAAGCTTTTTGCGCTCGAGTGAGTTTTATGAGCTCCCAATACTTTTACAGGTCTGCAAAGATACTGGGGAGGTAGTGTTCTTCGCTCAAGCAAGATTTTTTGCCCTTGAGCGATAGTCTTTTGTCTGTAAAAATTCTGGGAGATTATATTCTACGCTCTAGCAAAGATTCTTGTGCTCGAACGAAACAACTTATTGTGTCTATTCGCTCGAGCGACAAGTCTTGCGCTCAAGCGAACTGTGCGTATATCAATTCGTAAACAAGCCATTTTACATCACTTTTTCATCTCTCTCTCTCTCTAAAACATTTCAAAACCCTAAGTTGAGACCCTCTCTCTCTAAAACTCATATTCCCTCTACAAATACACCTAGCTCTAGGGAATTCTTCACTCTACTCCCTTTGTTAAAAAGGTATGGCTCACTTAGAGTTTCGTTTTAATCCGAACAAAGTGGGATTTCAGCGTTGTTGAAGTTTCCTTGCTCTCTCAATCATCTTCTAGCTTTGAGGTAGGGATTCTCTACACTCTTTTATGATTTTTGACTTAGTTATTTGTTTTTATAAAACAATCTTGTGGCTTTGGAGCATTTTGAACAAACCTAGGGTTTTGGTTTAGAATCAAAATAGGGGTTTTCGAATTGATGTATTGAAAATAGTTGTGGGGGTGGAGATGGGGTTGAGTTGTGATAAAACTATTGATTTTGATACTTGGAATGGATTTTCGAAGAAAAAAGAGTTTTGCCCTAAATATATCAAATGTTTATTTTATATAAATAAATGGAATTGATGTTAGAAATGTGAAATTGGATGAATATTGATATGATGGTGGAGTTAGATATGTATTATCGCTCCCATCTTGAAATTTGAAAAGATTATTTATATTGGAGATTTTACATCTGTTTAGAAATATCTGTTTTAATCTATCAGTGGAGGATAGCTATGATTGTTGTACAAATTTCATGAGGATTAGGTGAATTGAAACTAGTTTCTTATCCATTTGCATTAAGCATGATTATATCTTTAACACATTGTACATTTATAACATTTTTGAGAAAATGGATGAATAACCTTTTTTTAGAAAGGAGATGCATTTTTTTTTAGAAATGGGAGGTATTCCATTGAACTAAGTTGATCTGTGTGTCCAGGGTGAAAATTCTGAAAACCTCGCATAAACATGAGTGTTGAATCCCGCGAACGAAGTATCCGTAAAATGGCAATAGTAGTGCTTATATAGCCTACGTTTACATGGGTGCCAAATCCCGAAAACAAAATGTCCATAAAATGACAATAGTAGTGTAACAACCCAGATTTTTAATTATTCTGTAGAATTTATACTAATCTCAGTTTGGAAAATATATAATTTATTATATATTATTATGTGTGATTTTGTAAAATAATATTATTATTAAAAGTTTAGGGGTCAGAATATAAATAATGATAATATACATAATATAAATAATAATAATAATGGGTGTGGTACTAAAATAAATAATTAATTTTCTATTGATATATGATAAAGTGTAATTTAATTAAGAATTAATTAATTTATATAATTATATTAAAATATTGGGTCAAAAGGTAATTATCTTATATATATTAAGGATAAGATTATATATTAAGGATAAGATTCAATCTTTAGAATTAATTATGAAATCTGTGAAAGGATTGGGGAGACACGTGTAGCCCAGAGAGTGGTTCTCCTCCCTATTTAAGGGAGACGCTTCACCTGAAGGAAAAGAAAGAAGAAAAGAAAAGAGAAAGAGAGAAAGAAAGAGAGGAACGGAAGGAAAGAATAGTGGAAGGTGAAAGGGTCTTTGATAGAGGAAAGGAAGAGTAAGGTATTAAAGTTAATGTGAGTTATATTATACCTTGAGTCACCAAAATGTATTTTACTTGTTTATATAAATGTTTTGGCCTAACTAACGATCCATGGTTATTTCGTGTCCCTTATACTCTTGGTATAATATTTCTCACTCTGCCATGTGCTTATAGTTGTTTACCAATTTTCAGGAGATAGCTTTTGGAAAATCTTAGATGCGGGACTGCGGAATAGACACACACAGCATTTTTATGATATTTCTCTATGTAAATAACGACCTTTTTGGTCAATATATTTTGTAATAAAAATAGGAGCTCCGATGATTATTTTGGTACCCTTATTTAAATATTACTTCCGCTTGCGTTTATTTATCTGTTTTTGAATTGGCCGTAGGTAACTTCATTTACTGGCCATCACGATGCTTAACCCTTAGGTATGGGGAGCGGGTCGTGACAAGTAGTGCTTATATATCCTACATTTACATGGGTGCCGAATCCACTGGAGGAAATCTTCGTAAAATGGCTATACTGCTGAAAGATTCCCAAAATTATGATTCACTGCCCTGTTTTCTAATGTTAAGAAGATGATTCTTGAATTGTGATATAAACCGAACATTACATGGTTTTAGAAAGAGAAATGAGACGTTTTTGTCATGAGCATTGCATATGCATTTCGTCCATATATCTTTGTTAAGATTCATATATTGTGTTGGATTATTTCTACTAGGCTTTGGTGTACCCTATATCGGAAAACCATCTTCAGGTGTTGGTGAGATGCCTCCGCTAAGGCAGTAGCTTGGGAGGATTGGAGCAAGAGCTTCATTTTGTTTACTTGCTGTAATTATTTTATACAAGCCTAGGGCTTTATCTGTATTGGATTTAAATCCATTTTGATGTTACCAAGTACAATCTTGGAAAATTATAGCCTTCAAGTGTGACACCCTGAATGTTTAATTAAATACCACATAAATATTTATAGTTATATAATTATGGGTGTATGTGATATATATTATTAAATAATTAATAATAAATACAGAATCTAATTTAACACTGGGTTATATGGGATTAATTAGGAATTTTTATTTAGGGCCAAATTAACAGAAATATGAAATTCTAATACTAGTTGGGTCAAATTAAAGTTAAAGATAGTAAATAAATAAATAAATAATAATAACAATAATATATGGAATAAGAAGAATAATAATGGCAATAATAAAATGAATAAGTTATATGTGCTAGGTAAATTAATTTGTCATTATGGTTATTAAATATATGACGAAGAAATTTATTAAGATAAATTAAATACCAATTTTATTATTAAATACCAATTTTAGTTAAGGTATATTAGTTGTTTAGATAAAAACAAATCAAGGGTCATCAATTACTTAGATTACAATCTTGCCAGATTATCAAAAACAGATCAAGGATCATTAATTAGTTAGATTTCAAATCTACCAAAATGAGAAACGGAGAGCCACCTGGACACCTAGACTCGAATAGAGGGAGTGAGTACTTGGAGCCTTTGGGTGTTGAGTCATCACTTGAACTGTGTATAAATAGGGGAGGAAGTGCTGTATAGGGAAGAAATAAAGAAAGAAAAACCGAGAGAGAGAGATACGTCCGTTGAGGGTAAGGAACTTATACTAGGAGAGTTCTGATAACAAAGTAAGGCTAAGGGTTATAATTAAGGTGAGTTATATTATACCTTGATTTACCATTATATGTTTTACGAATGTTTTGAGTTACCATAGCTTATTTTATACAAGTTATATTTATTAAGTTATATAAATAAAAGTTATGTTTATAAACATTTCAGTTACGTGGGTTAGTTTCTAAACTCCATTTACTTAAAAGGAAACCCATGGATATGTTTGTTTAAATTTTAGTATATATTTGACTATAACCTTATAAACAATTATGTTTTGTAAGTATCACCACGGGAGTCTCACGCCTTAGGGGACTTAAATAGCCACTGGCCTCTATTTGTCATGGATCCATTGACCTCTGTTCTAACTGTCACTTCTGTGACTTCCGTTCTGTTCTGTTTTATACCGTGGTTATGATTATTTATTTACATGATTTCTATATTCTGCCAGTTTAAATAAATTGTCATTTTAAATTAAATTATGCAAATATTTTGGCCTAACTAATTATCCATAGTTATTTTGATTTCCCTACACTCTTGGCATAATATTTCTCACTCTGCTGTGTGCTTATAGCTGTTACCCTTTCAGGTGACGAGATGTAAAGGAAACCCATAACCCCACAAAATGGAACCTGCTCATGGACTGATGTTGAATCACTATTTTATTTTTATTTTTTTATATTTTTACTCCCTTTTGTTTCTATTCGGGGCTGGTCACTGAATAATAAAATAATGAAAGCCCTAGAAATGTATTTCCTCTTTCTTAAATAGTAAGATGTAGTAAAATTTCTATTTAATTATTTTTATTTGCGCAGCTTAATTTTGCTTCGAATAAAAATAAGTTAGTAAGTTGCGATTTCAACTCTAAGCCCCTAGGGTTGGGTCGTGACATCAAGGCATTTCTATTATCTGTTTAACTTCTATTTCACATAGTTGTTGTTGTTGTCGACACATACTATAAATTCAGGGTTAGGACTTATAAATGTAAATTCGCATGTGTCACATTTTTGTACAATTGAGTCTCTTGTAATGGAAGGATGATTCGCATTGTTATTTACTTATCGTAATGGATGGTTTATTGTATTTAGTTCAGGGCATTGCAACTTGGTATCCGAGCGTACCGGGATTGCATACTTTGGGTACGTGGGAAGTGATTTTTTCCACAATGGGTTTGTCTCGCTTGATAGAGACATTTGTTTGTATGTTTTGTATGCTATGTGACAACATGCTTATGTGGTTATATGGGTATGGGATTTAATTTCTAGGATATTGATTGGGTCTACGGGTTTCTTGAATTCCAATTAAAAGAGCACCTGATCACTGCTATTTCTAATTGGAACTCTGACAACGCCGCGAGAAGGTCATTATCCAATAAGGAAATTCGTATGTGTTTATGTGACTACATGCTTATGTGGAGTGAATTATTGTTGTCCATCATATTAGGACGTAAGTGATTTAGCTTTGGCATATTTGTAAATGTGCTAATCACCTGTGTTACCTTTATTAGGATGCCTAGACGAAGAAGTGACAATTTCCCTCTTTTCACACGGGAAGAATTAAGGAAACAATTTATAGAGTTACGTCAAGGTACTACACCTTTGGCACAATTTGAGGCATGGTTTACTAACTTGTCAAAATTTGCTCCGGAGTTGGTGGAGACTAAGGAACTTCGTTGTTCGAAGTTTGAGAGTAGGTTGTGTGACAACATCCGAGAAAAGATTGTTGGGTCTTGGCATAAAAGTTATAGTGTGCTTGTTGAAGCTGCGACTCATGTAGAGGCAGCGGTCTTAGTCATGGGACAGAGTAGGGAGGAGGCCATTTCAGTGACCCTTGTAACTCGGGGTGGTAGTTGACCTTTTAAGAGGTAGAAGGGTCCCAAACCCATAGCAGTCCTAGGGAACGCAGTCTAGATCTACCTTTCCAATGCCAAGTTCGGGTTCGGGGAAAGGTAATCAAAGAGGTTTCACTTGTTTCAAGTGTGGTCAGCTAGGCCACAAGTCTCTGGCTTGCCCACAGAGGATGAGGGAAAGGTTGATGGCTCAACTAATAGTTGCACCACCGGGACTTAGAGTGATCAGTGCTCGTTGGGGGAGCAGTCATTAGGATCCTCACCAGTTCAAACTTTGAACTAGTAGTGTATTCGGAGACCACTTATTTGCTGGGTATGTAATCAGTCAGGTCATGCTAAACGTTTTTGTACCCAACCAGGGACTTATCTGGGCGTTTCACAACCTAGTCGGGTTCAACCTTATGCGTCCAGGCAAGGACAATACCATTATGGGAACCAAGTAGCCCAGATTTCGAGGGCCTCGGGAGAACCAAATTCTTAGACCTCTAGTGGGGAGTTACGCATTTAATTCAGGTGTGGCCAGCTAGGACACATCAGCAGTTCTTGTCCTTGGCTTGTGAACTCTTACGGTATCTCGAGTTTGAAAATAACCAACTCTAGCGGTCCAGTGAAGAATGGTAATGGTAGTAGTACCAGTGGGGTAGTTTCGTTTTGGTTATTCTGTTTTATAACCGGTGGGTTATCGTTTTGTAATCATCAAGTTATGTTGTGTAACCAATATGTTTTGGGGATGTTGAGACATCATAACTGCTTGTTTATATATGTACCTGCTTATTTATTTCCATGGAATTGGGACGGACTGGAGCATGTGAATGACTCTAAAGTTTAAGTAAATGATAGCCTGTTGCGAAATCGGAAAAGTTTTTGTAGTGATGCATAGATACGATTGTGATTTGGTTTGGTTGTACCTTTGCTTATTTATTTCCATGGATTGGACGGATTGGAGCATGTAATGACTCTAAAGTTTAATTAATATGATAGCTGTTGCGAAATCGGAAAATTTTTGTAGTGATGCATAGATACGATTGTGATTTGGTTTGGTATGGTGATGTCTAGCGAGCCATATTTTGAAATCAAAAAGGGTTGTTGAGTGATGTGTTTTTCGGTTAGGGTTACCATGGGGCGAAAAGAGTTATACTTGCCGAGTGTATGTAATTTTGTGGGCGTTCCTTATTAGATTTTATGTTCATGGTAGAGATTTCGGTCTATTGTCCTGAGAATTCCTCGAAGGGATGTGAAGTGTGCAGTTGGCACTAGGTTTTGTATAATATAGCGTGTTGTTTTCAAAGAAAAAATGGTAGTTGAAACCAGTGCTCTTAGGGAACCTTTAGGAAATTCTTCTGGGAACGTTGGAAGTTGATGGTATTGGTGTGTAAGTATTTTGGCATCGTTGGCGTAGTTGCAAGACGGGTATTCTTGTGGAATTCTATTCTTGACCATTAAGGGAAATTAATGTTGGCTCTCTCTCTGTAGTTACCTATACCCATGAGGCAACCTTTGGTTTTAAGATTGATGGCATTTGGAAGTGTGTTGTTTTGAGCCTTTAAGTGTTGTGGGTGTTGTTAGGGGTTAGGTCAAGTTACTTGTTCAGTAAGTATTGGCAACTGGTAGGTTGGCCAGAAGGATTAGTGTTTGGATTGAACCACGTAAGGTGCGATGGTATAGAATGTAGGACCTAAGGTTAACCCTATCGGTCACCAAAGTGTTAAGGGGAGTTGTGTTTGTTTGTTATTAGATGTGGTTTTAATATGTGCTAATGGTAGTGTGGAGCGTGTTATACTCGTATGAGTTGGCTCAATGTGATAGAGTGAGATTATGTACTTCAGTAGTGATAAATTCGGTGGGGATTGAGGGTACATTGGCAGACTGAGGAGCTAGAATTGAAGCAACCCACTTAGGGTTGACAGTGAGATGTGTGTAGTGAATAATGGGATTTCACTTTACGTGGTGTACCAGTGCTGGGCTGGTGGTTGTTAGATGATATGTCGAAGAGGATCGGTCATGGGACTATCCCAGGAGGTTGCCTTGATATCATAATAAGGTATTTAATGTATTGATAAGAGTGGTCTAATGTTCGATAGTGTAGAGTCACTTTGGTGGGTGTTTGTTGTTTGGTTTAGGAGTGAAACTCTGAGTGGTGTAGTGAGACTGAATAGAGTGATTGGTGTGCTAGGTCAGGGTTGTTTTTGACCTTATCAGTCCTGGTACATATAGTGTGAGGTATTTGATTGCCACGGTAGTATATGTGAGCTAGTCTAAGGATGTGGATTGTGTGCTTGGTCTTTAAGAGTCCAACTTGGATGCATATGTGGAGTGCAGAGATGTACTTGCCATATAGGCACGGAGTGATAGGTTTTGATGGGTGACGGAGTTGTGGTTCACCGGAGGAACGCTAAGAATGATTTCGAGAAAAAACAAAATTTTATTTTGGTGTTGTGACCTTGGGTGATCTTTTTGAACTAAATCGGTTTTGGTTGGAAATGTAAGTTTTTGGTTTAATAAAAAGTTCAATCTAACAAATCATGGGAATAAAAGGAGTTTTGAATCATAAACGACACAAGTGGTTTTCAAAAAATAACACGGTTTTGAAATCTTTGGGTTTCGTTGAAGGAGGTCGAAAAAGATATTTTGGTTATGGGCGATGTAAGATTGAGCACATTTTTGAGAAATATAATATTTTAAGGGGAAATGAACAAAAGTAGATTTTTTTTAACCGAAATGGATTGCATTTTACTTGAATTATGGGGTTCCTTATGATCTAGCCTGAGTTGCTAATTGCATATTAGATAGTTATTTTGCTGGAAACCTAGACCCTATCGAAGGATAATGTACCGTAGTGTTGTCTATTTAACCATGTTTTATTTTGCGTTCTCATTTTATGAGAGTTGACCAAAAGCCTTGTGTGCAAGTGGTTTTTTTTTTTTTTTTTTTTTTTTTTGTTTTTTTTTTTTTTTTTTTTTGCGTTGGAGTGTTAAACATTCAATGGTGATTTGGGTATTGTAAGTAGTCGACGTAGTGGGTGTCTTGTGTGCTATTGTCACGACCCAACCCCAGGGGCTTAGGGTTAAAATCACAATCTACTACTAAATAATTCTAATCGTAACAAAGTAAATAACATAGGCGAAGTCAAAATGGAAGTAAGAAAATAATTAAACAGAAATTTACTTCATTCTACTATTTTGATAAAAGAAAGTACATCTATTGGGTTTTATTATTTTATTATTCAGTGACCGGCCCTTAATAAAAAAAACAAAAACAAAAACAAAAGGGAGAAAAGAAAAGAAAAAAAACAAACTAATGGATCAACATCAAATTCTTGTACGGGTTCCACTACACGAGATTACGGATCATCCTTACATCTCATCACGTAAAAGAGCAACAGCTATAAGCATACAACAGAGTGAGAAATATTATGCCAAGAGTATAGGAGATACAAAACAACCATGGATAGTTAGTCAAGCTAAAACAAATGACATAACTTAATTTGAATAAACAAATGATTTAAAGTGGCAGAAACTGAAATACAGAAATTATGTACATAAATAACCATAATCTCGGTATAGAACAGAACAAAACAGAGGTCACAGAAGTGATAGTCAGAACAGAGGTCAATAAATCCATGACAAACAGAAGGCCACAAAGTAACCAATCAGAAGCTAATGGTTATTTAAGTACCCCAAGACATGAGACTCCTATGGTGGTACTTATAGAATAATTGTTTACAAAATCATTGTCAAATAATTTCTAAAATTTAAACAAATATATCCATAGGTTTCAATATATAATTGGAGTTCAGAAAATAATTAACGTAATTGAAATATAAATATAAGTTATAAAACACGAGTTACATAACATATATTATGATATACACAGCCTAGTGATGACATGATGATCCTAATTGGATGACTCACCTCCCCCTAGTCCTTGAGACCCCCAAATAGCTAAGGTTCATTTGTCTAGCAATATACACATTCATTATTATTTGGATTATGAAATCAGATATAATCATATATTATTATTAACTCACAATTTGCTATACCTTATTATTATTATTATTAGTCTGATTATTACTTTTATATTTATTTCTTATTACGTTTATTATATTTGTTTATTTAACTTATTTATTTATTTAGTTATTTCTTTATTGTTTTGATAATATATTATCACATAAAACATAATTAAATATATATATAGCTATAAACATTTATGTGGTATTTACTTAATATTCAGGGTGTCACTTTCACCTCTTTTCTCCCTCTTAATAAAAGTTTGTCCTCAAACTTCACATACCTTGGGTTTCCGAAAGGTGTGGGTATTTGGCTCGCATTTGGTTTTCAGTTTCTCACGTCGCTTCTTCGACTCGATGATTTCTCCACAAGACTTTTACAAGAGGTATAGTCTTGTTTATGAGAACTTGTTTACATCGATCGAGAATCTACAATGGTTGTTCTTCATACGAGAGATTCTCTTCAATGTCCAGGTTCTCAAAATCAACATGTTCTGGATCTCAGAGGTACCGTCGAAGCATCGAAACGTGAAACACATTATGGACATTAGACAGTGCAGGTAGCAGTGCAAGGCGATATGCCACAGGACCAATCCGTCCTGGTATCTCAAATGGCCTGATGTAACATGGGTTTAACTTTCCTCGCTTTTCAAATCAAATCCCCCTTTTGTTGGTGAGATCTATAGGAACACATGATCCCCTATTTGAAATTCCAAGTCCCATCTCCGCATATCTTCATAGCTTTTCTAGCGGCTCTGGGCAGTACAAATTCGCTGTTGGATGAGTTGAATTTTATCACTTGTTATTTGCACGATCTCGAGACCTAACAGTTTCCTGTCTCGGACTTCCGTCCAACATAGAGGTGATCGACATCTCCTTCCATATAATGCTTCGTATGGTGCCATTCTAATGCTTGCTTGGTAGCTATTGTTATAAGCGAATTCCACCAAAGGTAGATGCTCATCCTAGTTACCTTTGAGGTCCAACACGTATACATGTAACATGTCTTCCAAAGTTTGGATTGTTCTTTCGGATTGCCTATCAGTTTGTGGATGGTAAGCAGTGCTAAACTTTAGTGTGGTTCCCAGGGCCTCTCGCAATGTGTTCCAAAAATGAGACACGAAGCGGGGATCTCGGTCAGACATGATTGAAACTGGGGTACTATGAAACCGAATGATTTCCTTGATGTATAAAGTAGCAAACTTCTTAAGGGAGTACGTGATTTTAATTGGCAGAAAATGCACCGACTTCGTCAATCGGTTTACTATAACCCATATTGCATCATTCTTTGAGACCGACTGAGGAAGCCCAACCATGAACTCCATGGTAATGTGCTCCCATTTCCATTCAAGAATAAGGAGCGGTTGCAGCATTCCTGCAGGTCTCTAATGTTCTGCTTTAACATGCTGACAATGCAGGCATTTGGAGACATGGCTTGCTATGTCTCTTTTCATTCCTGTCCACCAGTAATGTTCCTTCAGATCATGGTGCATCGTGGACTACAAACCTCAAGCTATGAGCTTCCATCAATATCTTCTTCTAGAGTTCCAAAATATTAGGTACGCAAATTCGATTTCGAAATTTTAGTATCCTATTGTTTATAGTGAAATCAGGATCAGGCGTACTCCTTTGCTCCTCATACTTTTTCTTCAAAAGTTTATCTTCACATTGGCGTGCTCTAATTTCTTCAATCCAGGTATGTTCTATGGTTATGTTGGTAAGTAGTCCATTGATCTTGTGGGAAACAAGAGTACATGTCAAACTTCTAGTCGTCTTTCAGCTTAGTGTGTCTGCCACCACGTTAGTTTTGCCTGGATGGTGATGGATCTCTACATCATAGTCTTTCATAAATTCTAGCCACCGTCGTTGCCTCATATTCAATTCCTTCTGTGTAAACAGATATTTAAGACTCTTGTGGTCAGTGTAAATCTCGCAAGTTGCACCGCAGAGATAATGACGCCAGATCTTGAGAGCGAAGATCACTGCAGCTAATTCTAGATCATGGGTTAGGTAGTTCTTCTCGTGAATCTTTAGTTGTCGCAAGGCATAAGCAATGACTTTTCCATTTCGCATAAGAACGCAACCCAAACCATTATATGAGGCATCACTATAAACGATGAATCCATCTGTTCCCGCGGGGAGTGCTAGTATAGAAGCTGACACAAGTCTGCTTTTTAATTCTTGGAAGCAACGCTCTTATTTGTCAATCCATTCAAATGGTGTGTTTTTCTGAGTTAGCTGGGTCAAGGGTGATGCTATCTTTGAGAAATCTTGCACGAAGCATCGATAATAGCCAGCTAGACCCAAGAAAAATTTCTGACACATTAGTAGATCGCGGCTAGTCCATGATTGCCGCAACTTTTTGGGGGTTAACCAAGATGCCATCTTTGTTAATGACATGATCGAGGAAGTGTACACTAGTGATCTAGAATTCGGATTTCTTCAACTTGGCATACAGTTTGTGATCACGTAGTGTTAAAACCGTTCGCAAGTGCTGCTCATGGTCTTCGGTGACTTGGAGTAAATGAGAATGTCATCAATGAAGACAATAACGAACTTGTCAAGATAAGGTTTAAACACTCGGTTCATGAGATCCATGAAGGCTACTGGAGCATTTGTGATGCCAAATGGGATGACGAGAAACTCGTAGTGCCCGTAACAGGTTCTGAAGACAGTCTTTTCGATGCTTTCCGTTTTGACCTTTAGTTGATGATAGCCAGAACACAAGTCAATTTTGGAGAATACTTAAGCGCCTTGAAGTTGATCGAACAAGTCATCAATTCATGGTAGAGGGTACCGATTCTTGATGGTGACCTTGTTCAGCTCCTGGTAATCAATGCATAATCTCATCGTGCCATCCTTTTTGTTTACGAACAGTACTGGAGCTCCCCAGGATGAGGTACTAGGTCAAATGAAGCCTTTGTCCAGTAGTTCCTAGAGTTGAGTCTTCAGTTCTTTTATTCCTTCATTGACATGCAGTAAAGGGCTTTTGATATTGGTTAGGTACCAGGTTAAGTTTCAATGGTGAATTCGATTTCCCGGTCAACCGAGGTACTAGGTAAATCTTTAGAAAAGACATCTGAGAATTCTTAAACCACTCTCTTTTTATGTATCAATCACATAACAAATAGAACTACAACAACCCTTTCTTAGAAGTCATTAGGCTATCATGAAGGATATAAGACAGGAAGGAGTGGAAATTTCAATTCCATCAAAGACAAGCTCAAGTTGGCTTGGGAATCGCAGTGAGACCTTTTTGGCTTTACAATCGATAGAGGCGTGGTTGGCATCCAGCCAATCCATCCCTAAGATGACATCAAAGTTCCCAATGCGGAGGGAAATCAAGTCTACGTATAAGGTTTTGCCTTTTAAGGATATAGTACATGATCTGTATACATCAGTACTATAGGCAGAATTACAATAAGGAAAAGACACAGACAATATATATCCTAAGAGTTCAGGTGTTGATGCCAACTTGGCAGTAAAGTGTGGTGCAATAAAAAAATGAGTTGAACCGGAGTCAATGAGAACATGAACTAAATGACCACAGACAGAAAATGTACCTGACACAACATGTTCTGTAAATTTCGATTTTTCAAGCACCAAAGCAAAAGCTCTTCCTTGGCGTTTTGGGTCCTTCCTTCATTCTCCAGGTCCTACGGGTTTTCTGACTGGGCCAGAGGGCCTAGTTGTAGGATTGATAAGCTTTGGACAATCCCTTAGCAAGTGGCCAACTTGACCGTATTTAAAGCATGCTCCCGTATCTCGATGATATTGTCCCCAATGAGCCCTTCTACACATAAGGCAAGTTGGAATGGTGCCACCTCTAGGATTAGTAGAACCTTAATTGCCTACGCTAGTTGTGCCCGTATTCACCCTCTTGGGAGGTGCAACACTGGATCTTTTGTTATCTTTTTCCTAAAATTGCTTCTTTTGGCTTGGTTCCCTAGAGCATACGGCTTTAATTCCTTTTCCCGCAATGTATGTTCGGTCTACCACTTCCCCATAGGTTGGTAGTTTCAAAACCTCAAGCCTATTTTTGATTTCAGCATCCAATCCTACTTCGAATTTCCTTGCTTTTCGAGCTTCGGTAAGGATAACATATGTCGCGAATCGAGCGAATTATGTAAACTTGCTCTTGTATTCAGCCACCGTCATAGTTCCTTGTTTTAGATGTATGAATTCCGACGCCTTTTGTTCCCGCAGTGAATCTGGGAAGTATTTTTCATAAAATACTTCCAAGAATCTTGCCCAAGTCACGATTTTTCCTTTCTCCATGATGAGATGCCACCATTCCTGCGTATTATCTTTAAAAGTGAAAGTGGCAAAAGTAACCTTCTATCTTTTGGTGCAAGGTAGGGCGCAAAAAATCTTTTCCATGTCTTTAACCCAAGGGTCTGCTACCATTGGGTCTGGAACGCCGGTAAATGTGGTGGGTTTCAGATCCTGGAATTGTTTTATGGTAACCGGCTCTTTTCACCGTTCTAGCATCCCATTGTTTATATTAGTCTACAAGGCTTGCAAAAAGCTAGTAACCACTCTTTCCATGACTCTTTCCATCGATTCAGTGCCACTAACTGATGATTCGCTTCCGTTACCATTATAGGCCATTCTACAAAGTAATAAACGAGGCATTATATTCATAACACAACATATGTATAAGCATATATATCGCAATATATATAAAATACCCACTTTACTATTTTTACAATTAATATTGCACCCTTGTCCAAAAGTCAAAATTTGTTAACGTCTAATCCCTGTGGTACAAAAACAAAAAAGGAATCAAAACCAATCAAGGTAAGTAGTGTTGCATAAAAAGCTCAAATTTCAACCCTAACTGTACCACACCAAAACACATCCATGCTGCCTAGATTGTGTAAATAGGGATGGATTGTATGATAAGTCAGTCCATCCAGGTATCTCGAGGTATGATAAGTCATTGCTAAAGTCAACATTTTGAATATTAATAATTTCCAATAGGTTGGGGACATTGGTGAAGATGTAGTCCTTGGGGTACACATTTCCCCTTCTTGAAACAAAATATGGGCGCAAAAGGCCAATGATGTAGTGCAGGCGGTCATATCCTGAGGCAAGGCCGAAGACGCAGGTGGGTTCGAGATATCGTCCGCCCATGTAGGCACGACTCTGCCTCCACAATAAGTATGGTACATCAGTAGGATCAATCTGTATATAGATTGGCCAACCCATCAATTGGGCAAGGCCTGGATGTAGTCTCCTAATTATATTCTCCAAGTCACCACATCTTTCTAGTGAGGCGGGGGCGGGGTGCTCTGCTAAAATATCCTCCAAATTGATAGCCCCAAGCTTCTCCCAAAATGCCTCATCAAGGTTAAACTCAGATATTCCTACATCACCAGAATAAACATAAGATTTTATAAAAAAAATGACTAACGTCGCAGCTAAATATTTATTTTATTAGTCCTAACTATTGCTCTGATATCACTTTTGTCATGACCCAACCCCAGGGGCTTAGGGCTGGAATCGCAACTTACTAAATAATTCTAATCATAACAAATTAAATGATACAGGTAGAGACAAAATGGAAGTAAGAAAATAATTAAACATAAAATTTACTTCATTCTACTATTTTGATAAAAGAAAGTACATCTATTGGGCTTTTATTATTTTATTATTCAGTGACCGGCTCTCAGTAAAAATAAAAAATACAAAAAAAAAATAAAATGGGAGAAAAGAAAAGAAAAAAAACAAAATAACAGATCAGCATTAAATTCTTGTGCGGGTTCCACTACACGAGGTTACAGGTCTTCCTTACATCTCATCACCTTAAAGGGTAACAGTTATAAGCACACAGCAGAGTGAGAAATATTATGCCAAGCGTATAGGGGACACAAAATAACCAAGGATAGTTAGTCAAGCTAAAACAGTAACATAACTTAATTTAAATAAACAAATGATTTAAAGTGGCAGAAACTGAAATACAGAAATTATCTAAATAAATAACTATAACCACGGTACAAAACAAAACAGAATAGAGGTCACAGGAGTGACAATCAGAACAGAGGTTAATGGATCCATGACAAACAGAAGGCCACAAAGCGACCAATCAGAGGCTAATAGTTATTTAAGTCTTCCAAAGCATGGGACTCTCGTGATGGTACTTACAGAAAATAATTGTTTACAAAATCATTGTCAAATAATTTTTAAAATTTAAACAAATATATCTATGGGTTTCAATATAAGCAAATGGAGTTCAGAAAATAATTAATGTAATTGAAATATAAATATAAGTTATAAAACACGAGTTACATAACATATATTATGGCAACTCAAAACATATGTAAAATATATTATGGTAACTCAAGGTATAATATAACTCACCTTAATATTTTCTTTTTATTTTTGCTAACTTCTTACGGCTGCTCCCTTGTTTCCCCATTTTTTTTTTCTTTTTTTTCTTTTTTTTTCGTCCTACTGGCTTCACAGCCCCATCCCCCTTTATATATACACAGCCTAGTGATGACATGATGATCCTAATTGGATGACTCACCTCTTCCTAGTCCTTGAGAGCCCAAATGGCTAAGGTTCATTTGTCCAGCAATATACACGTTCATTATTATTTGGATTATGAAATCAGATATAATCAGATATTATTATTAACTCACAGATTTGCTATATCTTATTATTATTATTATTAATCTGATTACTACTTTTATATTTATTTCTTATTACGTTTATTATATTTGTTTGTTTAACTTATTTATTTATTGTTTTGATAATATATTATCACATACAATCATAATTATATTTATACATATATATAGCTATAAACATTTATTTGGTATTTACTTAAATATTCAGGGTGTCACAGTTGTTCTGGTTGTTACTATTGTTATTATTGTCGGAGGTAGTTATTCTTGTCTCATAAATCACCACAAGTTTTGCCAGCCAGAGAGGCATCCGTGCTCTTTTCTTGTTATTAGTTGTTCAGGAATTGTTGGGCCACGAGATGTTGGACCGGGATCTGGGAAGTTATCCCAAATGGATCTTGGCCTAGGTGGGTGTTGGATCTCCTTTCATAGTTAGTGACTACCTTGTTCTAGATTTTTCCAAAATTTCGGGCAGATAAGGATGTCTCATATGAGGAGAAACCAGTGAGAGTCTTAGATATTCGAGACCAAGTCTTGCGAAGCAAGACGGTTCCTTTGGTAAAAGGTGTTGTAGAGACATCGTGAAGTTGAGGAAGCAACTTGGGAACGTGGGGTGGAAGTCCATGAGAAGTATCCAGACTTATTTGTTAATATTTGAGCTTGTATTGAAACTTTTGTTATGTTGATTTAATATAAACATTGTATACATTTTAGAAATGTGAATTGTATGTTAAGTGTTGAGGATTTGTTTATCCTGTTATGGGATTGGATGATTGGTGGATAGGTCATGGTTGTGAGTTTAATTGGTTAATGTCGTAATTGTTGATTTAATCAAATTTTGTTTCGGTTTAAAATTTCGAGGACGAAATTCGTTAAGGAGGAGAGGTTATAGCGATCCTGATTTAAACTCGACCCGTTGATGTTTTGAATCAGGGTTTCATTTTTCTTATTTAGATATTCATACCGTGTTTCTCCTTATTTCTCATTGAGTTTGGGTATTGGGGTATCTTGATTGTATTTGTAACAGGTTGGTTGCTAGTTGGTTCAAACTATTGTTGTCCAAAATCTGGCCTCTTCGCTCGAGCGAGCTTTGTGAGCTCCCAATACTTTTGCAGGCCTATAGAGCTACTGGAGAGGTAGTGTTCTTCACTCAGCAAGATTTCTTGTGCTCGAGTGACAGTCTTCTGTTTGTAAAACTTCTAGGAGATTGTATTCTATGCTCGAGGAAAGATTCTTATGCTCGAGCGAAACAACTTATTGTATCTAGTCGCTCGAGCGAACTGTGCGTATATCAGTTCGTAAACAAGCCATTTTACGTCACTTTTTCATCTCTCTCTCTCTCTCTCTCTAAAACATTTTAAAACCCTAAGTTGAGACCCTATCTCTCTAAAACGCATCTTCCCTCTACAAATACACCTAGCTCTAGGGATTTCTTCACCCTACTCCCTTTGTTAAAAAGGTAGAGCTCACCTAAAGCTTCGTTTTGATCCGAACAAAGTTAGGTTCCGGCATTATTGAAGTTTCTAGCTTTGAGATAGGGATTCTCTACACTCTTTTATAATTTTTAACTTAGTTATTTATTTTTATAAAACAATCTTGTGGTTTTGGAGCATTTTGAACAAACCTATGTTTTGGTTTAGAATCAAAAGAGGTGTTTTTGAATAGATGTATTGAAAATGGTTGTGGGGGTGGAGATGGGGTTGAGTTATGATAAAACTATTGATTTTGATACTTTGAATGGATTTTGAAAGAAAAAAAAGGGGTTTTGCCTAAATGTCTCAAATATTTATTTTGTATAAATAAATGGAATTGATGTTGGAAATGTGAAATTGGATGGATATTGATATGGATGGTGGAGTTAGATATGTATTATCACTCCCATCATGAAATTTGGAAAGATTATCTGTATTGGAGATTTTACATTTATTTAGAAATATCTGTTTTGGTCTACCAGTGAAGGATAGCTATGATTGTTATACAAATTGCATGAGGATTGAGTGAATTGAAACTAATTTCTCATCCATTAGCATTGAGCGTGATTATATCTTTAATACATTGTACATGTATAACATTTTTTAGAAAGGAGATTAATAACGTTTTTTGAGAAAGGGGATATATTTGTTTTTGAGAAAGGAGATGTATTCCATTGAACTAAGTTGACATGTGTGTCCAAGGTGAAAGTCCCAAAAATCGTGCATATACATGGGTGTCGAATCCCACTGACGAAATATTCGTAAAATGGCAATAGTAGTGCTTATATAGCCTACATTTACATGAGTGCCGAATCCCGCAGACGAAATATTCGTAAAATGACAATAGTAGTGCTTATATAGCCTACATTTACATGGTTGCCGAATCTCGTGGATAAAATCTCCGTAAAATGGCTATACTGCTGAGAGATTCCTAGAATTATGATTCACTACCCTATTTTCTAATGTTAAGAAGATGATTCTTGAATTGTGATATAAACCGGACATTACATGGTTTTGGAAAAAGAAATAAGACGTTTTTGTCATGAGCATTGCATATGTATTTCACCCATAAGTCTTTGTTAAGATTCATATATTGTGTTGGATTATTTCTACTGGATTTTGGCTCACCCTATATGGAAAAACCATTTTCAGGTGCTGGTGAAATGTCTCTGGCAAGGCAGTAGCTTGGGAGGATTGGAGCAAGAGCTTCATTTTGTTTACTTGCTGTAATAATTTTGTACAAGCCTAGGGTTTTATTTGTATTGGATTTAAATCCATTTTGATATAACCAAGTACAGTCTTGAAAAATTGTAGCCTTCAGGGCATTTCTATTATATATATAACTTCTATTTTCACATAGTTGTTGTTGTCGACACATGCTATAGATTCAGGGTTACGACTTATGAATGTATATTCGCATGTGTCCCCCTTTTGTATAATTGAGTCTCTTATAATAGAAGGATATTATACTCTGATTTGCATTGTTATTTACTTATCATAATGGATGGTTTATCATATTTAGTTCAGGGCATTACATGTATATTTGGGCCTTTTTGTGGAATTGTCATACTTTTGTACTAAAGAGTCAACATTTAAATATGTAAGAAGTACAAGTAATATGTGGTAGAAAAATTGACACCATTGTGTTTTGGGCTGTAAAGCAAAGAGCAAAAAAAGTTAACTCTTGTTGTAGCAGCAGTAGAGAAACGTGAGAGAAAAAGAGCATTTTGTGTGTCTATGTCGTATACTGAAGTGGAGGAGAAAGCTTTGTAAAGTTGAAATCTCAGCCGCTTCGTTGTTCTTTATTTTTTTGTATTATTTGGTGAAAATTGATTGCTTGAAGTCCATTGCTATGCCTTACTTGTGATTTTTTTTTTTTTTTTGGATGATTCTTGTGCATGTATTTGATCCTAAATCTCCCCAACAAATCTAGTATCAAAGCTTAGGGTTTGTTGCTTTAATATTGTGGTCAATTAGGACTTGTGTTGATATTTGTTGTTGTTTGAGTCTTGATGGCTATAATGAGCAATTTCTCTTAACCCCAATTTTCTAGATTGGAAAAAGATAATTATGAGAATTGGAGTATACGAATGATAGTATTTCTAGCTTAGCAAGATGTGTGGGACTTTGTTGAAATGTGGTATAAAGAACTCAAAAGAATGCTCTAAAGAGAATTTAGAAAAAGAGATGAGAAAGTTTTGTTTCTACTCTACCAAGGCATTGATAAGGCAAATTTTGAGAAAATCTCCTCCACAACTTCCTCCAAAGAAGCTTCGGAAATCCTTAGAAACTAACATAGAGGCATCAATAAAATGGTGAGTGTGGCTTCAAGTTTTAAGTGGTAAATTCAAGTCATTGAATATGAATGAGAATGGGTCTATTGCCGATTATTTTACAAGAACTTTGGGCATCGTAAATCAAATAAGAATGTGTGGTGAAAAGCTTGATGATGTGCATGTGATAGAAAAGATCCTATGGTCACTAAGTTCTAGGTTTGAGCATCTGTTGTTGCTATTGAAGAATCAAAGGATCTTAGTACCATTGACAATTGATCAATTGATGGCCACACTTAAAACTCATGAACAAAGGACAAACAAGAAGTCTTCAAGCTCTCGAATCCAAACTTTCTTTCAAACAAGAAAAAGAGCAAGGGAGGAACATCTCAAAGAGGAAGAGGAAGAGGCTATCAGGGTCGTGATAGAGGCCTACATAAATTGTGGAAGAGGTTTTGGCAATAGAGGTAGAGGCGGTAGAAATACTAGTGAAGGTGGATAAAGCCAAAATTCATATTCTCCAAGAGGAAGAGGAGGCCATTTGTTCGATAGACATGGACATGACAATAGGATGTGGAATGCTACAATTGTCACAACTTTGGGCACTATAGTTATGAATGTAGAAAAAATCAAACAATGAAGCTTGGAAGAAGTGAACTATGTGAAGAAAGAGAGTAATGAAACGGATCCTAAGTTGTTGCTAATGGGTTCGATGGTGATCAAAGCAATGTGTGGTTTCTTGATACCGGACTATCAGACTCACCTATTTACTTTTAAGGGGGTGCAAGATAATGGCAAATGCTTGGAATTGTTCCTACCTCTGTCATTTGTAGGGTTCAGGTTCAGATAACTCTTCAAGAATGATGACCTGTAATTTATCTTAGTTTTTAGATGTCTAGGATAATGATCAAGTGTATTTTTATAATAAATCAATAAATAAAAAAGAACCTCCTTTCTGGAGAAGTTGAAGAAGTTTCAGCTTAAGGTTAATTCAAAATTTTTATGTTTATTCTTTATAATTTAGCAACGAATAATGCTAGAGACTCCAAAAGTTCTACCAAAATTTCTACTAAATGTCTCACATGAGTGTCATCCAAATGTCTCACATGAGTGTGACACTCATGTGAGACATTTGGTAAAACTTTTGGGATCTCTAACATTTTTGTTTAGCCACTGTTGTTTTGCATTGCATTTTTGTAATTTTTTGCAATTTTGTGTACATATCAAACTAACCCCTTCTTCTGGCTATGTTGTTTTATGTTGTATTTGGATCATAGATTTGTATAGGGATTTAAAAAGAAAATGGGAAAGGGAAATAGAGAAAAAAAAAATTAGCTTATATTTCATTTATATTTGCCTTATCTTTTCATTCTCTCTTTATACCGAAATCATGGTTATCAGAATCTCGATCTGGATCGCACTAGGATTTTAAATTTAGTAGATCTTGAAGTGACTGCGATCCTAATCATAAAATCGTATAGAATCGCACTACGATCCCGATTCTACTACGATTCCGATCCTATCAATAAGAAAAAAAAAAAAAAAAACCTTATTACTTATTTCTTATATATGTACATATATATGTATATTTATATAAGAAATTTGACTATAAATTCTTTCTATAAACATCTCTTCTAATTTATGATAACATAAAAGGTGCATTATATCAAATTAATCATTTTTCTTTAGTGATTTTACAATTATTTAACATATATTATCATTGTAGATTCTTTATCATTTTATTTTACATTGAAAGTATAATTTTACAATTCTCGATCTAATTACGATCCGATCCACAAGTCCCTCCCACCAATCCTACCTAAGATCTCGATTTTAACAACCTTGACCCAAATACATCCTCCAAACACAATTTTTAAGAATTTTAACTTCTTCCAAAGCTTGCAACGAGGGCCAAAGCCAGCATTTTTTGTTCACAACTGCATACTGACTTTCAAACTGCCAACCATTTCACAAATTTTTTTTCCTTCTTGCATACCTACATCCTGAATAATGCTTATGGAGTGAGAGGATTATCACTCAACTAGTTTTGGAGTATCATTGTGACATGTCCATGTAGTACTCACAATCAATAAGGCTGAGGAGAAAATAATGGGTTGGACAAACCTTGTTTTCAGCTCAACTAACCAAGATATGTTTAATCAGTTCCACCCATCTTATAATTATTACTTAAAAATTTATTTTTTTGTAACTCTTGAGTCAATAGGCTAAAGTTTAAGGTTGCGTTTGGTAGAGCTTTCTAATTATGATTTGAGAGTAAGAGTTGTATTTTGAGTTTGTGAGTTTTGGAATTATGATTTGAGTGTGGAAAATTTGTTTGGTGAGAGAGTTTTGAAAAGAATTTTGAATTGAGTGGGAAATTTTTGATGTAACATATGATATTTGATACAAAAACTTACAACTCATAACCAAACATATAACTCAAAATTCTATTAAAACACAAAAAAAAAAAAATTTATTTCGGAAAATATTTTTTTCGAATATATAAAAATTAACATATGTCAATTGCAAAAAAAAATAATAATAAATAAAAAATAAAAATATTGCACTGTTCCGGTCAACCGGCCGGACGACCGGTAAGGCCAAGTTTGGAAAAAAAAATTTGAAAATCGTGCCTGAGACAGAGTTTTCTACAGAGTTTTCTCTTTGTTGTGGAAATACAATTTGAAAGCCGTATCCAAATATGAACTGAGACAGAGTTTTCTACAGAGTTTTCTCTTTGTTGTGGAAATACAATTTGAAAGCCGTATCCAAATATGAAGTTAGAATGTGTGGGTAGAATTATATTTTGGAAATCATTCTAAACACAACCTAAATCTTTTTGGGTCAAAATGACACTTATCTATTTAAAGTTTACATATTTGTCTATCTATTTAATCTATCTGTACAGGTGTTTATTCATCTATTTATTCAATATCACATATTGATCTATCTCACTGCCACCAATCATCGTTGTCCGCCATTGCTAGCCATCGGCGACTTTTCAACACATACCCCCGTTACCAAAAAATATTAAATTTTGGACAAAATAACATATGATCCCATAGGAATGGACTTTTTGCTAATTAATCCTATTATTTTGATGATTTAAATATCAATGTATTGAGTTAGTATTATGAGACTCCTGTATACTTACCTGGTTAATATGCAATTATTACATATTACTATATTTTTCAACCTCTTAATTTAATGCCCTCCCCTTAGTTTTACGAATTTGTTTTTGTTTTGTGCTAAATAAATCAATGTAGTGGTCTAAATAGCGTAAGCAAGTGATATAAGCCAATGACTACAATACAGTGTAGAGTTACGTGGACAATTTGATCTCAACTTTGTCTAACATATTGGAGCTGATGGAGGTTATAACATTTGTATATCATTTCTAATTATCATTTGAAAAGTGATGTTTTATAAGTTAACAAATAAATCACGATTTAAATAAATCATATTATATTTATGATTTTATTCTTTTTGTAAAGCGTTAAAATAATGCTAAAATAATTTTTTTTTTTTTTTTTTTAATGTATATCAAATGACAACCTGGTTTTTTATTAATGTATATCATATGCGTTGGCCAAATATAAGCCACAAATTGGTGTTTTCTAAATCAAAGATTGACCCTTATATAAGATTTGAAATCAAATAATACTAATCATCCTATAATTAATAATTACTCTGAATGTGTTGTACCCATTTTATCAACACAAAAAATAAATAAATAAGAAGAAAGTTTGTTTAACCCACCCACCCACCAAAAGTACAAATTATTATAAACCAATTTGTCAAAACCACCAGAACTGAAAACACGGCAAGACTTCTTCAAAAATAAAAATAATAATAATAAAAGAATTAATTAATTAATTAATTAAAAATATTGGTCAGCAATCTATTAATTTATAATTTTATTATATGATTTAAATCGAGATTTGAGTCGCTATAGAGATAGGGTAGCTGCTTACATTCATAATTTTTATTAATTCTTTGAACATAAACTAGAAATTGATTCATCATCAGTCCTCTCCTCCTATAAACTTCATCAATTTGGTGACAGCAATTTTTTTATTAAGAAAAACAATTGCAAAATAAGTCAACTAATGGAATCCTACCTCCTAAAAAAAAATTACAAAGATATTGAGCAAATCAAATGGCAATATGTCTCTCTATTACTCCATTATGTTCAAGTCAATAGCATGATTGATACACCTCAAGTCTATATATTAATGAAATAAAGTAAATATTAATCACAAAATATAAAATATGAGAAATATGTAATCTCCCCCCCCCCCCCAAAAAAAAAAAATAAAAAATAAAAATAAAAATAAAAATTAAAGTTTTTGTTCATCTTATGTGGATATTCTAATTTCTAGTGAATTACTATGACTATAAGATTCAACGCAAATATTTAAAACTATTATTCGTTTGGAACTTATTTTTAGGGTTAATTACACTAATAGTTCCTATAGTTTGAGACTTGTATCACTTTGATCCCTGACTTTTCAATTGTGACACATTTGACCCTGAATTTTGAATCTTGTTCCAAATAAGGACAACTGAAAATATTATTAGATTTTTCAAGGATAAAATTGTCAATTTGATAAAATATAAACTAATTTGACAAAAATAAATGTCAAAAAAATATTTTTAATTTTTTTAAAATTATTTTTATCCACCAATGATAAAATTATGTAAAATTAATAAAAATTACATGATTAATTTTTTAAAATTAATTTTACATGATCATCATCCAAACACATAATAAAAATTAATTTGGTAAAAAAAAAAATAAATGTCTAAAAGATTTATCAATTTTACATAATTTTATTTTTAGTAGGTAGAAATAATTTTTAAAAATTCAAAAATATTTGTTTGACATTTATTTTGTCAAATTAGTTTATATTTTATCAAATTGACAATTTTACCCTTGAAAAATCTAATTATATATTCAATTGTCCTTATTTGGAACAAGATTCAAAATTCAGGGTCAAATGTGTCACAATTGAAAAGTCAGGGACCAAAGTGGCACAAGCCCCAAACTATAGGGACTATTTGTGTAATTTGCCCTTATTTTTATCAAGAATAAATAAATAAATAAAACTGTCATAAGCAAAGTTGTCAAACAAACAAGACATTAGGGTTAAAACTTTCCCAAACTGATTCATTTAGGACGTACCTTGCCGTAACAAGGGCTACTACTATTGTTATATCAAATGTACTCAACAATTTGCTGTGATAAAAATTGTAAATTTTTTTTTTTTTTTTTTCAATTTTAAACATCTATTTCAGTGCAATAGGATAACTTGGGTCCTGATCCACGAACTGAGTCCATGAGATCAACGACAAGTTTGGGATTCTTTTATATTGTGTTTGATCATAAACAAAATGAAAATGAAGGAAAAAATTAATTTTCTTTTCATTCACATTTTAATCACATTTTTTTTCTTTTAAATCTTTATTCAGGTTTATAATTCAAATACAATTTTAGATTGATTTAAAATGAGATTATGAGATCCAATTGGCCACTCCACATCATGAAAAATTATCTGGTGAGGTCACCATGTCATTTTGGTACCAGCCACAAAACATAAATAATAATAATTGGTACACCTCATTCTATCTTTTTGAAAATTAGTTCGGATCCTTCTTTTTTTTTTAAATGATCGTAGGGGGATTTTTTTTTTTTAGATTTTAATTTAAGGTCCTTGATATAAGATATAAAAAACATGCAATATTTTCATAATAATTGGGGTCCCTCAATATTTTCATAGAAAAACTTATCCTTAATTCATTGAAATTTTGTTATGAAGAGATTTTGACCAATTCCCAAAAAATAATATTGGTTCATATACATTTTTTTTTTTTTTTTTTTTTTTTTTTTTTGAACGAAAAGAGAATGTATATTGAAAGAAATCACAAAGAGAAAGTGGATACATCATTTCGCAAAATAGCAGCTAAAGCTAAGGGTTTGCTACCCAACCCAAAGGGAACCTCTGATTGACATGAGCTTTTTGCTACCCAATTTGCTGCCATATTGTGATCTCTGCTTATCCATTTTAAGTTGAAATTACCCTGATACACCAAATGCCGTATGTCGAGCAAAATAGCCAGGACCTCCCAAGGGGAAAATTACACTAAGGGTTGTTTGGAGTATCCTAAATAAGTGTACTTTTTAATTTTTTGAATTAAAAAGTTGAAAAAAAAATATGATTATTTGGGATAACTTTTTGACTTTTTATGAAAAAATGTATATTAAAAAATTGTATAAATTAGTGTATATGAGAAAATTGTGAGAAAATAGGCGGTACGGTGAGATAATTGAGGACAGCGTGTGTACATAGTGTACCTGGGATATGATTCCCTACTTTTCGGCATTGAATTAGAGGTGTTGTTCGGCCCGTGGGGGTCCACCACGGGTCCCGTTTTGCTAATCAAAACCGTTCAATGTGTAGAACTCATCGAGTATTAGATGTTTATAAAGAATCACATTGATCGGATACCGATAGCTATCTGATCGAATTAGTTTTTTTTAATCGTTAACTATAACACCATCTATTTTATAAATTTTAACTGATTTGATCATATATTTATCGATATCTAATCAACGTGATTTTTTACAAGTATATAATACTCGACGAGTTCTATACTTTGAACGGTTCAGATTATTAAAACGGGACCCATGATGGCCCCTACGGGCCGAACATCAACGTGTTATTTGTGCGCCTAAAACCGTGCAATTTTTCCCAAAAGTCACCTCTCCTATTGGACCGCAGAGCTGTCTAAAATGTAATTACGTGTTAAATTAAATTTTTTTTTTTTTTTGTGAATAGTGATAACTTTTTAATTTTTGGAGTAACTTTTTGACTTTTTATCTTTATCAAGATATGCCAAACTTGGCCTAATATTAAATTGACAATAAAAATAATAAACATAATATAACATAGATATATAATAAATATAATATCATTATTTTCTATGTAATCAATCAAAATTTATTTAATAAGTACTCCTACTACATCTCAAGTTAACCTTAGAATAAAACCAAGCTTTGGTTTAAGTTGAAATTAGAGGCAGATGGTTAGGCAGTTTACCACCCACACCAAAAAAATTGGAAAATTTGATGATTGTAGAAGTAATACCAACAAATTAATAGTCACCACAAACAAAGAAAATATATACTGTTGTTTTGCAAAATAAGTTAAAATTAATTTTTAGTTTTTTTTAAAAAAAAATATGTCAAAAAAAAATAGAGAACCCATGTGACTTAAAAGAAATTTACAAGCTAAAAAAAAAAATTGCTTTTACCTTCTTCTTGTCAAAAGAGGCCATAATAATAATAATAATAATTTTTTTTGAACTCATAATAATGATGATTGCCCTTAATTACTTATGCCTTTTGGGTAATTAGTTAAAAATTAATTTTTTGGCTTTTTAACTTTTTTAAATCATATAATTTTTCTATTTTTTTTACATATCTTTTAAAAAAAATAAAAAACTAACTTTCCAAAACAATCCTTATCCAATTCTATGGAGCCCAAATCTTTACAAGGCCATAATTTTTAATTTATTATTTTTAATTAAATTTAATTTATAATTTATAATTTAAATTTTTTATTTAATATATAATTTTAAATTAACAACACTAAAAAAATAATTTATAAATGTTCAAAAGATTATTTTACTATTTTCTAATTGTTTGTTCAGTAATAGCATGAGGGGTAAAATAGATATTTCTGAGCCTAATAATCCCACCCCCCATGGTATAGGAGAATCCCACAAATATGGGACTAATAGTCCTAATAGTCAGGGAGGACTATTAGTCCGGAGCAAAAAAAATTGAAACAAACAATAGACTATTAGCCCGATAGAACTAATAGTCCAATCTCACTCTGTAATACTAATAGTCTAATCTCACTCTGTAATCTTGCAAAACAAACACACCCGTAGGGGTTTATTTCAAGAAATTTATGAAATACTCGTCATTTCGTACGCAAAATTTAGGGGTCTATTTCAAGAAATGGTTGTCCCACACACCAATAATTGACCAACACAGTTCTGCCTCATTTCTTAAACTTTACACAAAAAATTTAAGGCATATTTATTAGAATTATGGCCACGTGGTAAATTCCTAACCGATTCTAAATGGAGATTATTGTACCACTATGTAAAAATAAAAATAAAAAAAAATTACATTATTTAATAATCGTAATAAAAATATAATATAATATACTACTAAAAATATCATCCACTATATTTGGTTTAAATTTTCTGAATTCAATTTTTTTAAAATTGAGTTTTTTTATTCTTATTTTTTTATTTTTAGTGAATATTTTTAAATTTTAAGCAATTATTTAACTTTTTTAGATACACCTTACTTAGATATATTTAAAAAATAAAGAATATATTTTAAAAAATTAAGAAATACACAAGAATACAAAACATATACTAGATTTTCAAATTTTTTTTCCCCATATTTTTGGTATTTAGTGAATTTTTTTAAAAAAAAATTCACAACTATTATACTTTTTAAGTGTATTTATGTTAGGTATATCTAAAAATTAAAAGAAAAGTTCTTCAAATATTAAAAAAAAATAGTAAAAACAAAAAAATACGAAAAATAAAAAATTATAATTTTCTAAAAAGTGAATCATGAGTTATGAAACCAAACAAATTGATTTTTTTTTTTTAGAACCAATGCAGCATTCGTTTGGGATTTGAGTTGACTTTTTTATTATTTTAGCCTAGAGCTAAAAAGTTTTATTTGGAATGGACTTTTTGGCTTTTTTTAGTTTTGTTAAAGAAAAAATGAAATAATTATAGTTTGGATGTGACATTTTATCTTATTGACTTTTTAACTTATTTTATTTTTTTGTAACTATTTTAGCCTAAATAACCTATGCCAAACATAGCTAATAAAATTACATGATTACAAAAAGTCTGTTTTTTTTTTTTTTCAATGAATAATTTATCCATAAATGCCTAAAAATAAACCAAATAAATCGTCAAAATAAACTTCAATTTTATTAAAATACTATCGGAGAATAATATATACATAATCTCAATTTTTACTTCAATTTCTAATTGGTAAACACAAAGTAATGGTTCATATTCATAAAAGGCTAGGTTTCTCTCCAATTTGAGATCGAATTAGAGCATGTTGTTGGGCTTGCAAGGGTCCATCATAGGTTCGATGATTCAAACCATTTAATATGTAGAACTCGTCAAGTATTTTATCCTTGTAAAAAATCACGTTGATCGGATATTGATAGCTACTTAATTAGATCATATTTCTATCAATGGTAAATATAATTTTCAAAATAAATTGTTGACAAAAATCTAATCCGACAAAGTAGCTATCAATATCCGATCAATGTGATTTTTTATAGAAATAAAATACTCAATAAGTTCTATACATTGAGCGGTTCAGATTATCGAAACAAGACCTATGGTGAGCTCCATGAGTCCAACAGTACCATTTAGTCCACAAAGCGAATTAGAGACAAGCCTGACCCATTCATAAATACATATAGAATTCAAGGAGTTTGGGTGACTGTTGTGCGAGGGACACAATGGTCACTGTTATGCAGACCATGGGACTCAACCGTTCACTTTTCAAGGTACACCGAGTATAACATATCTGTAAAAAGTTAAATGATCGAACATTGATAGTCCTTTCATCTAATTATATTTATATTCAGTTTTATACTTAAAATTACATTTACTATTACTTTTTTATATATACAAATGTAATTCAATGAAAAAGTTATCGATGTCTGATCAATTTGATTTTTTTCAGGTATAATCTACTTGATGTACCTTAAAAAGTAAATGGTTTAAATCATCAAAATGGGTTCCAAATGAGCCTCATGGGCCGCACAATAGTGGTTGTTGTGCCTCCACACAATAGTCATTTCAACTCTTGAAACTCACTTCTATCTTAAAGTGAGAAAATGAGATACGAAATAAGGTTATATGTTGTATTTTTATACTATTTTGAGTTATCCAAATTTAAAGTGAGGGTATGGTACAAATTATGACATTTGTGACTCAATCCAACGATAATCATAACTAGAAGATAAAAAGAGGGGGAAAAAAAATTATAATCAAATATCTCACATATAACCCAAAAAAAATTATTGAATAATAACTAAAATAATGTGATAACTAATACCATAATAAATTATAGGGTTAATTACACTAATAGTCCCTACAGTTTGAGACTTGTGTCACTTTGGTCCCTGACTTTTTGATTGTGACACATTTGACCCTGAATTTTGAATCTTGTTTCAAATAAGGACAATTGAAAATATTATTAGATTTTTTAAGGGCAAAATCGTCAATTTGATAAAATATAAACTAATTTGATAAAAATAAATGTCAAAAACATATTTTTAATTTTTTTAAAATTATTTTTATCCACCAATGATAAAATTATGTAAAATTAATAAAAATTACATGATTAATTTTTTAAAATTAATTTTACATGATCATCATCCAAACATATAATAAAAATTAATTTGGTAAAAAAAATAAATAAATGTCTAAAATATTTATTAATTTTACATAATTTTATTTTTAATAGGTAGAAATAATTTTTTAAAATTCAAAAATATTTGTTTGACATTTATTTTTATCAAATTAGTTTATATTTTATCAAATTGACAATTTTACCCTTGAAAAATCTAATTATATATTCAATTGTCCTTATTTGGAACAAGATTCAAAATTCAGGGTCAAATGTGTCACAATTGAAAAGTCAGGGACCAAAGTGACACAAGTCCCAAACTATAGGGACTATTTGTGTAATTTGCCCTAAATTATAACTAAAATTACAAAAGTTGTAACCAAAGTGCATATCGAATTTCCCTAGAAAGGGTAATACAATTTTACCAATTTGTTAGGAAGGGAAAAAGAACACAAAGAGGGGTGTAAATTTGGTCTGACCTGGCCTGACCCATGTCAGGCCTCGTGGAGCCAAAAAATTAGGTCCATGCGCAAGGATATTCGGGCCTTAGACGGGCCGGTCCAAGTCGGGCCGGTGGGCTTGGGCCTGGGTTCACGCTTGGCAAGCTTGAACTTTTTTTTTCCATAAAAATTTTATTATTTTTTACTAAAAAATACACTAGGCTTAGGGCGGGTCAGGCTAGACAGGCCGGGCTTCAAAAAAATGGTCCAAATCCAAGTTCAAGATTTTTGATTAGGCTCGAATTCAGATCCAAACGAACCTAAATAGAACGGACCCATCCCAAATTATTGGCGGTTTCAGACCGCCCACGGGCCATTTTCACACATAAGAATTGTCCTCAAGTCCAACGATATGATGAATAAGAAGGGCTTGCAACCCCTTTCGATCATCAAAGAAGACTCTGTCTTAGCTTTGACGAGGGCACAACTCACTCACTGGGTTCCTTCCTCCAAACAATCTCTATCTCCCTCTCTCTCTGTCTCTCTCTCTAGTTGACTCTTCTGGTCTTCTCTCCGTGTTCAGCAAGGAACTTTCCTTCTCCATCTTCTTTTTCATCACAAATACACACACCCTTTATATATACATATATCAACACTATAATTAATTGTAACATAAATATTCTTTTGATTCGTCAAGTCTGTTCAAGTCCTGGTCACAACTCTGAGCCTACTGGAAATGAAGGTGAAATTTCCCTCAGTTTCTTACCGACAATCCTGTTTTTTTTTTTTTCTTTCTTCTTTTCTTTCTTTCTTTTGCTCTGTTTTTTATATTTAACATATTAAATATGCACATATATGTTTGTGTCTATTCATTGTAATTGGAATTTTGTCTGTATTGTGTTCTGTTTCATGCCCAGTTGATGGGTTTCTAATTGAAGCTTCTTTCTCAATTTCTCTTCAATTTAACAGAATTTTAAGCTCATTTCTTGATGGGTTTCTTGTTTTCTCTTATTTTAAACATAATATAAGTTAAAATTCCCATCTTTTTTTGTCGGAAAATGCACGAATCTCATATTATCTTCTTTTTTTTTTCCTTTATATGCTCTGAATTTTCAAACCCATCTCTTGGAGGTTTTTCCATTCGCAAATCAGAATATAAATCTTGAATTCTCCTTCCTAAGAATCTTAAAAGTGTATTTTCCTCCACAGTAATCAGCTTCTCGTATGATGTTTTTGCTTTTCCAAAGCAGATTCTAAAGTGGGTTATAGTCTTGTACTCTGTTTTTCCATCACTCTGTTCTTTGCTATTTAGTTGTTTACTGTTCTTGCTCTCTTTGTTGCAGAAACTTGTATTGAAATTGGATTTACATGATGAAAGAGACAAGCAAAAGGCCATGAAAGCAGTTTCTAGCATTTCAGGTATTGATTATTGAATTGGTTTGCCAAACTTTCTTGTTCATATATGAAAATAAATAAATAAATAAATAAATAAAACTTATTATTATTTATAACTCTGTTTTTAATTTTTCAATTTTATGTAGGAGTTGAATCGATTGCAATGGACATGAAGGAGAAGAAATTGACAGTGATCGGAGACGTCGATCCAGTTTGTGTAGTGGGCAAATTGAGGAATAAATGGTACACAGAAATACTGACAGTTGGGCCGGCAAAAGAACCCGAAAAGAAGAAAGATGAGGGTAAAAAAGATGAAGGAAAAAAAGATGAGGGAAAGAAAGATGAAGATAAAAAGAAAGAAGAAGAGAAACAGATTGCAGAGCTTGTGAAGGCATACAAGGCTTACAATCCTTGCATGACTCAGTATTACTATGTTCAAAGTGCTGAGGAGAACCCAAATGCTTGTGTTATCTCTTGAATTTAAATGTTTGTTATTTGAGAAACAAATGTTTGGGGACCTTTTATTCATTAGGGAGTTAATACTCAGATCCAAAAACCCATTTGAGATGAGGATGAATAATGGGATGTTGTTCCTATGTCCATTGATTGATTACTCATGTATTGTGGGACATTTGATCTATAAATCTTAAAATATAGAGAAAAGTTACTTTTGATACTCTGTAGCAATTAGCAATGAAGATTGTCAAAATTTTGTTTTGGTTTTTTTGTGTTTTTGGAAACAAAATATGAGACATTTGAAAACACTGTGGTTATAATTCAGAGATTAATTTAAAGTTAGTCAACTAAAAACAAGTTTTATTACCTTTTTTTTTAAAAAAATTTCTGCTGAGAAAAGTTTACTAAACAACTTGTCACATGAGTTTTCAATAACATATTTCATGTTTTTGTTTTTGAAAATATAAAATAATAATTTCTGTACAAAACCAAACGTTCATTTGCTTTCTCTTGAATGGTTGCTTTTTCTTTCTTTCTTTTATCTTTGTTTTTTTTCGCCCACATATAGCCTATTTTGGGAAGTTGGTAATAATCTGCTTTTCAGATTATTATTACCAACTTCCTCTCTCACAAAAAAGCTGCTTATAAGCTGCTTATAAGTAGCTTTTTACCAAAAAATTGATTATATCCATCTTCTCAAAATAGCCCTATATATTGTGACGTTGTGACACACCCAATGCAAATAATAAATAAAAAAATAAAAAAAAACAGAAGAAGATCCCTTTCAGTTTAGATTTTGAATTGGAGGGTATTGTTTGGGTCCATGGAATCCATCACAGGTCCTGTTTAGATGATCCAAATGTTTATGTTGTCGGGTACTTAGTGTATTTCAACCACACAAAAAAATAGGTCGATCCGATAACTGTAATTTATTCAATTTTTCACCAAAAATAGACAATGATTGTGTTTTTAAAAATAAATCATACAGTTTTTAGTGACAAACACAATAAATTGAACAAATTACAGTTATCTGATCGAGCTAATTTTTTTTTTTTTGATGAAATACACAAAATATCTAACAAAATGAACAATTTGAATTATCAAAACGGGACCCATAATGAATCCTACAAACCCAAATAACACTCTCCAGTTTAAAATCTGGACGGAAGGGATCGTCTTACTAAAAAAAACTTGTGTGAGTTTCAGAAATTACTTTTTTTAAGTTTGCATTTTTACCCATTAAAATATGGAAAATGATTTGTCCCCCTAAAAAAGTCCTACCTAATCCCCCTAATGCCCAAAACGACGTCGTTTTGGGGTTTTTTTTTTTTTTTTTTTTTTTTTTTTTGCCTTGGTTTGAAATTTAGGGGGATTAGGGGGCCAAAAATTAAGGGATGTAGCACAGCCCTTAAAATATAGGGAAATGCTAGGTTTAAGAAAAATTTTTAAGGAAAACCACCATGAAAACTGTCTGCACCGTTAGATCATATATGATCTCATGATCCAACGGTGCAGATGAGTTTTCATGATAGTTTTCATAAAAGTTTTCATGAAACCTAGCATGACCCTAAAATATATGGAAGAACTCATTTAAACTATGAAAAGATAAACCTCTTAATAAGGAACAAATTTAGAATAGTAAAAATGTTACTCCCTCCGTCCCAAAATAATGGTTCCTTTTGGGGAATCTAATTTTTTTAGTAGTACAATTATTACATTTGAAAAAAGTTAATTTTCCAAAATTATCCTTTTGATAGTACATTTTTTGAAAATATCAATGTCATAATTATACTTTTTATATTATTTATTAATTTAAAAGAAGGGTAAAATAGAAAATTTATATTATTTTTATACTTGATTTTTGAAGAAAGACTAATATTTTCAAATAATAAAAAATAAAATAAAAGACTAATATTTTAAGACGGAGGGAGTACACAACTTCATCTTTAGATTCACACTGTGATAACTTTATAATATATAATAATATTATAGTAATAATATAATATAACTAGAAGGGTGCACGTGCTACCTCTCTGCCTTTTTTTTACAGCCTATCAATTGAAGTTTGTTTCATTTTTTTATTATTTGATTCTTTATAAACTACACTCCTCTAATCCAGTTATCTAGTTGCGTCAATGGTCTTAATAAAAATTTCATTACTTATTTGATAACTTTCTTCCTCTTCTTCTTTTTAAATTTTATAATTTGGTTACCTCAATATTGCAAACCCCTCAAAAAGTGTCATGTTAAAGAAAAATTTAATTTATTTCTTAGATAAAACTAATTTGAGCAAATTTTCATACCAAATGATATTACCCTTCTTGTATAACAAAATTTAAATATAAGAAATAGAAAAAAAAAAATACAAACTAAAGGGAAAGACTTTTTATAAGCTCAAATTTAATTTAAAAAATTATCTGGCATACTTATTTATTTTTTGATAACATCTTTAAAACCACAAATAATTAAGGTAAGTGTTTAATAACTATATCTACTAATCCTAGCTACCTAATAACTCTAATTATAAAATAGAATCTGAAATATTCGAATTAATTTATGTGTAAATTTCCAATCCCCTCAAAAGTCAAACTTGCCCTCAAGATTAGGATACACCAATATTATAAATTCCACTCCGATCCCATACTATAATTTTATTATACTATAATCTTTAAAATCATAAAATTATAGTATTTTTGTTCTTCAATAGACTTCCAAATGATGAAATTGGTGGAACACTTACTTATTTTTTCATCAACATGTATCCTCCATGAATAATGCCAAAATCTTGAGATTAAAAAAACAAACAAACAAACAAATAACAACGACAATTTCAAGATTCACTTCCTTAGTTGACATTTCATCTAGAGACTGAACAACTTGTCAGTCTCAGTCATTTTTCAAGACAATTTTTAATCTTTGGTGTGCTAACTCTAAGACATCTTGTGATAAAACAATCGTCAGGATTGATCACCAATGTTTTGATTGTGATTGTGATAAAATTTGTTTGGTTGATATTTGGTGGAGCATAGCACATTCATTGCTGCAAACATTTCTTTCATTTTCTTGGAAATTCTTTCTTGCACCATGGTTAAAGGGCTTGTACGAAATGATGTGAACCTTTTCGTCAAGCAAAACAAAAACTAAAGAAAGGGGAAGAAAATCCCATCTAATTCTATTCGCTAATCAGAGGTGACTTTAGGGTAATAAATTTGTGATTTTGAAACCTAAAAACAATTATCTTTGTGCGTTTCAGAGTCCAAATTTTAATTTTTGTTAAATTTTTTTTAATGGGAATAGCAATTTTTAGTTTTGAAACAACCAAGATACTCTGTTGATTTCTGTTAATGTGATAAAATCGGCATTTTTTGGATAAATAAATATGTCCTCTGCCATGCCTATAAATAAATAATTAATAATAATAAACAAAGCAATAGGAAGTAGCTCAACTTGTCCTTCGAGACAAAATGCAAATGGTGTTGAGTTTCTTTACTAATGTCGTAATTTTTTTCGTGAAACAATAATAATATTTCAACAATCGATAAATAGTGTTGAGTTTATTTACTAATATTGTAAATTTGGATAATTTTTTGAAAAAATTGATTTAAGATCCCTGTCCAACTTTTGATAGAAGGACAGGTCCATGATAATATGTTTTGATGGCTAAGGTCCCTCAACCTTATTTTATATTATGAAATACCTAATTTACCCTTCTTTATAACATAAGTTTGTTTGGATTTTGACAAACTGAATATTCTATTGCTGACTTCACAGTGGAGATTTTAGAAACTGACTTCGCAGTGGAGATTTCGTAGGGATTTTGCAAGTGTTGCAATGGACTTGACGATAGAGATTGCTACGATTGTATAGGTGTTACAATGTGTTGATCGTGTAGGTTTTTCAGTGGAGTTGAATCATATATGTTTTCGATGGAGATTCCACATAGATTTCGATTTTTGTTTTGAATTTTATGTAAGAATTCCGATTTCATATTAGTTTTTCGAATGTATTTTTGTATTAGGTTTTTGTTTCCAGTTTTGATCAATTTAAAAAAAAGGCTAGCTCAGTGAAGTTGTTTATGATTTTTGGAGTTGATTTTTTATTCTCTGTTATTGATCAATTTTAGAGAAAGGCCAGCTTGATAGAGTTGATTTTGATTTTTTGAGTTTATTTTTCATTCTCTGTTTTTTTATCAATTTCAAAGAGAGTTGACAGTGGAATTGATTTTGATGTTTAGAGTTCATTTTTTGTGCTCTGTTTTTCATCAACATGCTTATCAATGATAAGTTTTGTTCTCTATTTTTTCAAACCAGAGAAATTTCTTTAAACCATAGATAAGTGTAAATTTCTTTTCATTTTTTGTTCTCTAAGTTTTGTTCTCTGTTTTTTCTGCACTTTTGTTGGTATGGTCCAGAGAAAATTATAAGTTCATATGGACATATTATTAGAAGTTTCTAACGCAGATAGAATCTCAGAGAAAATTATAAGTTTATAGTTCAGTGAAAATCACAGAGAAAATTGTAAGTTTGTAGTCTAATGAAAATCACAAAGAAAATTGTAATTTGTTATGGACATGTTATTATAAGTTTGTTATTTCTTATTTCTTATTTTTCTCAATTGAATGTTTTGTGAGCATAACAGATCTTCTCTTTGAGTTTCTCTGCGTTTGTGTGGAATAGTTAGCATTTTTGTCAATTTGATGTTAATGTGTTTTTGTTTTTGTGATCTTGAAAGTGAATATAAGTTCTTAAATTTCTCTAGACTTTTATTTATAATTCAGAGATAATTATAAGTTTGTTATTCACTTTCAGTTTGTGGTTCAAAGAAAATTATAAGTTTGTAGTTCAAAGTGATTATAAGTCTTTGTTTCTCTGAGCAAAAGTAATTTTTTGTGTTTTTTCTTTTAGTTTAGATGGACAGTGCAGTGTTTTTTTGTTATCTTGAACGTGTATATAAGTTTGTAAATTTCTCTAGATTTTGATATGAGTGCAATATTGCACAATCACACAGAGAAAATTGTAAGCTTGTAATTCAGTGAAAATCACAGAAAAGCTTATAATTTCATAATAGATCTTCTGCGTGATTTTTTTCTATGATTGTGTTTAATAGTTAACAGTAAATTTCTCTGTAATTCTCTTTAGATTCATTAAGTTTTCTGTGATTTTGTTTTTATTATCTTTAAGGTGAATATAAGTTTGCAAATGTCTCTGGACTTTTATTTGAGTCCAGAGAAAATTATAAGCTTGTTATTATAATCCAGAGAAAATTATAATTTCTCTGGACTTTTATGTTATTCTTGTGAAGTGTTTTTATATTGAACAAATTATTTTTCTTGTTTTTTCTTTCAATTTCGATGGACAGTGCAATGTTGTTGTTATACAAATATGGGAATGATACTATTGTCATTAATGTTTCATGTGAATTGAATTTTGAGGAATTGGTTGGCATTTCGTGTAAAACATGGGAGAATTTGAAACTTGAGACGATGTGTATTTCATATTCCATTGTGGGCCATCCGAATTGTATGGTTTGAAATAATATTGATTTTCTGAATATGTTGAGAGTTGTTTGTGCACATGGTATTGATATAGTTGATGTTTCAGTTATTAGGTGTAGTACTTCTGATCAAGAAGATGAAGTGGGGTCTAATTGGGTAGATGTTGTGCATGGTGAATGTGATAGGCTGGTGGATATTGAAAGGAATTCACTCTCTAAGTTTTGTTCTCACCAAGAAAAGGTGTTATTGTCAGCTGGTTGGCGAAATAATATTACAAGTGTTGGACAAAAGTTTGAGGGTGGTGTGGTTGAGTTCTGTACTGTTTGATGCAAGTATGCTATTGAGGTTGGTTTTCAGTTTACGTATGTTAAAAATGACAAGCAGAGGGTTAAGGGATAATGTGCATATAAGGAATCAAGGGGATATATGTGGCATATACATGCTTCAGTTGAAAAAACTAATGGGTTCTTTTACATAAGAACTTTGAACAATGAACATACGTGTGGTGTCGCGGTTCGTACTAGTAAACATGCTAGGATGACTTCCAGCTTAGTTTCTGGGCTGATACTTGAAAAGGTAAGTGCAAAACCTTTAACTCGTCGAATGGATGTTGTCAAAGAAATGAAAGACAAATATGAGGTCTCAATCAGTTATAACTGTGATTAGTTGGGGATAGAAAAAGCAAAATGTAGTACACATAGGAATTCTTGTTTGTCATTCGATCAATTATGGTGGTATTTTGATGAGGCATTGAAGAACAATCCATGTAGTCGTTTTGAGTTAGATTTTGAAGATAACAAGCATTTCAAAATAGTGTTTGTGGCTTTTCACGCATGCATTGATGGTTTCAAATATTGTCGGTCATTGCTGTTTCTTGATGGAACATTTTTGAAAGGACGATACAAAGAAGTAATGTTTGCTGCGACGGGGAAAGATGGAAATGAAAGTAATTGTAAATCTATCTAATCTTATCTAAGTATGTGAATTTTCTATACATGTGGGAATTGAGTGAATGTGATTTTTCTCTGACACTTTGAATTTTCTCTGGTTTTGGTCACTGTGTGAATTTTCTCTGGTTATGGCCACTGCGTGAATTTTATCTGTAGTTGGTCATTGAGTGAATTTTTTCTAGATGTTGCCAATGTGTGAATTTTCTCTGGAGTTGGTCACTAAGTGAATTTTCTCTAGAGGTTGTCAATGTGTGAATTTTCTCTGGAGTTGGTCACTAAGTGAATTTTCTCTAGAGGTTGCCATTGTGTGAATTTTCTCTAGATTTGGCCACTGTGTGAAGTTTCTTTGGATGTTGGCAGTGCCAAATTTCTCTAGTTGTTTATTGTTCTAATTTTTTTGCATGTGTATGTCTAATATGCTTGTTCCTATTTGTTTTATAGGTTTTTTCCCTATAGCTTTTGCTGTTGTTGATGTTGAGAATAAAGACAATTGGTGTTGGTTCCTTGAACATTTATGTGAAGTATTGGGATCGGAGAAGGTGATAAGTTTCATATCAGATCAACATTGTGGTATTGTGGAAGGAATTGCTAGGTTTTTCCCTAATTGATTTCATGGATTTTGTCTTAAATATCTAAAGAGAAATTTGAGTGATAGGTTGTCATGTGGAAACACAAATTTGGTTAGGGACACGATCGTGTCCGAATTTTCAAAATCTGCATATGCGCCAACAAAGACATCATTTCATTTCAAGTTAAATGAATTAAAAAGTGAAGGAGGAGACATTGTGAGTGTTTTCTTGAGAAGTTTACCATATGAAAATTGGAGTGATGCATATTTTGAAGGGAAACGTTATGGTGAGATGTATTCAAATGTTGCTGAGTCATTTAATTCATGGATACGAGAAGCTCGGCACTTGCCAATAACAAATTTGGTGGACATGATACGGTTGCAAATCATGAATATGAGGTTTGATACGAGGCTGCTCTCTAGTAAATAGAATAAAGTTCTCTGTCCTCGTATGGATAATGTATTGGAGAAGGCTTTCATGGATGAGAGAACATTGAATGTGAGTTTATCTGATAATGTCTTTGAAGTGCATTGTTTTCTTTCAGTTATGGCTGATCTTGGGTTGAGAACTTGTTCATGTCGAAAATGAGAAATAAATGGGTATCTATGTCAACATGCTGTTGTTGCAATTTTTAGAAGTGGAAAGAATTTGAATTCATTTGTTGAACCATTTTTTCATGCTGATATGTATCGTCAAGCATACTCGTTTTCGATTGGTCCAGTTCTAACTGTTGAAAAACCTGTGTGTAGCATTGATGATGCTATGATTTTACCTCCATTGAGTAAGAGACCAGCTGGGAGGCCAAAGATGAACAAAATTGCTTCTATTGGAGAGTTTAAAAAGGTGATTAAGTGTAGTCGATGTGAGAGTATTGGTCACCATAATAAGAGGACATGCAAGGAACCTTTATTAAATAGTTGAGGATAATACATTTTATTGATTGAATAATACATTTGATGATTACTTTGTATATTTTGTTTTGTGAAATGTATTTTTTGGACAATGTATATATTATAATACCAGTCAAATTCATCCAAAGAAATTTGCCAAAACAGAGAAATTTACTATGGGCATTGTTTTTGTTGAAATTTGCATTGTGTTTTGTGATGTCAAATTCATCAAGAGAAATTTTCCAATAGTAGAGAAAATTATAGTGTGCATTGTGTTTATTGATGCATACTATAGGCAATGTGTTTATAATACCAGTCAAATTCATCTAGAGAAATTTGCCACTAGCAGAGAAAATTCTCTGCGCATTGTGTTTTGTGAGGTCAAATTCATCTAGAGAAATTTGCCACTAGCAGAAAAAATTACTATGTGCATTGTGTTTTTTGAATTTGATGATTGTTTTGTACCAACACAGTGCATTACAGATTACATGATCATATAGGCGCCCTCTTGGCACGATGCGAGTTAAATTTCTCTGTGAATTTCTGGTAACTTCATACCAGTCAAATTCATCTAGAAAAATTTGCCAATAGAAGAGAAATTTACTGTGGACATTATGTTTGTTGAAATGTGCATTGTGTTTTGTGAGGTCAAATTCTTCTAGAGAAATTTGCCAATAGCATTGAAAATTACAGTATGCATTGTGTTTGTTGAAACATACTATAGGCAGTGTGTTTATAATATCAGTCAAATTTATCCAGAGAAATTTGCCACTAGCAGAGAAAATTCTCTGTGCATTGTGTTTTGTGAGGTCAAATTCATCCAGAGAAATTTGCCAATAGCAGAGAAAATTATTGTGAGCATTGTATTTTTTGAATTTGATGATTGTTTGATACCAACACAATGCATTACAGATTACATGATCATATAGGTACCCTCTTGGCACGATACAAGTTAAATTTCTCTGTGAATTTCTGGTAACATCATACTAGAAAAATTTCTGCAGACAGTTTTCTTTGTATGGATTATGTTGACAATCACAACTTAGCATGCATTATAAAAAAATATATATTTAACGATTGATAGCTATGAAATTTACATTAGTCAAAAAAAGATATATATACATATATGTCAAACATCATCATTCCTTCAATGTATGAAAAAATAAATTGAAGGGTTATTCCTAATTATATTATGTGCATTGTCTTCATTTCACTAGTGTGCTTTCACTATTATAATTTTGGTTCTTCTTCTCGTGGTATTTGAATTGGTTCTGCCCATGACTGGCCAACTTCGGTCACAAATCTCTCTATGATTTCTGCCCTCATCAACCTTACGTCTTGTGTGGACAATTTCGAGTTGATAGGTTTATGGTTGCTATATTGTCTCATTATGTAGCATACAAAAGGGCCACAATCCACACTACATAGAAATTATAAGTATAGTTAGTTTTAAGAAACATTCAAATTAGATTATCTTAGTTATAGATGTTGTACGAAACTTACGAATCTCTGTCTTGTTGTGGAGCATTATTGACATATTCAAAGTCATAATTTGTGTTTTGTGAGTCTATCAATTTGAAAGAGGGCTGTAATTGTGCCTCTCTTTCAAAGCAAGCTTTCAAAAAATTCTCCATATAATCTTGCTGCAAAAAAATAATTTTTAAAAAACAGAGAAATTTACACACAAATCAATGGGATTTTATGAAAATTATCATCATATAAACATTATCATGGATCAAAGAAATTTGCACTCGTTACCAATTGTTTTGCATCTTTGATATATTTGTCTTGTACATCATCCCTCCTTGGCCTTAGTAAGTTGTAGAACCTCCATAAATTGTCTTGTTTGTCCAAAACTAGCAAGGTCCAGTGATTTCTATCTGTTGACTTCTCATTGCCCCCGGTATTTATTGGGAAATGGAGGAAAGTTCCTCCATGTTGTTTCAAGATGCCTGTCAAATAATGAGATTCGGAAAGTTTGATTTTCCGTCATCTTGATGAAGTTTTGCGGTCAGAGAAAATTAAAAAATGATTATGAAAAAGTTGAAATGACAAGAATTTAAGAAATATACACACAAAGAAATTTTAAATGCACACAACTACCCAGAGAAAATTAGACTAGTGACACAACTGACTTCAAGAAGTATCTTAACAAGAGAAAGTAGTAAGTAAATTTAAGAGAAAATCAAATAAAAAAGTAGTAACATACTAAGCTCATGCATGTGAAAAAAAATGAAGTTAGTTGTTGTCCTTTTCTCCTTTGGTGAGCAAATAGGATCTCTCCATAGCATCAATGACCTGAAAAATATCATTTATAATTGTAACATTGGTTTATAAAGGCTGATGAAACATTGCAGAGAAATTTTGATGAAAGACTTACATTGTTAGCAATTTCTTTTTCCTTTATTAGGTTTCTAATATCTTCAAAGGTAATGAGATTGAACTCACTTGTCCAAAATAAAGCCCCACAAGATGACAAAGAAGGGATTTAATAGTTGTTAATGCAATATAAGTTAATAAATTGTTATTTGTTATCTTCTATTTAATTTGTTGTACTTACTCGAGTCCAAACACATTTGATATGTGCTGCAAGATGTCTTTTACATGTTCTTTTACCAATTTTGAAATTGGTAGAGTTTGTGGAAAAATCCAAGATTTTTTTGTGCTTATTAGTTGAGGCAAGACGTACTCATCAGCATCAAGTACTTCTTTGTCTTTGGTGGTTTGCTCTGTTTGCTTTGCAGCTTGCTTTGAATCTCTAGTCACCTTCGCAACTTTGGGATATTGAAATTCTGAATCTTGCTACTCTTTTTTCCTTTCTTTTTCTTTTAAATTCTTTAGCATTGATGTAGGATCTTTTTTCATTGTAGACAGTGAAAATATCAGTAAAAGTTAAATTTCTCTGAAGTAACAGATCATATTTCAATATGTAAATTTATTTGATTCAATATTTTTCAGTTACCATAGACTTTTGTCTTTTGTTTTGGTTGTTCTTTGTGTGACACTTGTTCTTGTTGGGTTATTGGTTGTTGTTCCACTTCTATTCCAACTATATACAGTGAAAATCAAACAAGCCTCAAAAATCAAATAAGCAAATAGACAGAGAAAATCAAATAAGCAGCAGAAATCAATAGAAATAAGCAGCAGAAACTAATGTGGTCAGAGAAATTTAACTTCTAGAGAAAATTACCATTGACAAGGAAAATTGTAATAAATAGAAATTTCTCAGAGTTATGTTGACACAAGGACATAACTTATTGTGGCTCAAGATTTTCACTAACCTTGGGGTTGAACTTGTGTTGGTGTTCGGTAAGGTTGTGTTGCTAGTTGGACGGATAGTTCTTAAATTTGTTCATGTAATCTAGCATTTTCAGTTTTAAGCTCTGAAATTAAATACCTCAACTGTTGAATTGTTTTTGTATCATCTTGTTGTTGAACCTCAAACATCCTTAGTTTCATTTGGTTTGTGCGGTCTCTTTCTTGAAGTTCTGAGTTATGTGATGTCAAGGTTCTTATTGCAATGTCCTTTTCTACAAGTAATTCATTCCAATTTCTCCCTTCTTCTATTTTGGATTTAGAAAGTACCTTTAGTCTTTGATGTAGATCAGCAATTTTGAGCATCCTTTGATTCCTCAGATTCTTGATGCTGATGCATTGTTGATCCACAAATGCTATCATGATGTTGGTCCATCGGCTCATTATGTTCTTTTTCATCACTTTCCTCATTGTTTTCTTCTTCCTTTTTAGATTCAGTGCATTCATCTTCTTCTTTATTGTCTTCTTCTTTCTATTCATTTTCTTCTTTATCTTCTACTTCTACTTCTACTTCTTCACTTTCTTCTCTGGCTTCCGCTTCTACACTGCTTGCTTCATCTTCTTCTCCATTGCTGGCTTCTTGTTCTTCTGTGTTGCCTTCTCTTTTTTCATTCCCTCCTTCTTCTTCAGATGAATCTTCTAATGTCTCATTGAATTTGACAATTGCCTTTTTTGATTCTTTCTTTTTCTTTTTACCAAGACAAAACTCCTCTGATGGGTTTTTAACTAGCTCCTTGTTATCTATCTGTAACAGGAGGCTCTTTTATTAGAGAAATGTTACAAAATTCACTGAGAGAAAAAATTCAAATAAGGCAGATAAAATTCATCTAAATCATACTAATAGGAAACAAACTTCAGAAAAAATTGTATGGGCCGGAGAAAATTACAGACAAGGAGATAATTTTATAAGTCAGAAAATTATGAAACAAGCAACATAATTTAGATATCAAAGAAAATCAATCAGGGTATATAAGTTAATGTTACTATCATTGTGTCAGAGAAATTTGGATTCCAAAGAAAATTCATTACAATGGCAGACATAAACAGTGGTAATCAAAAAGCAACATAAATTGAAATTTCAAAGAAAATTGATCTCAAATAGTCAAGGCACATAAGTTATGGGCCAAATAAAATTCATCTAAATCATACTAATGCGATACAAATTTCAGAGAAAATTTTATAGGCTAGAGAAAATTACACACAAGGACTATTAATTTTATGGGCCAGAGAAAATTATGAAACAAACAACATAATTTAGATATCAAAGAAAATCAATCAAGGTAGATAAAATAATGTCACTATAATTGTGATCAGAGAAATTTGGATTCCAGAGAAAATTCATTATAAGGGCAGGAATAAACAGTGTTAATCAAAGAAGCAACATAAATTGAAATTTCAGAGAAAATTGATCTCAATCAGTCAAGGCACATAAGTTATGGGCCAAAGAAAATTACACACAAGGAGAAATAATTTTATGGGCTAGAGAAAATTATGAAACAACCAACATAATTCAGATATCAGAGAAAATCAATCAGGGCATATAAGTTAATGTGTTACAATTGTGGTCAGAGAAATTTGGATTACAGAGAAAATTCATTACAATGGCAGAAATAAACTAGTGGTAATCAAAGAAGAAACATAAATTAAAAGTTCAAAGAAAATTGATCTCAATCAATCAAGGCACAAGGAGGAAAACAAACCAGTGGTCAGAGAAATTTTGGAATTTCACTAAGATTTCAGTGGCGATAGAAATCTAATCTGTCAAGGTGCAAGAGAGTGGACTAGTGTCTTCTGCAGCTGTTTGGTCAAGCTTTGTAGGTTCCACTTGGCACATCTTGAGAAGTCAGTTGTGTTACTATTTTCCGAGTCAATGATATTCGCATGTTCATATAGCCAATACTGTGATGGAAATTAAAGTAATTAAATTTTGCTAAACACACAAATTTGTAAGTATCATAACTGTAAATTTGAATGGAAATTATACTTACCAGCAATGCAATGACACACCCCGTAACTTTTTCTGGAGTTTTGTGCAATGCTGTGATAGAATCAATCAATGTTGATGTGATTGCTTCTAGCCAATCATACTGCTTCATTAATTCAAGAGGCTCCACGTACTTTATAAAAACCCACCCTATTGAATTCCCACTTGTTGCAAAAAATAGGGTGAGACACAAGTACAAGGTAACAATGATTGCTACATCTTTGAAGTCAGTTGGTTGCTTGCCTTTTATTGCTTTGACCAAGGCATTTTTAAGAACAAGACCAATGAGCCTTGTGTCCTTTGGGAATCTTCTCCTTAGGAATGCAGATTTTGGCTTTTTAGAGTATCTTAATGACATGGCTCCTTTACCTCAGTGCAAACAAAAAATCAAGGTCATGTCATTGGTTGTAAATGTCAAGTTCTTTTTACCAACTGTGAATGCTTTTGTGTTTTCATTGTAACGTTGGATTATTGCAACTACATCATCATCAGATTTCCTAGATTTCCTTGGATCCATCCTTCCAGTGGTTAGAGCTTAGATCAAATACTAGAACGAGGTCTTTTGAAGCTCTTCACGTTGGTTTGAATTGAATTTAAGTGTTTAAAAAAATGAGACAATAGATGAGAGGTTGGATCAGTATTGAATGCTTTAATGAGCTCTCTTTCGTTGGAGTTTAACAGGTTTTTTTCCCCTTGGGCTTGAGTCTTTTGAAGTTAGGGTATTCATCTTGATGCTAGTTGCTTCATCACCTTGGACTTGTGTGTTTTGGCAAGGAGTTTGTGGTATTTTGCTGCTTTTTGATCTTAGATCATAAGAAGACTGAGAGAGCTTCTGTTTCTTGCTCGGTGTTTCTGGTGTTTTATTGCTTTTATGTTTTGCTATTTCTAGACAATGATAAAAGCATAAAGATGTCAACATTAAATCCCAAAGAAAATTGAACATGCTAGAGAAAATTGGACATGTCAGAGAAAATTACACATAAGGGAGAAAACTACGGTGGCCAGAGAAAATTATGAATGTCAGAGAAAATTAGACACTAAAAATTAAATGTCAGATGACTAATTGTTTTCTTGTGAAATACATCTAGCCACAAAAAATTTTCATTCCCAGAGACAATCAACAAAGCAACATAAACATACTAGAGAATTTTTCAATAATTGTTAAAATTACATATAGAGATAAAATATAGCTAGAGGAAATTCAAAAAAAAAAACATATATCTAGCAAGTACAGAAAATGAATATGACACAAAAAAGTACACATGGCAAGCCATAAAAAATTTCCATTCCACAATTAGCAAGATAAAATAAACAAAGCAACGTAAACATGCCACAGAAAATTACACAACATTGAAACCAAGAATTGAACAAAATAAACATACCAGAGAAAATTGAACATGTCAGACAGACACAAGGGAGAAAACTAATGTGGCCAGAGAAAATTATAAATTTCAGAGAAATTTAGACACTAACAAGAGAATACTGGATGTTTTCGTGTGGAATACATGTGGCCACAGCTAATTTTCATTCCCAGAGAAAATAATCAAAGCAACATAAATATGACGGAGAAATTTTCAAAAATTGCTACAAATTACATATAGATGTAAAATATAGCTAGAGAAAATTCAAGAAAGAAACATAAACTTAGCAAGCGCAGAAAATGAAAATGTTAGAGAAAATTACACATTTCAGAGAAAATTTCCAGTCCATAATTTAAAATGCCAGAGAAATTTACATATACAACCAAAAAAAATTAAACATGATAGAGACACATAAGGAAGAAAAGTGATGTGGCCAGAGAAAATTATCAATGCCAAAGAAACTTAGACACAGACAAAAGAGTAATAATACATATAGATGTAAAATATAGCCAGAGAAAATTCAAAAAAGAAACATAAATTTAGCAGGCACAGAAAATGAAAATGCCTGAGAAAATTACACATTCCAGAGAAAAATAGGCATTCCAGAAAATATATACAGAGCAGAGAAATTTACAGACAAAATCACACAAACATGTTCAAGAATAAGATCAAAACACAGAAATAACTTTTTTCAAAAGAAACATGCCAGAGAAAATTCAAAAAGAAACATACATCAAGTAAATACCAGAGAAATTCAAATGTCAGAGAAATTTACAGATAAAATCACACAAACATATTCAAGAATAAGTTGAAAACACAAAGAAATAACTTTTTTTCAAATTCATGTAGCTTTTTATTACGAAATTGAAACCCTAATTAATGGAAGGTTAATATAAAATGCAATTAACTGTGTTTCTAGAGAAAAACTCGTTGGATTGTAGAAAAATTTACCAGAGTTAGGATGAAACACTAATTACGAACTGATATGCCCTGAAATGAAGATGCAATGTGATGAAGATGAACTGAGATGACGATGAACAGTGAAAACGGAGTCAAAGAAATTTGTGAGGAATAAATGGGAAAGATTTTTGCAGAAAATAATGAAACTCTAATGTCGATGGTGAAGATGATATTGAAACCATGATTCTGCTGTTCTCTTGCTCGTGAAGATGGTTGGATGTTTAGAATGGAACTCAGTCGTCAGAATCCAGTTCAGTTTCTGTGTTGATTTGTAAAGGGTATTTTAGTCCATGAAATAATTAAAAATGCGCGTGATATAGTTGAGGGACCTGATGCATCACCCCTTTTTTTGGTGTCATTTATCCTCTAAATTACTATTATTAGGGATCCTAAAAAGAATGTCCCAAATTTTTTTCATGTAACAGTAATCACTATGTTTGTTTTTAATTTTTTGAAACACTTTTCAGAAAATTTTACTTTCTTGTTTTCTGTATTTTTTTGCTTTTACTGAATTTTTTTAATATTTTAATCATTTTTTTTTTAATTTTTAGGCACACCTAACATAAATACACTTAAAAAGTATAATTTTTATGAAAAAAATCTTGAAAAAAATTCATTAAATACCAAAAATACAAAAAAAAAAATAAAAAATCAGTATATTTTTCATATTTTTGTGTATTTATTAATTTTTTAAAATATTTTATTTTTTAGATACATGTAAGTAAGATACATCTAAAAAAGGAAAAAAAAAATACTTAAAATTTAAAAAATATTCACTAAAATTTAAAAAAAAAAAACACGAAAAACAAAAAAATTCAATTTTTAGAAAACTAAATTTAAAAAATTAAAATCAAAACATTTTGACGATCGATAAATATTATTGAAACTTTTCATTTTTTTATGTGATTTCTCACATGTTATGGTGGGTACTACTGCTCAAGGACGGAGCTACCTTGACATCAGGGGGGTCATCCGCTGTTTCTAAACGTTTCATATTTATACTAATATTTTTATACACAAAAATTAGGATAAATCAAATACATTTATTGAGATTTGTTTAAAATATGAATTGTTTTTTATGGTTTAAAAAAATACAAATATCCCCTCGTATTTTTTTATTGAACAGAATTAATTGAAAAAATAAAATGCCTAACTATTCTCCTATAAAATAATAAAATTACTTAAATTATTAATTGAAATAAATTTCTAACATTATTAAAAATTGTTAACTAATTTGATAATTTATTAATAAAATAGGCTATTTGTTATGAAATTGTAAACCTTAAGGGATGCGATGTTATTTCTAGAACCACAAAGGGCAATTCGTATTTCAAGCAAAACTCAGGCGTGTATTTGTAATTTATCCTAAAAATTATGTATTGTTTATCCCTTATAAAAATGTAATAGTACCCCTTCTTAAATTATGTTAGACTCATATTTTTAAAATTTAAAAACAGGCCATTAATTTTTTTTTTCATTCTTGTACACTCTTAACTAACATATCAAAATAAGAATTGAATCAATTAATCATTTCTTTCCTATTATGAAGTTTGTTTAATTTGTTATTTCTCTCCATTATGGAGCTTTTTGTTGAGTTGATAAGGTTGGACTTGTTGATTATAAATTCAGTTGTTTATTTATTCCTATTGTTTGTTTATTTCCTGATAATTATAATATTGCATTGTACTGATTAACAAAAATATATATATATATATATATATATGTGTGTGTTTAATAATATATCGTTGTTAATTATTATGGCGAAAGAAATTCAATATTATAATTAATATATGCCCCTCTACGTTAAATTTCTAGCTACTACTACCTTTATACATGGAGTTTAATATATAGATGAAATGTATTGGTGATATATATATATTTTCCTAAATTTTTGGGCATTTTAAAGAAATAATTAAAAAAATTGTTCAAATAGATTGTTTTGAAAAGTTAATAAAAAGTTGATTTTTTGACATTTTTTAAAAAACGTGTAAAAAAATAGAAAAGTGATGTGACCAAAAAAATAGGTTAAAAGCCAATTTTTTACTTTTAACCAAGTTCTTAAATTATGTAGGCTTGTTGAAATATTATTAACAAGAAAATGGTCAATTGTCTAAATATTATTAACACCGTACCCAAAACTACTCTCTTGTTCGGAGCCATTTTTAATACAGTTAAGTTGAAGGTTTGATTTGTGGAAAAAAAATATTTTCCTAATTTTTTGGGCGTTTTAAAGAAATCATTAAAAAAAAGAATTTGTTCAAATAGACCCATGGGGTTTATTTTATTATGTAGGCTAGTTGAAATATTATAAACAAGAAAATGGTCAATTTTCTAAATATTATTAACACCATACCCAAAACAACTCTCTTGTTCAGAGCCATTTTTAATACAGTTTAGTTGAAGGTTTGGTTTGTGGGGGAAAAAAAAAGGGTTGTAAGCATTGTCATACTCTGCTATTGATTGTTTTTCTTTTTCCCATGTCATTTTGGGTGAGTTTGGTAAGCAAACAAAGTGAGATTACTAAAGCAATTTTAAAATTTGTGTTGGCGCCAACCATCTCTCTCATCCTCTTGAGATAATTCTTTAGATATCCAGAATGTAGGATGATGCACTTTCATTAATTGGGCCCAATAAATCACCAATGATTTTGTTTGATGGAGGATATAAGAGAATATGAGAATTGATCGGATTTTATATTCAGTAGAACTTATATATTGCACATTTAATTGTTAAATTGATTCCGAATATAAAAATCTGGATATTTTATATTTAAAAATGTAGAATATATAATATATATCTGTTGTGGATTGTAAATCTTAATATATACTAATCACAGTATATAAATCCGTAAGTATTAATCCAGACAATCAAATAGTGACTTATCAACTATGTAATGTTTCCACCATTACATGTACTAGTACAGTCCAGTAGACCTTGGCTTGTTGATTTCTCATGGAGCCTTAGTTAAAAGACAGAACATGAGGTCACCCTTTAATGGCAGTTGTGCACCTATATCTAACCAAACTTTATGGCTGTTTAATTAATAATAAACAAACCCATCCTAATCCTAATCCTTATTTTTCATTATTCTTGGACTTCATTGCATGCGTAAGACACTATAAAAATATGCAAAACTTATTAATCAAAATAGAAGTGCTACTAACCACAATTCACCGACTAGAATAGTTAATAAATTACATAATAAGATGATGTATAACATCATTATAAGAAATAATACTACAATAGATAACAATTTACTGAAGAAAGAGGTTTGAGAATGTATAAGAATGATCAAAACTGAACTAGCCCCCTTTGTGTTAACACTCGAGAAGCCATAGGATAAATTGAAATTTCATCTAGAATGGCATTATATTAGTTGCATTTTTTATATTATGAACCCAATAGATCATCTTCCATTTAGTAATGGGTGGATCACAGCGACCCATATCATTATGTTAAAAAAAATTTGTATAAAATGTTGTGACACAAAGAACTTAAACGAAGCAGTACACTTAATCTGGGAGAATGACTTGTTATTGAATTCAGCAAACTCTGGCTATTATATAGCCTTACAACTTCCTAAATAAAAGCAAAGATTACAGCTCATGTTTACTCTAATAGAAACATGGTTATCATCAAAGGAAAGATTCAAAACAAACAACCTACTCCCTAGTCAACAGGGATTATTCAAAAACAGAAGATCAATCCTAACAGAAACACCTACAAACTCGACATTCCCTCCCTTAAACCAATTACCAGCAATTATTTTACTTCTGGTACTTGGTAGACTCCAAGCAAACATCGAAGCTTTTGAAACAAATCTAGCTTTAGGGGCTTGGTCATCACATTAGCAACTTGCTCTTGAGTTCCACAGTAAACTAACTCCATAGCTCCCTCTTTTGTAAGATCACGCAAGATGTGTTTGCAACGTCCATGTAGCACAGGATTCTTGGAGAGCTTGATCGTCGAACTATTGTCACAAAACATAGTAGTATTGCCACATTGCGAGTGACCAAGTTTCTCCAAAATCCTTCTCATCCAAATGACTTGACTAGCACAATAAGCAGCTGCCACAAACTCGACCTCGGTTGTTGAGAGAGTAACTACTGGTTGTTTTTTAGATGACTATGAAACAACTCCTGAGCTCATCAAGAAGACATAGCCTGAAGTACTTTTTTTGTCTTCTAGGTCGCCAGTGTAATCACTATCAGCATAAGCCACCAAATTTTCACTCCCTCCCTTCCTGTAGAAAATCCCAAAATCGGTTGTTCCCCTCAAATATCTCAAAGCTCTCTTTGTTGCTTGCAAATGCAACTCAGTTGGCTGCCCCATATATCAACTAATGAGACTAACCACAAACATTAGATCAAGTCTAGAAGCCGTTAAATACATCAAGTTACCTACCACTTGTTTGAAGAAAGTTGCATCCACCTTAACTCCATCTACATCCTTGTAAACTTTGAACCCTGGAACTATTGGATTGAGCACCGAGTTGCTTTCTTCCATACCAAATCTCTTCATCACCTCCATCGCATACTTCTTTTGACAAATAAAGATCCCATCTTCTCTTTGCAGTACCTCAATACCAAGAAAGTATCACATCCTTCCAAGATTGGACATATCGAATTCGTTCATCATCAAATTCTTAAAATTTTAAATCATAGAATCATCATCCCCAGTAAAAATAAGATAATCAATATAGATACTAAAGGCTGGTTTGGCTTATCCTATATAAGCTAAAAAGTCAAAAAGTTACTCCAAAATTCAAAAAGATATCACTATTCACCAAAAAAAAAAAAAATTTAAAAATCGTTTTTTTTCAAAAAAAGGACACACCGAATTGATTGGGTGTGCAGCCGCTGTGTGCGGCAGTGGCTCCAAAAGAAATGATTGGGTGTGATTTTTACACACACCGTTGTTCGTCCCATGGGGTCCATCACGGGTGCCGTTTTAATAATCTGAACCGTTCAATGTGTAAAAATCGTCGAGTACTATATGTCTGCAAAAAATCACATTGATCGGATATCGATAACTATATGATCAAATCAGTTATGTACAACAAATGGATGGTGTTATAATTAATGATTGAAAAATAAATAAATCTGATCAGATAGCTATCGATATTCGATTAACGTGATTTTTTATAGATATATAGTGTTCGACGAGTTACACACATTGAACGGTTTAGATTATTAAAATGGGACCCGTGATGACCCCCACGGGCCAAACAAAACCGTCCAGTGCTTTGTACAAAAATTAGCCAATAATTTCCAACTCAAATTCACTCAGCCGGTTGTACAGCCGGTTGTACGGCTGGGGCCCACTCCTCTCTA